>JASMMZ010000002.1:21960797-22133736 GCA_038502455.1 Anisogramma anomala
TGCTGATGAAGTTATAGCGGTCGCTGCTGAAAGCGCAGATGAACGAGCTCGCACTCCCGGGGATCACCCACTATAACAGCTACATGGACAGATTCACCGCTGTCGAGTCCTGTTTAAAGGTACAGTCCCACGCCTCTACCATCTCAAACATTTTTTTTTTATGAACACGAAAAAAAAAAAAAAACCCACAAATGCAGCACAAGAACCATGTGCTAAACTCGGACGCTCAGGTCAACAAGCTCCTGGTGCGGAGCTGCTTCGAGAGCGACGGCTGGCTCGACCGCGTCGCCGCCAACCCCGAGCGGGAGCGTAGGCGCAAGATCCAGAACGAGAAGGGCAACGACAAGCAGCACAGTCAGCTGGCCTTCGCGGTCGCCGCGAAGAGGCAGAACCCCGCGCTCCGCTTCGACGGGTTCGCGAAGCCGCCGCCGCTGCCCGGTGGTGGTGGCGGCCGCGCCAGCGCCAGCACCAGCACCAGCACACGGCGGCCGGACGCCCCGCCGCCGTCCGAGAAAAGCCGCGATGGCGATGGCGACGGCGACGGCGACGACGAGGGCGGCCCGGCGCGCGGCCTCGCGGACACCGACGGCGCGAGCCACGCGGCCCATGCGGACTAGCAGTCCCACATGGGCCCGGGCTCGCCCTTCGCCAGACCCGCCGGCTCTTCGAGCGGACGACAGGGCGCGCGGGCCGCGGCGGCGCACCACAGGCAGCAGAAGCAGCAGAAGCAGAAGCAGCAGCCGCCGCGGCCGCGGCGCAGCTCGGCAAAGCGCCGCAGGGACGACGTCGAGCACGACGAGCACGACGACGCCCACGCCGGCGCCGCCTCCTCCGGCCACGGGGAGGGCGGCACCTGCCCGCGGACCGCGCACAACGCGGCCGCAATCAGCGCGGACGACCAGAGCTTCCTGGACGCCTTCATGAGCGCGGAGCGTGACGCGCTGGCGGGGGCCTTGCCGCCGGAGGGAGGCCAGGACATGGCCTAGGGAGCGTCTCGTGTGCGCCCCGGACGGTGCTGGCAGTCACAAGCGACAACGCTGGCGTGGATCCCGTGGTGGGGGACTACGGGACGCTGACGAGGAGACTTGGATACAAAGGAGGAAGAAAAGAGGATCGAATGCTATGCCTTCGGAAAATACGTGCTTCAGGCTTGCGCAGCAGAACAACTTATCGGGTTCAAAACAAGTGAGCGGACGTCAAGATGAAGGAGAGAGGCTTCAGATCGGGAAACAGTGTGTACGGAAATCTGGCCGACACATCAACAGCTAGCAGAAATACTTTCAAAATGAAAACAGCGACTGGAGCTGGTATTGATCTTCCTTCAACACTGTTCCCACTGCTCCAAAGTGCAATTATGTTAAGTCCACTACCCCCTGAGCTAAAACGCACTGTACCCCTGAGCCCTCCCGGCGCCCACTACTCTCAGGCTCCGTCTTAGTGTGATTAGGTTTCTCGAACTGGCATGTTTTAAAAGAAGATTGGAAGCTTTCTAAGATTTTTTTCTCTACGAAGGATGTCCCTTCGTCAGTAAAAGAGACGCTATAGGTATCGTGCCGCCCCTTGGGATACGGAGCAAGTCCGTTGTTATTTGTGCCGCTAGACGGCGAAGGGAGACCGTGGCGTACAAGCTATACAAGCTGAGTTTCTCTCACAAAAATGTTCAATTTCGGGTCCACTGATCACCTTAGTCCTTACTCCGTACTTCATGCCAGATGCTGCCAGGTGCTCACTTGACGAACGACAAGCGGTTCCTAACAAGCCACAGAAAACCCTGCAATTCTGGCCACTCTAGGGAAGCCATCCCAACATGTTGTAAAAACATCCTTCATCCACTGCAAACCGTACACGATAACAGGTGGCTCCCGTGAGTTTGCCGTCACACTGAAAAGTAGAGCCCAGGTCGAACTCTCGCGCAGGAGATTCAAGATATGACCGTTTCATTTCTCGTCCAAGTTTAGTAAGTTACGGACCACCACCAGTGACTGGTTGACAGTGACTGCCCGTGCATCAGATGATTGCTGTTTTCTCGCGGACCCAAAAGGTGTCAACCCCAAGGAGCCATGAAGAAATCCGGAACGTGGTGCAGCCTATTATCCTGGTCGTCCTCGTTTTTTTTTGTTTGTGTTACCATTCTTCGTTGTCCTTGTTGTGCTCGTTGTCCTCGACGTCCTCGTTTGTTGATTTCTTCAACTCAGTTTTGAACTTGTTGAGCAGCATCCACGCAAATTTCGAAATAATCCAATTCTACAGCATCTCCTCGTTGTTGAAATTTCAACAGATACAGTCTGTACACAGGAATCAACACCAAGGATACAATTAACTCTTCGGAGATGAGGATTTCCGTCGGAGAACTAGGAAATAGTATTGTCAAACCATAAGGGCATCGAAATGATGATTTCAGCTAGTTTTAGCTATTTATACAACTAGAATTTACTAGTACAAGGTTCCGATCGTAATAATCGAAATCTATTAGGATTCTCTTAATTATATATCAAAACGTTCTACACGTAGATTTCTAGGAATTATTTCTATAATTTACAAACCTATACAATATCTTTTCACATAGTATCCTCAAAACATTATCAGTACGATTATCCTCCATATCTTGTTGAACTAAATTAATCCAATTCCAGTTTATTGCTTAATCTTCATTATTTCTATTTTTTTTTGGTAAATGAATACATTTAGGGACGCTAAAGATACCATTGTTATACTAGCGTCCCTAGAGTTTCTAGGCATACTCCCTCTACTATCAAAATTATCTTTTAATAGGGCTAACAACAGTTCTTCATTGCTAAGGACCTTTGTTGCTGCCGGTCTTTTGAGCCCTTCAGGAATAGCTAAATCCTTTTCGTTCCTACTACGCTACTTTCGTTTCAAACTAGGGTTCATTCTTATATTTATACACCCACTCACATGAAATAACTAGGTTAAAGACCCTAAAGCCCTGTTGTTAACTAGTTGGAAGGTTATTCGTGTCGCTCTTAAAGTTAAAGTAGATTAAGAACTTTAGAAAGCCAATACTATAAAGTGAGTTGATAAGAAAGTAGAGGCTAAAGCCAACGATATTTTAGATCATCCTCATTAAAAAGATCTTAAGTCCGCTACTGGACTATACAACCGATTGTTAGTTAAAGTTGAAAAATAGTTTAAGTTTGTTTCAAAAACACTCAAAACGTCTAAACATCAACCAAAAACGCTTATGCCATAGCTAAAGCCTAAGATAAAATCGTTACTAAAACAGAAAAATTCCTTTATTATCATTAAACCTTCTAAAAACAGAAGTTTAAAATCATAGCTTAAATTACAATAGCTAAAAGATTTTAATAAATTGACTGTCACTAATATCAACTTTAGAACAACAGTATTTAAAGGTTATGTTATCAAAGATAACTATTTCAACGTTTTCGAAGAAATTTTCCAGATCAAGATGAATATAATTTTCATTGAAACCAATTATTTCAATTTGTTCTCCTCAATTACCTATAGTCTAACGAAGACTTTCAAAACAATTCGTACCTAAATTGTGACGTATTAGACGATTACTTCTTCTATTACTTTAGATCTTTCAACTATTATTATTATTATTATTAAAAAGCCTTGCTAAACCCTTATAAAGTTAATTAGAATTTGATAAGGGACTAGACTAATCTATCATTAAAACCTTCTTTAAAAACTTCATTTCCTTTTACTATTTCACCATTAAACATCAACTCTTTTTATAGTTTCTTTTATTAATACTAGAAGAGGTTTCATTGATTAGGGTCGTTAGATTGAAAATATAGAGTATTTATTTCAGTTTTTTACTTATATTGAGTCATAATTACCTATTTGGGTAGCTCGTACATAAAGTAAGCTAAGTAAAACTGTTTTTCAACTCTTTGAGAGCTTCAGTTGTATTTTTAAGACGAAAACAAATTATAAGATAGATAATGACCAAGAATTATAGTTTAAGGGAAACTTAAAAATCAGTATAACGAATGAAATAAATTTATTTCCAAATTAAAAAAAAACTATGTTTCTAATACTCACACGTACTGTTTAATAAAGATCTACTAGTTCTTTCATTCAAATATACAGTTTTATCATAACAAACTAACTTAGTTATTGCATTTAATAAGGAAGAAAACGATCTTTATTACAATTAACAACGGTAAATTTAACTCTTTCAATTACTATAAATCATAATATAATTATATAGTGCTACTTACTCTATCAAATATTCAATTTAGCTGGATTTCACTACATGATGTACTATATGAAGCAATCAGCTAATCAGAAGCTGCATTAAAAACAGATAATACCGGTTTACATGATTTACGTTTAACAATCAAATATTTACTTTTAGCGATAATTATCCAAAACGATCAATTAGAAGCCTTACAATAAGCGGATGGTGCGGCACTATAGTATATACTTCCAATATTGGGTTTTCAAGATTTAACGATAAATCTTATTGTTTTTCCTCTTTTTTTTATATCAAAACATTGTTAAATAATTGATGATCTTGAGTTTCAACATAATATAGAATCTGGTTTGGCTCGTTTCACTGTTGGACAGTACTGTTGAGTATGTTTGAAAGTATAGTATTAAAGATAATAAGTTTAAGTTTTGACTGCTGCAGCAGAGTCCATAGCAGGTAAAGTAAGTATATAAGATCAAAAATCAGGTGAAGCAAGTGTATGTCTCACTCATGTCTAACATTTACTATATTTTTAAGAATAATAAATGGTTTTCCAAACTCGGTATACAAGGTGACAAATATTTGAAACTTTGAACAAAAGGTGGCGTAATTCAACTAATTGGACAAAGAACAATTCTTTTTTTTTTTTACTATCACTGGGCAGTACCACCTAAGTGAGTTAAAATAGCTTCTACGAAAGAGTTCGATAGACACCAGCGGGAAGGATCGTAATACAGGCTTTGTTAGAGCCCGTATGGGCTCGCGAGACCCCGCACTACCACTCTAATCAAAACCTTAGGGTGCCCCGAAGTCTAGAAACCAGTAGGTATGTAAAATAAAATTCTAATCTGGCTGCGTAACGCTGCCGTTTCAGTCCCAGCCTATCGTTTACTTACTCTAGAATTATAACTGTATATATATTTAAAAATAGTGCCCTATAAAACTTTAATAAAGAAAGATGAACCCGTGTGTTAAACAAAAGTAAAAACGTATAAAGACGCGTAAAGACCCATGCAAATATGTATACAGGCGTATATACAGGCGAATTGTAACTTGTTGTTATTAAAACAAGTTTTGGAAGGATCATTGTATGCAAAGTAGCCCGTATATTAAATCCCAAAAAGGTCTCTTATTTAAACCGCCCCTAATTCAAAATCTTTATTTATATAATAATAAAATATCGCCTACTCTAGTAAATATTCCTACACTTGACACTCAACGCATTAAAACCCTATAACACGCCTTTTTATAATTAGGGTTCCCATGTTAACGTATATAATAACACCTTTATGTAAAACCGCTTTTAATGTACCGCGCGTTATCGTATACGCCTTTAGGTCCCTTCCAAGTGGTTTAATACACTAAAACAGGTCTTTTGAACCCGTAAACGTTCCTTTTTCTCCTAATTTCCTCATTTTACTTCCCCTCCCCCTTTTAACCCTTAACACACCTTTTATAACCTCGCAGGATATAATCTTATACGGGTTATATCAAATCCCTGTTAACAAAAACCAATAGTAACGTTATAATTAAATGGAGAGATTGGGAGTCCGATACGTCTGCTACGTTTATAAAAATCCTAACGTTTTGGGAAAATTATAAATAGAAATTGTATGCTAATTGATAGTGGTAATTAAACATAAAGGCGGGTATATTCCTATAGAAATTAAAGCCACAGAGCTTTTAGTTAATTACTACGACGTGGTAGCCGTAAAGATACCCTCCGGGTACCCAACCGCTTTATAGCAACCCCTTTATGCCGCCGTTAAGGTGGCGAAAGGTAACGCGGCTCAAACCACGGCTGTAAAGTTAATGGTTCGGCGAGGTATTATTACCGCCAGAAAAAGGGCTAGCGACGAGGAAGATAACTTTAATAACGGTGAGGAAACTAGATTTATCGCCAATTAACCCGTACCTATCGCACCGTCTCTACCGCCCCCCCCCTCCCCCCTTCCCTTCCACTACCGGATTAACGCACGCTTTCGGTTCCTTCATGGGCCTTACGTTTTGTAATGAGCAAGGACGCAGCCAACAGTCTATGAACTTAAAAGCTTTAGTAACGGCGGTAATAAAATTGTTAGATGGATAGGGCCTTTAGCCGAATAATGTATGTAGGGTAGACTGTCAGGTTAAAAACGCGAATATCGTTGGTGGATATAAAAAAATACTCGTTACCGGCGTGCGAAAACGTAGGTTTATATAAATTAAAATATTAATTTCATTATACTTCTGAAAAACAATCCATAATATATATAATTGCCCGAAAAATCACAAGATTTTAAAAAAACTTATATATATAAACTTTGTGTGTCTGTTTATTCAATGACTTTTTAAAATGTTGTAACTATAATCTCCTAACCTTTAAAAAGGCGGGATAGTAAACTAGGTAAACGACGCCTGGTTTTTCTTCATATTAAATACAAAATCTATTTGTGTTCTAAAACCGAAATCGCCGATAGTATAAAGTAAAATCCCTATAATCATACCTAATTATTAAAAAACAATAAAGTAAAAGTCAAGAAAAAAGTAGTAAAAGTGAAATGGAAATTAAAAGTCAGAATTTATAATATTTAGGACCGAGTTTAATCGAATACATAAAGCCCTAACTTCAATACCCAAAAGATAATTTTACTTTATTTTAATTATATTAATTCCATTTTGCTGCCTTTAAACGAACTCTAACGAATAATTCAATGCCGTTAGTGGAAGGTTGATTATTACTTTTAAAACGAGGAAAAAATTAAACGCTAATGTTGGCGAATTTTTCCGCATTCACGTTTCCGTAAATACTTATAAATCCTAAACACAATTTCACTGTAATTAAATTTATATAAATTCGACTACGGTATAAAATCCCTTAAACCCCTATTGAAATAAGGTAGCCGAATCCTTTTTTAAACCTTATATCATAAAAGTATTATCGACATACATTATAATTTTATCTAATGTAATATGGGCAATTCTTTCTGAGCTTTAAAACGCATCTATAACCTTTACGTTGAAAACGTATATGGTAAAATAAATCCCGTCGAACCCTTCCGTTACTACACAACCGGTATGAAAGACCATATATCTGTATCCGACTTATTGTTAACCATTTAAAAATTATTTAAACCTGTAGATAGGCCTGCCTGTTGTAGGCATTTAGACTTTTCAACTTTTTCCATTCGATTGATTGAAGTAATAGTAGTATTGAAATGGTGAAGTTGCGGATGTATTGTTCTAGGTTTGGCAAACTGCTAGCTAGTTTGCATACTAATTTGTATGGCTAATTGTTTAGCTCATGCACTAGTTTTAATCGAGCACTTCAAAATAAACTGGCTTTCAGTCAGTACAGTTAAATTTACTGACAGTTAAGTTAACTAACTGCACTGAAATTAACCTTCTAAAAATAGAAGTCAGTATTATTTTAACACTAATAGCTTTTTGCTTTGTGCATACATTTCAGTGTAATCAATCATTTGTTTCCGGTAACCTTTAAAGTACCTCCTCATCTACCGGCTAAAACTTTATCAATTCAGCACCAATATTAACAACAATTACCCAAATATTTTAATTTCTGACTTTACCAACTCCTATATACAAGTCTTTCGCTATAGATTTATACAAACCTCTAACCAAACCATGTCAATCAATTTAGTCGCTGGCTTTAATTCTCTAACAATGTTCCAATTTACTAAGGTACCCCTAATTCCCTCCTTATTCGTCTTTACTTAGCCTAACCTTACTAAGTGGCCAAATCTATGGTGCTTGTTTGGCCTGTTAGGCTTGCTAGATCTATTGCGTCTATACCCTAGCCTTTTAAAATTGCTGATCTTGTGGCGTCTTAGCTTCTTATTTAGTTACTTGACTAGATTTTGATAGATTTTGAGGGGGTAAATTTGGAATGAACTTTAAGGGGTTTTTGGTTTGAGGAACTTGAAGTCCTCGGCTTAAAGAATTTAAAGGTCTTCGGCTTGAAAAGTGTCTTCGGGGGGTTTCAGATCCAGGTTATCAAAAGGGTCTTTGTCTTAGAGATAGGAAGGATTCTTATCTTAGGAAACTTAAAGGTCTTCGACTCAAGGAAGGTTTTCGCGACAAAGAGATCGATGAGTTGTTTATTATGATTGTTTGGCTTTGTTCAAATAATAAAAAGTTTTGCCGAGTTGACGATTGTATTGACTGATTTAGTTAAAAAAAAACCTTAATATTAATACTAACTGGCTTAATTAAAAGGTCTTAGTATTGATAATAGTAGCGTTACGATGTTTTTCCTAAGTGATACCGCTCAGTACTAAACAACGTAAGTTAGTAACGTTAATAAAGTTTTCTTTGAGTTGTTTATAATACTTAGAGGGTTGAATTGTAAATTGTTTACACTATCCACAAGCTGCTTGACAGAGGCTCTAGCTCTCTCCTTTGTATTACTAACACTCTTTCTGAACTATTTACACTGTTTCTAAAGTTAACTTAAAAAGAATATCTTATTTAGCCTAATATTAACGTAGGGAATAACCGGAAAGTGGTTTTTTCTTCTACCTAGCCAATTTATACTTAACCTAATAATTACACTGATTAGTATAAGTAGACCTGCCTATTGTAGACCTTTAGAAGTTACAACGTTGTCGATTCAATTGGTCAAAGTAACAGTAGTATTACAATGGTTAAGTGGTGAATGTATTATTCTAGGTTTGATAGACCGCTAGCCATTCTGTACACTAATTTGTATAGCCAATTGCTTGGCCAGTGCGCTAGTCTGAATCGGATACTCCACAATCAACTGGCTTGCAGTCAGTACAGTCAACTTTACTTACAGTAAAGTTGACTGAATGCACTGCAATTAATTTACTAAAAAATAGTTAATATTGTTCCAACAAAATCCATTAATAAATACTATAACATAATTCCCGTCGAGGTTAAAATACCACTTCTTAAGAATCACGGTAACGAATTTTTTATTAACCCTCTTATAAAAAACTCGAAACCCCTGAATGAATACCGTAAATCTAATAATATAAATCATGAAAAACTAGAAAACTCTCCGTTTACTATAAGCAGGCGTAATTAGAGCCTGGCTATGAAATGTCGGCATCGTAAATAGAAAAGATCTACGAAATAGGCGGGGACATCGTGTATCATTAGAGTCGTCCGAAGCCGCGTAAAACACAGGAGGGTCTCTATAATATAATAAGCCGTTTATTTGTCGTTTAATGTAGCGACTGGTACTTAAAAAGCGGCCACCAACGACGAAACGGTAGCCTCCGTCGTAATACGTTGTATGAAGGGGTATACGGCGTTAAGGGTCTTCAAACGATAGGCAAAACAGAAACTCTATTGCTTAGAAACAACTTTACCAGAGGGTAAACCGGAATACATAAAGGCGACGACGTTGAACGAAATCCTATACGATGGGGCAACAGCCCTTCCGAAACTATCAATAGGACCGTAATTTATTCCTCGAAGCCCTTTAACCAATACCCGAGATACCAACTCTCGGCGAAATGTATAAATATAAATACAACCGCGATAATGGTAACGGTATGCAAAGAGTTTAGCGAAAACATATAACTCGTACGTAAAAGTACCTTACAATACTAAGCGACTTTGAACGCACTTACCATGAGTTTTCCAACATGAACCCGTTGTAATAAAACATTATCAAACTAAGGTTCAAGCTATTATTGCTAGAAAACTTAATATTTAAAAACAAACTGGTAACCGGATATATCAACCCTATAACAGTAAAAACATATGGATTACCCCGTTTCGTAAGGTTGACATAACTGTAACATCCAATGATATAAAAAAAACTGGACTTTTTTAGGGAAATAATAAGCTTATCATCAGCCGCCTATTAGTATTCCTCCCTTAGATTAGCCTTGAAACTATGAACGTTTGGTTTTAAAAAATTCGAAACCCGAAAAATAGGACGTCTTCGGCGTAAAGAAAAACGAGGCTAATGTGAAAGCTAATAAAATCTAACATATAAATTATATACAGGACGGGGAAAAGGAAAAAGTCCTATAAAATGTCATAATAAATATTTGAAAATCCTCCAATTACCATTTAATAACCAACTTTCACCACCCTATCCATTCAAAAACTTTAATAAAACTTTAAACGTCTTATTTTTTTTAAATTAGGCGATTATAAAGTAGGGCGTTGAAATTTTTTTACATGTTGCATTAAAAGATTGATACAACCTTACTCTCAATTAAGTTGGATTCGATGTCGTACGTAAAAAAAGCAATCAGGTTTTAAACAAACTGCTTCAACATTTCCTCCCAATATTAAAAACTATTAAAGTCATAGATAATAAATGACCAAGATATTCTCCGGACCACAATACGTTTCAACCCCTTAGAATAAACTGAAATCAATACAATAACTGTCTTCAACCGCAGCTTAAATAGATCCCGGTCGCCTAATTTCGGTATTATAAGCACCTCCGATTATCTACATACCTATAAAAAAAACCCTAGTCATAAATATTTATTGTAAAACGTACTGAAAGTCCCTACAATCAAGCTTCAAAACGCCTTAAATAAACGTATTATAATATCGTTAAACCCGTCTAATATGTCATATATTTTAATAATCAAACGCCGAACCTCTTCAATCGGAAATATCAGAAGATTCAGGAATAATATATTAAAATCAGTTTCAATTATCGAAAAAGACGTCGTTAATGTCGTCAATAATTGAGAATCTATTAAAAACATCGTCCCATAAAATTTGAACTCATTAATGAATATCGAAAACGAATTAACTACTTATTTCGAATAAAAAAGCTTAAAGAAAAAAAAAGAAGACTTATATCAATTAATAATCTCGTATACATTCGCCAAGTTAATTACTTAATTGAGTTTAAGCTTCCATAAACTAGCTTTTATATATTACATCTTGTTCAAAAAGTTTTTATATTCGATGGATTTTACACCAGGCAATCATGCCGCGTCTACCTTTCTCATATAGTAACAAAACCGGTCCAATTAAAGAGTCTACCATTCCGCAGATTTTACGTAAGATACAACGAACCTGCCGACCATATATAAAATGTTTACACATAAACGGTAAAAACCCCTACTTATTCGTATATGATTACCTTATCTTCGATATCGGTAACACGTAATAATGAAACTATAACAATAGTAATCAGGTTTCTAAACTTAGGTAAACTAGTTTCCAATATCATAATACACAGAATTAATAGTATATAGAACCCGCGCTCTGAAAATTTCCTTACCAAACCTTATGATTAAAATCGTTATTAAAATTAGGTTACATTACTATAGTAACGCCGGTGATATTAATAAAGGTAAATTTTAAAACGTATGATAAACAATATGTAAGGATTTCCAACTTTTCGTTCAATTATACGCATATTACAAAGAACCATATATCTAAAATACGTCCTCTGTTAGAGTTACTCAAAGTCAATTGCACTCGGTTATATATGAAATTAAAATCCCTATCGATAATACTATAAAACCCGGGTAAGTAGGCACAAACCTTCGACAACACTTTGTTAATAAATTGATGCCGATATACATTAACTATATCGATATTATTAATACGTGGCTACAAAGATTCTCATATAGGATACAAAAATATTTAAATAATGGTAAAGGAAACCTTTTTCCGAATGCAAAATGAAAGTTAGTTTAGACTTAGCTCCTTCATCTTCTAATACTACTGAAAAGCATACAACCAACCAGTTCCAACAGTGGATACGGATTGCGCGGCAATCACTACGTTTGTTAAAATTTGAGGAGGAAAGGAAAAGTATAACGGTAAATCGTATGATCTTTTAGACGTTAAGTTACGCCCGTTCTTTAACATCTTCCGCTAAATAAGGATTAAATTGCTAGGCTTTTACTAGTTGTTTCCCAGAATTTTTGCTGGCTAAGCTGAGGAATAATACCTTTGGTACTCAACAAATCATTCCTTTTTCCAAAAAATCTACGACAGCCTTAAATATTACTTCGAATAAGACATCTATTATACCTAATACCATACAAATTGAAACATTGTTTAGTAGTTTTATATGCTAGATTATAAGAATAATCGGAAAGCAAGATAAACCTCTTTAATCAGATATTTAGTAAGCTAATATTTTGCCAATAAGCAATAAAGAATGTAGGAGCTAGTAAAGGTATATTTCGGTAGTAGGTTTAATAAGGCGTTACGGGTTATAAAAATTTTCAATATGCTTTATAATACACTGACATTATCTATAAAGGGGTTTTTAACCAGTTATGGTCTATGTTTAAGACTATAATAACACGGGTCCCGAAATCAACTGTTATATACCCCTAAACTTTATAATTTAACGACGACAAAGAAAACCTTTCCCACGCGTCTTATATCAACCATAAATAAAATAGTCTAGGTTAATACGGTAAACGAAAGGCCCGGCCCTAGGGACATGATTACTAAGCTATATACGAAAGAGGATACTCTTTTTCGTTAAGACTTCTAAGTAAGCCACGTAAATTTATTTTAAACATTAAGAAATATTGGATTTACAGTAAGTGAAGCAGTTAATTAATAAGTTACATTATTATCGAACTCAAATCGAACTAGGTGATATACAACACATAATAGCCCTTCACTTTTAATTAGGAATAGATGTAATGCGTCGTAAACTTAAAAGGTTGGTAGGTTAAAGAAGATGAAAATAAGACTAAAACTATCTTTTAATACGAAAGTATTGAAGTGGTTCGGAAATAACGTAATAATTCGTCTACCACACCTTCTTGTACCTAATAATAAGTAAAAACCCCTATCTTTGCTATAATGATAAAGACTCAAGCCTTACGCACCTGTTTGCCATTCGCAACTATTATGCAAAGTAGGTCTTTTAAGGTATTATACCAAACATTAGGGAGACTCTATACTTAATAGGAGGCAATATACAATATATTGAGTTACAAAGGGATACTAATATTGTTACGGAGTTTAACTACACGAATGTCAGTAAGGCTAAAGTTAGCTTTAGCTTTGAAAAAAAGCTTTTTTTACTGGGATCGACGACTATCATTACCATCGTTAATCCTATTGTCTTATATATTTTGAAATCCCTTACTCCCTGCCCTTTTTGCTTTTATGATATAAGAAATCTCGGCGTTAACATTAATTTTTTGATTAATAGATTGGTAAAGATTAAGGTTGGTAAAAGCTTCCTATTTAATCTTAAACGAGGGCACCTCTAGTTCTACTTTTTAGGGTTAAAATGAGTGGTAGTTAACTTAATGGAATGTAAACTTGATGAATTATATCTTCAGTTTAACCACCTGATAAGTAACAGGTTATATAAGGTTTTAAAAATGGATAGTTATAAGAATGTGAACTGATTAACGCTCAAAATAATTAAATGGCTTTGTCATTACTGCCAAATAAACTTTCAACCCCAAGGTTTTGGTTCATGCTGAAGAAGGATTAAGACTTTAACTTTAAGGTTTTCGTAAAAGTTTTTCAAATTAATAGAAAACCGGTATTCATATTATTGACTTTATTATGTCGTTTTACAACTTGAATTCTTCAAAACTATTACAAAGTAAGAATTATGAGAGTTATCAAGCACTTTGTAGATTAATACATACTTAGAACTCCTAGACGTACCAGTCTTTAATATTGGTATTAATTTTATTATGATGGAATTTTAAAGCTAACATTAAGTCTATGGGAATTCAATATAAATAGATTTCCGTTAAAATCTATTAGGATATCAATAATGTTAACAGAGATTGATCTCTTTTAAAAACAGTTTACAGTAATTGAAATCTGGAAATAAAAAGCTTTACAGGTTAATAAGCATGGCTTTAGATAGCTGTAAAATGCCTTAATGATACCGTTAACCCTAAAGATCTAATGAAAACTTTACCAGTATTTAAATCCTACCTATACATGACTATTGAATCGCTACTATCACCAAATATATAGAATCTTCCTATAATATATAGTAAAGCCCTAAAGAAACTGGAAAAAAATCGATACACCGCTTAATTAATAATATTCTTAACACTAGAAATAAACTATCCATAACAGATATATTATCTCTACTTTTTCAAAACAAAGTTCTTAAATAGAAAAAGTTAGGTAAATAGGATGGGTTTTATAAAATGGTAATTATTGTTAACTTCAATATAGTAATTAAAACCGTTAACGACTTTATCATTTCTCGTATTGTGTAGATAAAACCGTATGAAACACCTTTTAGGTTTAATAAACATCTTTACTTCGAAGACCATTGAGTCTAATGGATTAGTTTACATACCCTTTCCGAGCCGATCGTTCATAAGCCAATAAAATGTTGACGGTGTTCAAGAATACCAAAAATAAGGAAATTAACGAGGGCTATAAGTCTAGAAGGATATATATTAACGATGTAAGTATTTTGAAACATCAAGTTTCATAGAAAACGTCCCTTTAAATTACCTGTTGAAAGAATTATTAAAATACCAGATAAACATTTGAAAGAAAACGATCAGATGGTGATTAACAGCCTTTTTATACGAGGAGTTATTAAACTTATGCTATTAATTTATTTCAAAAACCAAAACATCATAATTTTCAGGTCGAGTATAATTTACGAGGTTTAAATCAAGATCACAAATCGGCCGTACGAAAAGTGACGGCTTATTGTTTAAGAATACAGTAATAAAAGTAAGGATTAAATCCATACCTAATCGTCTATTACCAAGAAGATTAGCTTAGGTTTAATTATAGCAATTGTTATTAGTTCAACTGTTGATGTAAGCGGTAAGTTGACACTTAATACCTTTGATATAACGTAAGTGATTATGCAGTTTACTACCAATTTTCAATGAATTATATTATTAAAACTGTCTAAAAAACTAAGGGATAGGTTTCCAGCCGGTACGGTAATATGTTACATAAAAATGCTATACAAACCATCCAAAACAAGTATCTATTGGTTTCTAACGTATTGAACGTATTTTAAATATAGTATTGGTATGAAAACTTTAACCTTCGACCCGTATTTGTTAATTAAGTGGGAAAAGAACTTCGGTATTATATATATATAAATTAACGATACCATTTTTCTCAGAAATAGTAGGTTTATGATGGCGTAATAAGTTAATATCGAAATGTTAGGATTTTTAAAGTGTAAGTCTATTTAAACGTTAATTAAGGATATATAACTTTATTTTGATAGATTGTTAACCCGTATCCATATCATTAAGGCGAACGGTAATATATGTGGCACATATATTAGCCTACGACAAAAAGGGTAAACCTCAAGTTTAACGACTATTAATAAAACCAATAAGGTAGGATTATAACGATACCTTGAGTAAAGGGCACATATGGCCTACATTGCTACATTATACTAACTGAAAACATCGTACGACTAGTCGATTACGGTATAAATATATTATCTACAAAATAAGGACTTTGATAGGTTAAATAGAAGGATTTAGTGACAAATAGACAATTGAAGAAGAGGTATCAATTTCATTTCAATAGCTTTAACGACAACCAAGTTGATTTTTTTAGAAATAGGATTTTTACGAATAATTTTAACCTTACGTCGTAAATCGGTTTCTTTATAATATTCGTTCACGAGAAAAGGTTTAATAAGTAATTTACGATTATTAAAAACCTCTCACATTGGATATCCGTTAGGTATAAGCGCTTAGTACGAAACATATTGGCTTCAAAGGTTTATGGTATAATAATGGAATTTAATATCGGCATAGTAACTAATGGTACGTTAAAGATTATTACAAAATAGCTGGAATTACCTCCGATACCTGTAATTATACATACGGATTTCCGTAACCTTGAAGAATACCTATTAAATCTTGGTATAATTAATGAAAAATGAACAATAGACGTAATAACTTTAAGGGGGGTATATAAATCCCGGGAAATCTATAAATTATGATAAATCAATGGTAAAAAAATAACCTCTTTAACGTTATAATTAAGGTCACGCTTAATAACTCCTGGAAACGTTTTATGGATAGTAATGCGATGAATGTACAAATCGAGGGCTACGTAAACCGCTCGACACGTAATGTTAAATAATAGGGATTTCCTAACGAATTTGAAGACTGCCAGAGTTATAGTAAAGGTAAAAGTAAGTAGAACTACTATAAAAAAGTACGCGATTGGTAGAATACGTAATACGCGTAAGTTTATAGCGAAAGACTTGTATACGGAAGTGAAGGAATGAAGGGTTCAGAGATGTAGGGCAAAGAGCCTTAATTGATATAAGTTTCAAGACAGATTAACTAGAAGTAAAAGGGGTTTGTCTTATCAATTAAGGAAATATTTTAAGGGTTGCCACTAATTAGTGATCGGCTATGCTAAAGTATAGGCACAAAAACAAAAAGTCAACAGTATTAGAATAGTGATCAAATACAGTCCAGTTAAGTTAACTATACTTAGAGTTAGTTGATTGTACTAACTAAAAATTTACTGAAATTTGTGGTATTAACTGCAAGTCTAGTATAGTAGGTGCCCAATTTGAAGTAGGGTACAGGCAAAAGCAGTTGGATATAAAAATTAGCATGCAAACCAGCTAGCAGTCTGCCAAACTTGGAAGAAACAACTTATCAACCACTCTCAATGCAACACCAGTTACTTCGACCTTAGAGATTCGAATCGACTACGTTGCAAAGATAAAGACATATTAACACTAAGCTTTTTAATAGACTTAAACTCAAATTATTCCAAACTTTTATATCTTTTTGATTTGAGGACCTTATACAATCTGTTAAAGGTTGAGTAATCGAAACATTAGTGTAATTAACGCATATCTAACTTTATTAGTTTTACTACTATTTATTTCAATACTTAAAAATTGAATCATAAATATCCATATTGAGAGGCAAAATAAAACCTGCAGCACTCTTAAAACAACTCATTGACATTAATGTTAATGTTAAAGCTAAGAATCTTCATTTTTTCAATACAGAACTAATGAGGTTGATGACTTAAGGAAGTAAAAAGTAATCAATTTAACAATTGTTTACACAATAGTTTATCCGGGTAACGATAGTTCCTTATCTAGGCCAAAGAAATATTTAAATTTGCTTGTATTTTGATGATTAATCTTCTTAACAACAATAACTTCACTTTGTAAATTGATATATTATTAATTTCCTTTTATTTAATAGTTTACTGAACCTGTATACGCTACAATTTATTGAAACGTATGTTACGAAAAACCATTAGAAAAATTGAAAGAATATAAATGGTTAGAGGCTTAATTGTTATAATAAAGGTAAGGTTCTTTGTATGTTAATCGGTATAAAAAGGCGTGGTTGGCTAATTGCTAGTTTACCTTAGAAGTAGTATCTTTATACCACGTGATTTATTTTAATACATTATCTTTATCATATTACATGTCTTCAGTCTCGTAATTTTTGACATTATTCATATAATTCTTTTCAAAAGTAATAAAGTATTGAATATGATAAATTATCTATTATTTGTAACATTTAATAATACATTAACGGCTTAACTAACAACCATATTTACCACAAATCGAATACCTTTTATTAGAATTACGACGATAATACATACGATTAACATGTTAGTTTAAGTTGTATCTATGTAGCCATTACCAGTATAACTTTTGATTGAATAACCTTTTATCAGGTTTTAAATATTGGGACCTGCTGCACTTATGTTCGATATAATACGCGATTGAAAGTTCTTCATCCTGTTAATTACAAAAACTATCAATTTCGGGGATTATACTAATTCAATCTTGCTGTACGATTTATTACAATAGCAAACAAGAACCGCAACTGGCTAAAAAAAACCTTTAAAAGTAGTATTAAGGCATTATACAGCGTATTTAAAATCACTAACGCCTATAAAAACTGCCATAACCTGCTTACAAAGTATAGATTCTCTAATTTATTCCTGTCCCATTGCTTATAAACACAGAATTAACTCATGATACATTTTTAAAGATATATATAAGTATTAACCTATTTTTTTTTTCATTATAATCGTCGTTCAATGTGTTATAATCTAGTCTATAATATTGCGCAAGGTAAACGTTGTATTTGAAGTAAATCTTTATTTCGTTACGAATTTTGCGTAAAGTAAGCACCTTAATTAGGAAGGTTAGGAAATAGTTTCTAGTATGTTGTAATGATTACACTAAATACCCGTGAGTATATAGAAGATGTCAGAGGGTTTATGTTATCAAGAAGGTAGCAGAGGTGCTGAGTGAACAATATTGCAACCATGCAAGTAATGATCAAAAGCCGTGAGGCTATTCAGATGTGTAGACTGAATACTTAGATTGACAACTGAAGAGCTATGAAGGAAATGCTATCTATATGGTGATGACCGTATCCTTTTATATCCGTGCCTTCATACCATCTTCAGTACTGGATAGCTTGGATAGCAAGATATCCAACATATCTCATACGTCCGTGTGTTAACCCTAACCCCGGGTTGCTGACATAAGAGATGTTCTCCACTTGATGTGTTGGACTTCAAGCTTCTAATGGCGCAGCTGGCCGCTGTCCTGTTCCGTAACCTGCAGTTGGTTCTTGGGTCGTAACATATGTCTCGTCAAGAACTTCAAAAACAGTGGATAAAAACCTAGAAGTTAAACCATTATCCATTAATAAATAATAAGAAATGGAATTATTTACAAATTCAATAGATTATAATATTTTCTGTTATTCATCTTTATATCATTCAAAATATGGTAAAAATACGTGAATAACTTATAATGAATATTCATTATCTTAACTGGCCTAGAAAGTAACTTAAAGTTGTGGTCCCAATTTTTCATAGTATTTCCTATAATGAACCTAGGTTTTAGGCTTTAAAAGTCGCGGTGATTAATATAGTAGCCAATGGCTTGGTATAAAAGTAAATAACATTGTAAGACCTTTAATAAACTCACATATATAAACGTATCTTCCTAGATTTTATATGGTCGCACCACGCAAAGATTCACCGTAAGGATGACTCTGGCGGTTTTGATGATATTCCTTAATTAAGTGTTTAATAGCGCCTATATTGATTCCTTATACTGCGTTATCGGCCGTTACTTTACGTACTAATCCTCTATCAAATACGTATTCTACGTTGCTACAGACAGGGGTTGCACTACCTAGTAAATCAATAAGTTCATTGTTATTAAGAGATGAAAAGTTATCGCACTAGGGGTTTAAATTTTACCTTAACTAATAATTAAGGGGTGATCCACTAAAACATGTGTGGGAGCGTTAGTATTTATTAATAATGCCTTTTTCTTTACCGCATAAATTTCAACGTTATAGGTTTTAAAGTTGAAAATTTGAAAAAAAACCTATCTAGTTATATCGAGCCGAAAATGGTTTTTACCAATCTATTTATAATTGTATTTAGAATAAAGATCCCTCAATTTCAGACCTCTATATTTAATTCAACATTAATTCCTTTCTTAATCATATTCTACATATCAATTGTCTAATCGTTAAAAAAGTCACAGAAGTAATCAAAAGCACAGAAGCCGCAACCATAATCCTTGCCAGCGTTGAAATCGAGGATACACCAGCCCACGAAATTAATCAAATATTCTTTAATGAAGATTTCGTCAACATCTTTACCCTATAGGTTATTTTCGTAATACTTGGAGAAAAGTGATCCAAAAGCCTTAGTAACCTATAGTTCAGTGATTTAAACAGCAATATTAACGTTTTCGTTAACGGGTTAACAGCAATTTAGGAAAAATAGGGACTTATCGATTTGAAATTTATGCAGATAAGTTGTTAAAAAAGGTAAAACTTTAATGTTTACGCGTTAAATTGCGCGATTTGACTGTTTTTCGCAACTTAATGATTCTCTATGTAAAAGTGGTATATTGATATACCTTGAAACCTTGTAATCTTACTATAAAGAAGATATTAACGATGTTTTAATGAAGGAAAAACCTTTAAGTAATAGGTAGGGCAAAAATAACAAGTTATTCATCTTCAAAATCATAATTTATTATAGGAGTTTTTAATTTAACAATTTACAATTTTAATAGTAGAAACTTCACTGTTTACCAATTGTGGGGGGGTTGGCAACTTAATAATCGCTTATTAATAATTTCAAACTTTTATCGGTCAATCTCAACACTTTTTTGCATAAATGCTTCAACAAAAATTTCTTGGTATTTTATCAATAATGATTCCCTCACCACTTATAAACTACGGTAAAAACCTGATACAATCCTAAAGTCTTCTATACTTAGTACCTTAAAAAACCGACGCAATGCGTAAAAGTATCTCCTAAAAGTCTTTCTTTTACCTTACAATTCAAATAGTCACCCTAAAAATAACTTGTTCTACAAAACTCACCTGTATAGATGTTCCGGGTTATCTACCCGTTTTTATACTCGTCTTTTTTCAGTTAGTTAATTAATTTTCCCGGCTTCGTGATATAGATTGTGTATAAAAAGTTTTTACCGTATCGGACGTATAAGTCATCACCCCCTTTACTATACGTTTTTATCGCCTTTTTCCTCCAGGTCCGTTTTGCCCTAAAATTCCTTCGTTAACTTTTATAATATCGCCTATTAACGGAAATAAAACCCTTTTAGCTAACCGTACATTAACGTGTAACATCTTTACATCGGCCCTTTTTAACGCCCGCTGCATACCCTTCCGTAATTTTAATCTGAATACCTAAAATAGTATAGTTACATGAGTTATATCATTTATAACTAATATAAATCAAGGCCTATAAAGTTTAAAGAACGATATCCAAGTTTTAACTATACGAACATCGGTTGTACCTGTATTACATTTATTAACATTAATTAAAAGCTAATTAATTAAGCTAATTGTAGAAGGGCGAAAGATTGTACTCGGGTCGATTACATCGACCAGGCTTAAACTAATATGTTGTAATCCTTGGTAACCCGTTTAAAGGATCGCTTTCCTCGCCCCGCTCTTTTTCCCGCTCTTCGCTAACCGTTATTATCGGCTTCCTCTTACGTTTGTCCCTCTTAATGCTACCCGATATTCTCGGCATCATCACACATCCGTCCCACCTCTTATTAGTCTCTTTTGTCGGAACCTACTAACGCTTGTTACGCCCCTCGCCGTCCTTCTCTACCGGCATCTCCTAATATTCGGAGCTAATTATAATAGGGTCCTTAACAATAATAACGTTGTTATTCGTTCAAACTTAATAATAATAATAATAATAATAATAATAATGAATAGAAAAATCTTTAGTAAGTCGTAATAGAAGTCGTTTCCTGGTTAGATATTTATCCGAAAACATCGGTTAATATATACTCAGCTCTCCTTCTCGTATCGTAGTATAATTAGTAATAAATTCTCCCCTTTTTAATTAGTATTATATTTTTGTAATAAAAGAAACTCTCCCTGTATAGGTTATTGAATATAAGTTTAACGCTGACGTCGAAATACCGGGTTATTATAAACCAAAATATCCTCTTTTTTCGCCTTGAATTTATTTAAAGTTATAATATACTAACGATTTTTCAACAATTCCTATTTCGGCTTAATATAGCCTGTTTATTTAACTAATGTATATCGAACCTCGCCCCGTTCTGTTTTTACCGCGATTTTTTTTAAACTT
Source organism: Anisogramma anomala (assembly GCA_038502455.1). Classification (NCBI taxonomy): domain Eukaryota; kingdom Fungi; phylum Ascomycota; class Sordariomycetes; order Diaporthales; family Gnomoniaceae; genus Anisogramma; species Anisogramma anomala. The sequence continues at coordinate 21,982,543 of JASMMZ010000002.1, forward strand.
TAAATTCCTTGTATATATTCTTCTTATATTGTTTATAACTCAAACTGGTCCCGGAAGATTATTAAATAAAACTTACAGAAAATGGTTCGAAACCGCCCATTGAACTAAGTTTACATAAAATATAGAGTATTTACCAAAAATATTTAAAATAATATTAAACGGACTTGTTGCAATAGTATTGCATGCAGTGTAGTAGGTCAACTTTACTTACAGTAAAGTTGACCGTACTGCAAGTGTATTGCTTTGTGTGGAGACTTACCGCATTGAGTATAAGTCGAGTGCAGTACGCTGCACTTCACTCTAGGGCACGGGCCAAGCAATTAGCCATACAAATTACTATGCAGACCGGCTAGCGGTCTGCCAAACCAAGAACAATACATTCACTATCTGACCATGCAATACTACTGTTAATTATACCAATAGAATCGACAACTTTGCAATATCTAAAGCCTACCAATAGGGTTCGAAATATCGATGACCCAGTACTAATTATGAAGCTAATTTCGCTTTTTACTTATGCGATTAGTTTTAACATCATATAAGGTTAGCAAAACATAATCACTTACCTTATACCATTTCGCCAAACGTCACCATCAGTTCGCTGCCGTTTCCATTTATTATCAAATATATACTATCGTCACTTAAGTTAACTCCGCACCTTTATATAAATATGGAAAAATTACAACTGCTCGCGCCGACGGATTAATTAACGACCTCGTATCCTCGTTTACTTTCGCAATAAATAATATTTTAAACCTCTTCACCAAAAAATTGGCGTTGAATCTGATAACCATTAACTTCTGGTTATTAATTATAAATGAAAAAACGGGTAAATATAAAGCCTAATTATATTACGGAAAGGCGACAATGATATGAAAATAATTTTCAATTCTCTAATTTCTACGTTAAATACTGCTATTTATTTATAGGTAATACAGCGTAGCTAAAGGTTATTCGATTTTGACTAAAAAATATAAAGTTGTTTAAAATGCTTTTACCTAATTCGAATCGTGATTATTAATAATAAAAGCCGGAAATCCATGAAATCTCTATTATATATCCCGGAAACGCTCCGTATACGTATCGACAGTTTTAAACCATAAAGCCTTAAGTTGGATAAACTTAAAAAGGAAATTTGTAATAATCAATAAGTATTGAAAGCCACTTTTACTAGTTAGCAAGTTGATTATGAAATCGATGTAAATATATGTTTAATTCCTATTTAAAGTAAAAAGGGGTTCAATAAACCTCATTGTAATGTATAACGAGGTTTCATCCTATTATATTACGTATATATTCGATATGAACATCAAATATTTGCGACTTTTCCCTTTTAATAATAGTTTCGTTAGAAAACGCGAAATAATTTTTTTTACCCGAATAACCTATAATAAGCGAATCGTAGATTTATTCTAAGATTTTCGTCGTTAATAATTTCCAATTCGATAGTTATAAATGGTTACGGTAAATTGACGTACCCCACAAATTAATCTCATAATCCATAATTTATACCGATTATTTTACTTTAATTGGAAAACGCTTAACGCCTTTAAAAACCGCTAATAAACGAATCTCATATAGTAGGTCGTTCGCCACTTTTTAACCTTATAATTTTACTAAGGTACCCGGGCCGAAAATAAGTCGATTACTTTATGTTAACGGGGTTAACGGGTTTAATGCAGGCCGGGTTTACGACGGTGTTACCGGTTTCGACGTACTAAAATTCTTCGGTGTTATTTCAGATAACAACTCAGGTGCGAGCTAAACCCGGGGTAATCCCGCTCCCGTTGTTCTTTCGAAAACCATCGGCTTGACCTAAAGTTATATATCGTCGTGATTTAATGATCAAACCTCCGTTTTAATAAATTAATCTATATAACCCACCCTAATATACAGTTCTTTAATATATAAGTTTATTATTACCACGTTTAATATAGTAATAAAAATGATTTAAAAGACTCGTACGCTACTTTTTATCACTTCGAGCTTATTTTATAATCTACAGGTTAATGTATTTAAACGAGCGCCCCAAGTTACGAGCCTATATAGTAAATGATATTAAAAAAGCAAAAGGGTTTTAGTATATTTAGCCTAGCGTTTCGAAAACAAACGTGGTAAAAAAATATTCCAATCTATTAGTAGGTCTTAGACGTTGCAAAGTTGTCGATTCGATTGGTCTTCGAAGTAAAAGTAGTATTGCAGTAGTTAGATGGTAGATGTATTGTTCTAGGTTTAGCAGACCGCTAGCCGGTCTGCATTATAATTTGTATAGACAATTGCTTGGCACATGCCCTAAAGTGAAGTGTAGCGTACTAAACTTGACTTACATCCAATATGGTAAGTCTCCATAAAACAATACACTTGCAGTATAGTTAACTTTACTGTTAGTAAAGTTAACCTACTATACTACATATAATATTATTCCAACACTGGCGGCTTTTTAGTTTGTGCGCGCATATTGGTATAATTTACTAATCTTTTCTAGTTGCCACTAAATTGCTACCTTGTTAATTGGCCAAACCCTTATCAATTCCAGTTTACTTCCATACTGCATTATATCCAATTACATACAAATTAACCCTATTTAGCTTTAATTGCTTCGCCGCTCCGAGGTCTAAGTTTATCAACTTCCACAAAAAGTTCTTTCGTTATAGCCTTACGCAACTTCAACCGTGTCACTTAAACAGATCACTATTATTGATCCCCTAGCAATCTTCCAATCTACCAGCATATCCCTGTTCGCTGTTATGTAATTTGGGCTTTTTGGGCAGCTTATTCACGTAACCTTCGATACATATAGTCAACTTATTACTATTTACAAACCTTTCTAAGGCCTTGTTTAGCGATGCTTTCATTATAGTATTAGTAGGGTTATCTTTACTATCGATTTACCGAAACTCCTCGATTTCTCTCTTTTTGTAGGCTTTATGGAGTACCATTACGTCGATTATCATGCGTTTTTCACTGGTAGTTCCGAGCTTTAGAGGGTATTTGAAAAAGCTCTTTAATTCGATATAAATCATTACCGGAATGATTAAGAATCCGTAACTGCCTGGTTATATAATTCAGGGTTTTTCACAATACTATACTTATATCGAAACCTGCAATTATGTTATAGACTTCTGACACCAATACGCTTCGTATAATCCTTTTACACTTTATAAAGGTCTAGTAAATAAGGTTACCAATAATGCTAAACTTATCTTCTAGCCTATATTTATTAACAAGGGTTATCAAAAAGCCGAGTTGTAGAAACAAGTCGGTATTATTTATTAAAAAAACCCGTCTGTAAAGATTATAAATCTCGTCTTTAGAAGGTCGATTAACACCATATTAATTCCGCGATTTATATTCCATATTATCCACTTCAACTTTATATTTAATCGATTAAAGTCTTGATCCGTTGGTATTTATAATTATATCGTAATAAATAAATCGTAAAAGGTTTCCGGTTAATATATGGTAGTAATATAGTTACCTTGTACATGTTACTCCAAGTACTATGAAGCCCTAGCCTCCTTAATTTTATCGATTATGGTAAAAACAACGTCTTGGCTCTTTTAGCGAAAGCTTATACTAGTATTAACACCAAATATACGGATTAATTATTTATTAAAGTTAAGTTAATTGTTTTCTGTTAACGTTGTTACCAGCTTATAATTTTAAAACTTAAAATCCTCGATCGCTTGCTATTTTAGTATTATAAAACTAGCTGTTTGAACGAAAAGGGTATCGTTAGTTTACATACTGATTATACCGAAGTCCTTTTTTTACGTTAATAATAAATACGAATCGTATATTAAAAACTTTATCGTTAAACGAGATTGGACATAAGATTAGTAAATTAGGATTTAGTTAACACCTGCTTTAGCTAATTCATATAGTAATTTAACATATGATATTACCGTTTTAAAGGGTAAATAACGAATAATTCCGATGGTAATTTCAATAGTATTATTCTTTACAGGACTATTACTAATTATATATAGGTTCAAGTAATATTACAGCTATGAAGTGTAAACTTACCTTTAAACCTAGCTAATAAACTTATTATTAAGGCTACTTCTAAACGCCAATTAATGTTTTTAATCGTTAAGGAATATGTAAAGATTTCATTTTTGCTTTTATCGCCGTATCTTTAAGCGATTAGTCGTAACTTGTTGTAAGGTTACTCCGTGGTCTTACCCTCAACCTCGTAGATAATCCTCGACTTAAATATCGTAACGTTTAGATCTTCAAGGTTGAAGTAGCTTTTCGATATAAATTATATAATATATTAAGTTAATTAGCCGTTAATCCCAACCTTATCGCTTTTTTTAAAAGGTTTACCGGAAATTCAATAATTCCTTATACCCTAAAATTTGCTACCAGGTTCTTATTATCCTTTTTTCCCCTATTTACCTAAGTAGTATTATAGATATAGTCCGGTATATATTCCTCTTTTTTAACATTTTACTTTTTTTTCAGGGGTCGCCCGCGCCGACAACGTTTTATTAGCTTATTAATAACGGGTAAAGAAGGTTCGTGTTAACTCGATCGCTTTACTTAAAAGGCTTAAAGGTCTTTATCTTTAATACCCCTGATATAAAGCTTAACCTAAGTGGTTGAAAAATATACAGGACCGTTAGGAGTTTTAATAATTACTTTAAAGTTTATAATACTTAATATCTTATATAGCCCTATCCATTTACCTAGCTTCCGCTATACGAAGACTTTACTTTGTAACGGTAAAATAAATACGTCGATCTTTAAAGGACCATTCCTGATATTAAGGGCGTTATTGATCTAACGGCGTACCGATTCCCTTTATAATTCCCTTAAAGCTTTACTATAAGTCGTAGTACGTTTTTAAATACTTGCCGAAGGTGGAGATTCACTTGTCAGGCGTAAGTACGCTTTAAATATTAGGAGCGTTAACACTAAGCTGTCAGGGACTACGGTGTTATTAAGGTCTTTCATTACCATTTATAAACGTGTCTCCGGATCTGTAAAGCTTTCAATCTCCAACGCAAGGATATTATACGCTCGTCGAAGTAGGGTATATAACTTTTTAACTTTTTTCAATACTTTAGTAGGCTTTTATAGGCACTTATTTACATTAGATATCTATTATCTTAATATCTTTTGAAAACTCCGCTATCATAAAGTTAGTACTAATATCGTGATCAACAACATTAGATAAATCTAGTTACGTGTTAATTTACAACATCCTTAACGTTTCCCACGTATCTTTTGCCTAAAGGGACTTTAAAAACTTAGCTTCTTAAAAAGAGGTTGTGGAGTTAACGACGTAAAAAATAGACTTATTATTCAGGTAGGATACATTAATAAAGATCTTGAAGTTAAAGTCCTTATTGTCTTTTAATATAAATTTTAATCTCCGGGGGACTTGAGCATACGTTTAATATTAATTATACAACCTTTTAATAGCTTCGAAAGTAAAGTATTCCACATCGTCATACCTTATAGACTTTAGAACTTTATATAATCTATTAAGAACTAAATATTTAAAACGCCGGTAAAGTTAACGTATTTCTGGCTTCGTTAAATTTAACACCGTTACTTCCAGGCCTTAAACATAAAAATGTAAATATCTCTACTTAAAGGAGAGTAAAAATCTTTTGCTATTCTTAACCAACTCGTTTATATTAACGTTAACGTTAAACTAAAAATCTTTATATCCTTTAAATAAAGTAAAAAATGAGTAAGAGACTTAAGGATGTAAGACGTGATCGCTTTTATAATAGTTTAAATTACCGTTATCCCTAGTGACTATATCTATTTGCCTGGGTTAAAGTTTACTTTAACCTTACTAATATCATGAAGATCGATTTCAGTAGCTGTAGTACTTTCTATCCGTAATGTTATATATTTAGAATAACCTCTCATTAAGTACCTCATTACTTTAATATCTAGTATAATAACTTACAATATATAATCCGCGTAATGATAGTGAAGGTTAAAGGTATATAAGGGATTCAGGGTATAGTTAAGGTAGAGGTAAGGGTTTTTACCTCGCAAACGGTATACAAAGGCGTAGTCGGCTAGTTATTAGGCCGCCGTACCAAAAATAATATTTTTATACCACTTGATTTGCTTAAAAGCATTAACGATGTTAATTAACTTATTGTCTTTAACATCTACAACTTAATTTAAGTAATCCTATTCCGAAGTAATAGGATATTAAATGTAGTACATTGTTTTCTTATTATTACACTCGATGAGGGGGTGCCGAATTAATTAGCAACTAGCCTTACCACAAATCCAACATCTCTTACCACTATTACAACGATAGTATTTACGGTTAATAAATCCACCTTAATCTTATTAACGTTAACGTAAGTGTTACCTTTAATCTAAGGCTGAGGTCAAAAGGCTTAACATTAGGTATTATAGGCGCCCGTACCTACGATCTACGTAATTAACCACTATAAAGTTTTCCTTATTTACGTTTAGGAAATTATTGCTTCGGAATATATATCGAGCGAATTTATTATACGTATTATTACGGTAGCAAACAAGAAACTTAACTGGTTAAAAAAGCTTTCGTAAGTGGCATTTGGACGTTATAAGACGTATTTGAATTCGTTAACACCCGTAACTACTATCCGTACCTATTCGCGAAATATGGTTTCGCTAACGTAGATCTTTCCCATTACCTTCTAACATATTATCAACTTATTAAACATCTAATGAGGAATATCCATTAGTAATTCCTCCTCTTTTTTCTTCACCATTATTGTAATTCACCGCGTAGTAACTTAATTTATATTGTATTACACGAGGTAAACATCGTGTTCAAAATTTCCTTCTATACTATCTTAAATTTTGCGAAACGTAGTGACGTTCGTCAGAAAGGTTAAATAATCGTCTTTGACGTAATTTATAAGAATTCTGAGAAACAGTAAGTAAAAACCAGAAGATAGGACCCCCATCTACTTATAGATATTTAGAAAAGGCATTATTTTAATGTTAAAAAGGTTATAAAGCTTCCCGTTATATTTCTCTATATTATCCTAAATCTCAGCAAAATCTGTTATCAACTTATAGTTAATATTAACCATTTTAACAAGTTTTAAAGAAAGATCGCGATAATTATCTCAAACTTAGTTAGTGTTTCTTAATGGTTTAAACCTTAAAGGTTTCGAAATAAGGTATTAGGGGTAATGACCAGTCGCCTAACCCGGGGGGTAAAGTTCTATAGTAGGACTTATGGTAAGTTCGCACGCGTAGGCGAATCTGAAGGGGAAAGGTTTTTAAGGGTTTTAGCGATTAAATTGCTAAAGGGTAATGGGTACCTAACCGCTTTAGGAGGCCTTATGATATTGCTTAATTAACTGGTATAAAGCGCCAACGTTAATACTTTTGGCCGCGTAAGCGGCCGCTGCTTTACGTGCCCTGCCACCGCTAAAAGCGTATTCCGCGTTGTCACATAATGATACTAAATTTCCGAATACGTTAATAGGTTCCTTATTATCAGTACGCGAAGAAGTTTAACTTAATTAAGGGTATAAAAGAGATCCCTTAAAGTGTGTGTGTAGGTGTTAAGGTTCCTTAACAGCTTTACCCTTACTTTGAGGGTCCTATAAGCATTCCTTAAGCTAAACCAACTTAAAAAAGGTTTTTTTCATTCTCTTTAAGGCCCTATCTAGTATGTAAATCCCACGCCTTTTGACTTCTATCTTCAATTTAGCCTTAACATTATATTAGATCGTCTTTCACATATCTAGTGTCCAATAGTTAAAAAACTTGCGAAAGTTCTAAAAAGTGTTAGCACCGCAATTAAACTCTTCCCTAACGTTCGTTTCGAGGATATAATGGCAAACTTAATTAGTTAGGTGGGATTTTGTTAAGGCTTTATTAATATCCATAATGTAGAGTTGGTAATCGTAATTGGTGACGAAGACTGATCCAAAGTTTTTAATTGCTTCTTTCCTCTTAAAGTCGGTGATAACGTCAAATTACGCGTTGGTGGTAGATATCTTAACAGGCGTATAAGACAAAGAACTTGTCAATCTTAGGCGTAGAGACTTGGTGTTTTGATGTGAAGTTGCGTGTGAATTTAACAACTTGACGAAAGGTCACGTAACATAGCTTTCTTGGCACGACGTGGTGTTTTCGCTTAAAGTAGCAAACTTGACGATTAAAGTGGTATAGAGAGTGAAAAAAGTGAATTAGGGGCAAAATTTCAGTGTAAAGAGTAAGGTTGAAAGTCGTTTATTATTAGTGAAGGTTGAAGGTTATTGTTTTAGCGTAAGGACTTAGTTACTTTTACAATAGTAGCACCCGAAATAATACTAACTTAGCCGTTTGCCAACTTACCTTACTTTGAGACTTCTAACAGTCAATCTCAACGTCTTTAAAAAGGATTAATGAAGATTTCTTAGTGTTTTTCAATAACGATACCGTCGCTTACTTTCAGATTACCATTGGAAGACTAACGTAACCCAAAAATCTTTTCTGTTTTACTGCCGTTAAAAGACTGAAGTAATACTAATAAAGGCCCCTTACAATAATATTTCCTTTACCCTAGCGATAAACGTAAAGCGTAACCGGAAAGTAGCTTCTTCTTCTACTAAGCCAACCTGTACTTAACTTAATAAGCACTAATCAGTATTGGTAGGCCTTAGACGTTACAACGTTATCGATTCAATTAGTTTTCAAATTAATAGTAATATTGCAGTAGTCAGATGGTGGATGTATTGTTCTAGGTTTGGCAGACCGCTAGCTGGTTTGCACTGTAATTTGAATGGACAATTGCTTGGCCCATGCCCTAGAGTGAAGTGCAGCGTACTGCATTCGACTTACACCCAATGCAGTAAGTCTCCACAAAGCAATACACTTGCAGTACAGTCAACTTTACTGTCAGTAAAGTTGACCTACTATACTGCATGTAATATTATTCCAACACAATCTTTTATAATCCGTTAAAATCGTAAACGGGGTACGGATATTACGTAATTCAAAAAACCACGCTTTCAAATAAGATACTAATGCGAAAAGCTTTTTATTGTAAATAGTATAGTTACGTTTCGCATTTATTAATCGTATAGAATAATAAGTGATTAAGCTTAGGATATTATCCTTATCTCGCTACAATGAATAACCTTTGAAATCCGTTTCCAAATAGTTGATTTCAACTACCGTTAACCGATTTCGGTTTTAATATACCGAAATCGAGGCTGTAACAAAAACATCCTTTAATATTTAAAATATATGTTTCTCTCGTTTTATCCAAACATGACAAATTTCTTACTTCGTTAGTTACATAAGATAATTAACCCATTGAGTGAAATTACTAATAAAATTACGATAAAAGTTAACAGAACCCAAAAGACTTTGAACCTCCCAAATAATATATAATAATTCCTATTCGCGTATTATCCAAACTTTCTTAAGGTCAGCCCGAATACCTACCCCAATCATTATAATAAAACATAAATATTTTACCTTTTAACTATAAAGTTATACTTTTTAAAGTACAAATTTAACTTTGTATTATAAAGACGTTTTAAAACCACGCGAATTTTCGTTATATAATCTTGTTTAGTATTTAAAAAAAATCGGTTAGGTAAATTATAACAGAATTATTCACAATATCCGCTACTACAATATGAATATATCGTTAAAAAGTCTCCGGCGTTCCCATTGGTCTAAAAGGGGTAATTAACCATTTAAATAATCCGAACCGTATACGAAACGCCGTTAATTCCTCCTATTCAAATATAACATAGATACAATAAAAGGCCGCTCGAATATTTAACTTTATAAACCACGTCGACTTCGATAATATACGTAAGGTTTCTTTAATAAAAGGCAAAGGAAAACGATTTTACTTAGTAACTTTATTTAATACTCGGTGATCAATATAAAACCGCTATCCTCACCCCAGCTTAGAAATAAATAATACCAGCGTTACGAGTAAAGGCTTATAGTAAAAGTTACCCGAAATCAATCCCCTATGCATTATATTTTCCGAAACAAACGTATTATTAAACCGATAAAACCCAGTTTTATTATACTCTGTATATCCATCAACTTAATATATACCATTACAGTATCGATAATTAAGTCTTTTTAATTATAAACTATTCAACGACGACCGTTCACAATTAAAGTTACTTATTAGTATCGTATCTAAGGTATTCAAAAAAAAAAAATATCCCGCGTTATTCCGGAAATAATATATACTAATATCGGGTTCAACCATTTATTAATATTTATATAAAATTTAGCTATTTGGGTAATACGCGTATTTTTCCGTAACCGTAATATTGTATCGAAATTTATAAAATATAACAGCCAAATTTACTTTATTTTTAACCGTTATGTTAAAAGCTCCTTTATAATATAATAATACTCATAGTTAAAATCGACTTAAATATTTAAAAAATAAATATTATTAAAAGATGTAAAAATAAGGAATAGATTTTCGTTTATACGTATTTTAATTAAACTAAATTCCTGTTTACTATATTTTATAATTACGTCACTAAGGTTATATAACCCCTAAACGAAATTATATCCAGAAATTGGACTTTCCCCGTCGCTATTAATAAGGAACCTTTATTTACCTTTTTGACTTAGACTGCATATACCTACGTAAAAGGTAATACCGGGCGGAATTCGTAACTACGTTAATAATAGTCCGTCGGTTTATAACGTATATAACGTCCCGTAACGAGCCTGACTTAACGTTTTTTTACTATTACTTCCTTTGTCCTACGTTTTTAGTTTTAAATCTGTATCGAACAGGTTTACTAAATGAATTAGCCGCAATATCGAAATAATTAGTCGCGATTACTACAACCCCTTAATGAAAATACTTAAAAGATATAAACACTTATTATAATCGTATTCCTATCCGGCTGTTAAACCTATACGGGTTCCGTTAATTAACGATCAAAACGTCGTTTTAAGTTTAAAAACTTTAATTCATTAACAATCTCGCGGTACTTTTTTAAGGCTACGACATAGTTTACCTACTTAACGCTTACCGAAATAAATTTGTTGCAGATATGTAATGATACGCGGAAACGCAAGTAGTTACACTTTACGGCTAATAGCGAATCTAATTCTCCCGTTTAGGTTAAAAGTATTTAAAACCTGATAATAAATGGTATTTACAGGTCTTTATCACTTATAACCAATCTTTTCAATTCGACTAATACTTTATCCGCGCGATGAAGATCGTTAAAAATAGCCTCGATAAAATCGAAAGACTTACTTATATTATATTTACCTCCATATCCGCCGACTTTATAATATATTATAACCGTTTACTTTACCGCCGTTATATAATAACCCTATACATAAAAAAACGTATACCGACCTTTTCCAATTTATATTCCATTTGTTTTTAGTAAAAATTCGATCGTTTAACGCGTCGCCGCCTACGTAAAGGTAAATTCGTTAAATTATCGTCAATTATTTCGTTTTCGTCTACCTTAAGTAGGTAAAAAAATAGTACAAGTAGCGGTTTATTCGGGTTTAAATAATTAAATCCTAATTATAATTTAAACGAAGTTAAACATAAAATTGATAATGAAAACCGATTAACCCAGCTATTACAATTATTTTATAATAGACGCAATATAACTTACGGTATTTTATAAACGAGAAATATCGGTTTAAGTCGGCTTCAAAAAGGTAAAAGGTATATCTATAAAGGTAGAAAAGTAGGTATTCGTCGACGGCACATTTTCCCTTATAACATTAAAATATTACGTAAAATTATTAACGTTTATGATCGATTCATTTATTATAAGTAATATTCCTTCCAAAATATTAAAAAAAACTAAATAATATATTATAATTCGATCTACGATAGTAAGCGAAATAAATGCCAAATAAAATTTACTATTAAGGTACAGCGAAAAATTAGAAAAGGCTACCACAACCCATCGTATAAGACTTATAGGCATAGCTAGTACCCTACCCGTTACGTACCCTTACACATACCATATACGGACCGCACCCAGTTCGTGCCCGAACCGGGCTCGGATCAGGTACTGCCTATCCTGTTACATACATAGTCACGTAACCTATAAATATAATAATCAATGGCTTGAGTCTATAATACAAAATACCATTTAAATGAGAAATCTATTTACAAAACTTTATATTCTTTTCGCTTTCACTATCCTTTACGATAATGAAAATGCTATCGAATTATTCAAAAACACTTAATATCACTAATACACGTAACATATCTTTTTAAAAAGTATTTTTTAAGTATAAAGTTAAATGCGGTACTATTTTAGTTAAGTGAGTTCTTATAAACGAATAATTAGCTAACGGACTGAGAAAACTATTACTAAAGACAAAATACAAAACGTTGATGCAAAGACTTATATTAGTTGAAGTAAATAAAGATGGTAATTGATGGTTTATATACAGTTGTACTTCAAAATACAATATAGTTTTATATATGTTGTATAATCAATCGGTTGTTATTATAAACTTTATTTGAAATATTGGTAGAAGGTTTGATATTGTAGATTATTAGTTTAAATTGGACCATTACATGTCTTTTGTTTTTGTTTTTACATGCACTCCATCCAATTTTTAACTCTTTACTACGTATTCTTCACTCAACACTCTACACTTTTAATTTTTTTCTTCTTCTTCATCCAAGCTGCGCATATAGTACCTCTTAGGGAGGGTATTAAAATTTTAACAAATACAGTCTGTACACAGGACTCAACACTAAGAATATAAGGAACTCTTCGGAAATAAGGATTTCCGTCGGGGAACTAGAAAATAGTATTCTCAAACCATAGGGGCATTGAAATGAGGATTTCAGCTACTTTTAGCTGTTTGTACAACTAGTATTTACTAGTATAAGGTTCTGACCGTGATGATCGAGATCTATGAGGATTCTCTTGATTATATATCAAGAAGTTCTCCAGGTAGATTTCCAGGTATTCTTTCTAGAATCTCTAAGCCTATACAATATCTTTTGCATGGTATCTTCAACACTCGTTGAGCGGGTCGGTGCCCACCAACTTGGCACCGGTGTGGTCTTGAAACTCTTTTCCGTGCACGATTTGCGAGTGGTGGCCAAGTTGGATGGACGGTCACTTGGGCCAATGATTCTCCGGATGTTGTTCAGGCCCCTGCCATAGTTGATGTGTTCATGGAGTGTTAGTCGAGACGGGGCAAGACGTCCACAAGCAAGTGTGACAAGCGAGTATCATTTCATAGGGCTCGGACTGTTGCTTGGGGGCGCTTCGCAGATCACTTACACGGTGTCGGCGGCGTCCAGAAAGTCCATGTTGCCGCCGATCTGGATGGGACGTTGGCGGATTCGATATGCCATGTATATCTGTCTTGACTCACGACGTACAGCAGCAAGTTGGCTACCGAGCGATGTGAGGGCAGACGGGCAAACAATGGCCAAGGTGTGCATCGCGAAGTGGCTCGGGGATTTGGACTGTGCCGAGCTTGTCCAGCTTTTCGGTCATCCTGAAAGCTCGGCTGCGGACGAACGGCAACAAGGCAGGAAGCTGCTGCTGCTGCTGTTGTCGGGTCCAGAAGTAGGAATGACAAAGACGTAGCCTTGAAATCACAGTGTCTGTTGCGCCTGCCTACGTTGGCCAAAGCTTGAGGGCCAAGGGTTGGCAGCATCGCCGTTGCAATGCAGTAGACTCTCGTCTCTATTTTGACAAGTCCTCAAAGCATGGGTGTATGCCTATTTCATCCGCTCCAACAAGGCCTCAATCTTCCGCCTCTGATCCGTTTCAACGTCATCCACCACCTTAGCATCCACATCCGCGTCCCCAAACAAATCATCACCTGACGACCCCTCTCGCTCCTTCAGCCTCGCCACCTTGTCGCCCACCCGCACAAGCAACATCCGCATGCGCTCGAGCTCCTTCTCCAGCTCACCATCGCGCTGCACCAGATTCTCCTGCACGCCGTTCCGCGCCGCAAACGACGAGCCGTCGCCAGTGGTGCCGGCGCTCTCCCCAATTCGGAACGGCTCCAGATGGGCCTTGATCTTCCGCAGCCGCTTGACGCGCGCCTCGGCCTCCTCTTTTCGCGTAAATAGCTTCTGTAGCCGCTCCACAAGCTCGGCGTAGCGTTTCGCCTCGAGCGGATGCGCTGTAGCTTCCTGCTCTGGCTCCCAGGCTGCTGGAAGGGAGGCCACAGCCTCGGCACTCACTTCGGGAAAAAGAAAGAAAAAAAAAAATAGGCGTTAGATCCTGCCTGCGGTGCGGTGCGGTGGACGTCTCATCCATCTTCGCGCCCGCGGTGTGGCCATTGTCGGGGGTCTGTGAACGCACCGAAATCCGTCCCCACAAGCCTCCACGCCTCGTCATCTCCATCACCGCCCCCGCCTTCATCGGCACGCCGCTGCCCCGTCGCGAGGTACAGCGCGTCGATCTGCTCAATGACCTGACGCGTTGCCTGCGGCGGGTACACGCGCTTGGCGTGCTGTTGGAGGGTCTGATTTAGGCGCCAGAGCGCGTCGTCGACAGCCTTCTCCGAAACCCTTCTTTTTTCTTCATCGGAAGCAGCCTCGTTTGCCCGCCGCCAGGCCCTGCTGGGCTGCAGCGGCTGCGACAGGAGACGCGTCTGTGCCATGAGGAAGTTCTGTTTGAGGGTCAGGATGCTGGGGGCGGGTGGCGCCATACTGGAATAGGGTGACGTGGTCGACTTCTTCGGTAAATGGAATGAACAGGCCGGTTATGAGTTGCAATAAAGTAGCTGCTGTGCTGTGCGAGTAAGTTGTTCAGTCTCCGTGGTGTTGCGGTACAGCTGTAATATGTTATGTAGCGTCAATCGACGAAGACCCAGTCTCGATTGATGCTAGTTAACGGGGCCACTATTGAGCCGGCCACCCCTGTTGTCAAGGACTCCCCGGCAGACCCCTGTTAGCTCACCAGCTAACCAAAACTGTGGCAATTCAGCTAGTACATAAAATTAATTTAATCTTCATTTTCCTTCTTCATCAACAATTCCAATACTGCAAAACAGTCTAGTCTGCGAACTACGCCGCCATTGCCGCGACACCTGTCCTCGTGCTGTACTACGTAGTATAGTACGCAGTAGGCGGCTGCATGTCATCACAGCCCCCGGCTGCCTCGGGCACAATCGCAGCAGTCCCCCCCGATATCACCATCACAATACACATCCACCACCTTCATGCCATCCCAGCTTTGCCCCCGTTCTCATCCTGTCGCATTGATCACGGACCTTATGTTGACTTCTGCGCCAACGCCCTACGATGAACCAACGCTACCGGAACGATCTGCAGAGATCCGGTGCTTCCAACTACTATGTATCATCCTTCCCGACACCACACGCCAAGCGCTTACAACTGTTAGTGCTGCAACCAGTTTCCAGCTAGCCCCCTTAACAGGAAAAATTTTGCAATGGCTCCAGCCGTGGCCTCACCGGCTACTGGGGCTTTAGCGCGTATTTCGCGCAACTAGAGAGGGATCGGCCCGCCCTTTGTAGACCCTTTAAGAGCCTTTGTAAAAGCGCCAGGCAATTGGTTCGCTCCTAGTGAGATATAACGCCTTTGCCATATACACTTATCGCTTTGATGTAAAGGCTTTTAAAAAAGTTTTGGATGCCTAAAAGTATAATCTCGCTATATACAAAGCGTTTTTATTATATATATAAATGCCTTCAACGTTTCTATTATTTATCTCGACGAGCTTAATTATATAGAATACTATATATTTGTCTTATGTGTAAATCAATACATTATTTATTACATTGTTTATAAGGTTTTCGATACCCCTAATAAAGGGAATGAACTACTATTATTAGCATATAAAAGTGTCATTTTTAACTTATTTACTGATATTAACCCGTTTCAATCAACTTTTCGATAATAAAAATAATATAATCATTGTGGAAAACCCCGACAAAGGTTATTTGAGCTGTTATTACAAGTTATAATAAGTATATGACGTAAACTATACCTTTTATATCTTCCATTAACATATCTCTTAAAGGTAATATGCCGTAGAATTCGCTTCAAATGTACGTTGTTTAATATACCGACCTGTAAAAAGTAATAACGTATGAAGGAACAACTAAGTTAAGGCTATCGCTTAAAGTGGTCGGATATTGTTTATAATACTCGATAAAAAGGGAGGAGAATTCTCTATTATAAAGCTGTTATAGAGTTAGTATAACGTAGCATAACCTAATTACGTAATCGCTTACGTAACGTAAATATGTTATAAAATATCGTAGGAGTATCATAGGAACAAGGTAATTATTAAAGTTGAATTTTTAGCGACCATTAAGTTAAGTACTAACCTGTGATATTATCTTCAATTTACCTATCATCGGTACCAACACTCCTACACTCAATTGTAAAATACGTCAACGTATTATAAAAAGCGTCAGCGTTCTTGCTGTTTTTAATTGTAAAATACGTTGATGTATTATAAAAGGTGTCGGAGTTAATGGCGTTAATGCCGCTCCCCCCTTATAAATAACTCCTTCCAATACCATTTAACTTTCATCAACTTCTTCCTTTTATTATAATAATCCTTTTGTTGATAGAACTTTAGATGATAAAATGTTGTCGATTTGAAGTGTGGTAAAAGTAATAATAGTATTGTAATGATTAGGTGGTAGATTGTTGATTTTTCTAAGTTTAGCAGACTTCTAGCCGGTTTGCATGCTACTTTGTATGGTTAATTATTTGGTCCATGCCTCACATTAAATTAGGCATTTTACTGTAATTGACTTGTATTAATATAGTTAACTTTGACTGCGTTGCACTTGAGTGTTTATTTTAATACTGATGGCTTTTTGTGTTTGTTGTGTCAGTATATTTTTAGAAAAAAAATTAAATAGTGCAAGTGTTTTCCTATACATTTTCCACTACTATTTATATGGTAGTTTCACTTCTTCACCTTTGCAATCCCGCAAACAAGTGTTACATTACTTTTTACATTCCAATACTTTAAGACACAATTAATTTAACCGTGCCAGTCAAATAAATTTGTATCATCAATAACTTTGACAACGAGGCAGTTTTTTAGATTATTAGGGCACTCTAACCTCTTATGCTATCCTTCGTTACGTGATACCTTGCCAGGTATTTTCTTGACGTAGGGTTCGATTCGTATGTTTCGTTCATCATAGTCTACAAATCTTTTAAAGTTTCATTTGGTATAGCTTTTGTTAAAGTATTAGTTAGGTTTTTTTGCTATCAATTTATTGAAACTCCTTCATTTCCCTGCTTTCGTAAATTTTGCGGAGAATCATTACGTCGATCATGAGATGTTTTTCATTAGTCGCTCCTAATATAGAAATGCATTCAAATATGCCTTTCAAATCAATATAAATAAAGATCAAAATTAGTAGAATGCTTAATTGTTTGTTAACAATATTAAAGATTTTTTATATAGATATGTCCATATTAAAGCTGGTTATGATTCAGTTAATTTAGAAAGTAATTACGTTTCGTATAACGCTTTTACACTTGAGAAAGATCTAGTAAATTAGGTCTCCGATAATGGCGAACTAGTTATGTTATGATTTATCTTCGTTGACAATTATTATAAGGAATCTGATTTACAACAATAAGTTTGTATCATTAGAGAAGGAGCCTTCCTTCAAGATTATTAACTTGGTTTTCAATAAGTTAATAGGAATCATATTGATTTTTCAGTTTCAGTTGTTTTTTCGTCATTTTAATCGCTTATTCAATCGTTCGTATTTTTTATTAACCGGGTTCTGAGTTTATATATCAGTTGAAAGGTTTTACGATGCCTCCTATTGGTATATGGTTATGATGTGGTTGTTACGGTTGTATTATTCCATATACGTTTAAACCTTTACAAAGTTAATCTTATTAATCTTATCTACAGTAATACTTGAATCATTTTAACGGAAATTCAGGTATTTAACGTTAATTGTTGGTAGGTCTTTATCGTTGCAACATATTCTATTCGAATTACTATGGTCGTGGTAACTGGTGTTGTATTAAAATTGGTTCTAATGTGTAAGCTCTAAGTTTGACAGACTGCTAACCGGTCTGCATACTGATTTGTATGGTCAAATTCCTCAGCCCATACCCCACTTTGAAGTAGGCACCTACTGAATTTGACTTACAGTCAATGTAGTCAATCCTACAAACTGTAGTTAATTTGTAGTTAGTATAATAAATCAACTGTAAGTATAGTAACTTGATTGTATTATATTTTACTATTATTTCAATATTAGCGGCTTTTTGTTTTATGTCTGCACGCCAGCATGACTGGCCACTAATTGGTAGAAACCTCTGAAATCACATTTTAATCCATAAGCCAAACCTATATCAATTCCAGTTAATTTGTATTGAAACTAATATCAATTACTGCCCTTTGTTTCATATTTCCGAGTCCTTCGTTTCTTAACTCCCATACACAGGATTTTCGCCATAGACTTATGCGCATTACATATTTCACTATTTGTATATCTTTTGCTAGTAATTCCACCTATTGCCATCACTACCATTACCTTGTTAGTTTTCGAGATTGCTATAACACCCCTATTACTCCACGTTATATGCTGAGTAGCCTACATAGCCCTCGATTCATATAGTCAGTGTATTACTTTTCATAAATCGTTCTAAGGAATTATTGAGCATAACCTTATTTATAACATTAATAGGGTTATCTTTACCGTTAATTTACCAGAATTTATCGATTTTACGGGATTTATATGCTTTTTTTAAATTTATTAATTCTATTATTAAACGTTTTTTTTTGGTTGTGCCTAAATTTAATAGGCATTAATATAAGCTTCGAAAGTTCGTATACATTACCACAAGTATCGAAGGCAATCCCAGTTATTTAATAATAATCTTTAATGTGCCGTTAATTACTATACCGATATACAAACTTGCTATTATGGCGTATATCTCCAATATTAGTACGCTTTATTATACGCTTACACCTGACGGATATTAAATATACAAGGGTTATAGTAATCGTAAATTACCTTTTAAACCTTCTCTCGTTAACTAATATAATGAGAAACAAGATTTATGATATAAGGTTATTCTTATGAGCAAAGGATTTATTCGTAAAAATCATTAACTTTATCGTAATTAGATTCAAAGAAACCATATGAGTAGCTTTACCAGGTCATTTAATTATCATCAAAAATATATAACCTATTAAAGTCTTCGTTTTATAAGTCCTATACCTATATTGTAATAGATAGGTTATATGATATTCCCGGTTGATATAATGTGGTAATGTAAACTATACGTAACTTTTACTTTAGGTATTGTTGTAATTTTGCCTCGTTAGTCTTATAGATAGTCGTTAAGTTCATAGCTTATTCTTTTTAGTATAGGCTTATATATGTACCGTTTTAAACTTTAATATCATAGGTACAGATTGACTATTTATTGAAGTTACGTTATATGTCTTTAACTAACGTTTTGATCAGCTTACACTTTTAAAACCCTAACTTTTCGATCGTACGCTGTTTAGCCGTTATAAAACTAATGTTTCTAAGAAAAAAGGCATCTTTAATTTATATATTTACGATTCCGAAATCTTCATCCTAGGTAATTCACAAGTATGAGTTCATCGGTGAATTTTTCTACATCGCCTGTTTTTAAAATATGCTTGATACATTAAAAACCAATAAATACCTGTTTCGGCTAATCCGTATAGATGTTTCATATTGAGTATTACTATACTAGTTAGAAACTTATCCCTTTTTTTTTTTTTTTAGAAAGTTCCAATAATATAATCCGCCAAAAATTGATGGCAAATTACGTGTATATTCGCGTGATATTACGGTTATTGAGTGTGAATTTACCACTTGCGACAGCAGTTAAACTAACAGTTATTACGACGATTCAACGCTGGTTAATCTTCTGGATTATAAGCGATTTAGTAAGGATTTAATTTTACCTCTATCACTTTATCCCGATGCAATTAGTCGTAACTTTTCGTACACCCAGTCCATAGTTTTCCCTTTAACGTCGTAGATTATCCTTGATTAAAATATTGTAACGTTTTGGGTTATAAATCGTGTCAATAATATAAGTTAAATAACTTTTTATATAAAAAAGGATATTAATTTTCACCCGGTTACTTTCATTAAAAGATTTATCCGGTATGTTGATAATGCCCTTAGCACCTAACTTAAGGGAAAATTCTCCGTTAGTTTTTTCTTTTCAAGACATCCATACTATTGTGTATACATTTACAGGTTTCTAGTTCATGTTACCGTCCTCCTCTTTAGTGTGTATTCTTTTTTTCGATGGTTTTCCATGTTTTCGGCGTTTTATTTTCTTATTAACGATCGATTCGGGAGGATTATATTAGCTAATCTGTTCGGCTCGAGGGTCTTCAACGTAAAGATTCTTATTAGATTAAAAAGGTCTTGTGTATAGATTAACCTATATAGTCTGGAGAGTGATTAGGCCGTTAATAATTTTAACAACTGCGTTTGAGTTAGTAATACTTAAAATCCTATACTTGTTAGTAAACCTACCTATAGATGTAGGACTTTTGTTGCAACGTTGTCGATTCGAATCAATGTGGTCGAAGTAACTGGTGCTGCATTGAAGTTGGTTGTATAGATTTGTAAGTTCTAAGTTTGGCAGACCACTAGTCAGTTTGTACATTAATTTTTATAGTTAAATGCTTTGGCTTGTGCCTCACTTTGAACTGAGTACCTACTGCACTGTACCTATGATACAGTTCCACAAATTGTAGCCAATTTTTAGTAGATATAATAAACTAAACTGATAGTTTAATTACTTTACTCTATTTGACTGCTATTCCAAAACTAGCGGCTTTTTGTTTTGTATCTGTACGCTAATATAGCCTGCCATCAATTGGTGGCAACTACTGGGATCCCTCCTTAATTCACAAGTTAACAACAAGTTAAACCCCTATCAATTTCAATTAATCTGTACTAAAATCGAAATTAATTACGGCCCTTCGTATCTCTTTTATTCCACCCCTCCGAGGCCTTTATTTTTCAATTCCCGTACACAGGTTTTTTACCACAAACTTATACGTATTAGGTATACCGCTAATTACGTACCTTTTACCTGTAGTTTAATCTACTGCTATCAACATCGTTACCCTAATAGTCTTCTAGTTTGCCAGTGCAACTCTATTCCTTTACGTCACGTACTAGTCATTCTACACAGCCTTCGATTTATATAGTTAGAGTATTTCTATCTACAAACCTTTCCAAAGCGCTATTAGGAATAGCCTTGGTTATAGCGTTAGCGGTGTTATCTTTTCCATTGATTCATCGGAACTCATCAATTTCCTGGGCTTCTTATACCTCCCTTAAAACTATTACGTTTATCATTAGATGTTTTTAATTAGTTGTACTCAGGTTTAATAGACATTTGTAAAGGCTTCGAAAGTCAGTATACACTACTACAGGTATCGAAGATGATCTTATCCATTTGGTAAGAATATTTAATATACTATTAGTTACCATACCGATATCAAAGCCTGTCTTATTATGCTGTAAATTTTTAAAGTTAACACGCTTCGTATTATACGCTTATAGTTAACGGATATCCAGTACATAGGGTTTTCGGTGATTATAAACTGCCTTTTAAACATTTACTCGTTAACGAATATTATTAAAAAGCCGATTTACGATATAAGGTTAGTATTATTGACAAATAACCTGTCCGTAAAAATTATTAACTTCGCCTTTGTTAAATCCATAGAAACTATGTTAATTGCTTTTTCCGCGTAATCTAATTGCTGCTGAATTTTCTTATTTAGATTCTCAAAGTCCTCGTCCTATAGATCCTGTACTTATACCGTAATGGAAAGGTTGTACGATGCCTTCGGTTAATATAACGTAACGATGTAGTTCATACAGGCCTTCTGCTCTAAGTATCTTTGCAATATTACTCCGTAGGCTTTATCAATAATCATAAAGCTTATGGCTTACTCTTTTTAGCGTAGGCTAATATAAGTGCCGTTTTTTTATATTAATACTATAAATACGGATTAACTATTTATTAAAGTCAAGTTATGTACTTTTAACTAACGTCTCGATTAACTTACAATTTTAAGGGCATAATTCTAGGTAGTGTACTACTTCGTCTTTATAAACATAGTATCTCTAAGAAAAATGGTATCATTGACTCTTATACATATGATACCTAAGTTTTTACCTTTCATAATTAACAAATACGGGTCAAACATTAAAGTTTTCATATATAACCTGTTTTCAAAATACGCCTGGTACGTTAGGAACCAATGGACTTCTACTTTTACCAAGTTGTATAAAGGTTTAACATAATGTATTATCGTGCCAACCGAAAATTTATCTCTTATATCTTTTGGTAGTTTTAGCAATACAATCCGTTAAAGATCGGTGGTAAACTACGTGTAAGCTTACGTAATACTCTGGTTATTAAGTATGAACCAACCTTTTGCACTAATAATCAAACTAGTAGCAATTATAGCGATTAAACGTTAGCTAATCTTTTGAATTGTAAGCGATTAAATAAGGGTTAAGGTTTTACCTTTATAACCGTATATTTAAGCGATTAGCCGTGATGTTTTGTACAGCCGGTCCGTAGTTTCACCTTTATCCTCGTAAATTATCCTCGATTTAAAGATATTTGCGTTTTGGCCTTTGAATTACGTTAACGGTATAAATTATATACCCCCTAATAAAAAAAGGCCATTAATCACCATTTCGTTGTTTTTAAATGATCTTGCCCAATATGTCAATAATACCTTTAGTACGTAACTTAAAGGTAAGTTCTCCGTTAAACTTCTCCTTTTAAAATACACACGCCTTTGTATATACCCTGCTAGACTTGTAATACCTGTTATCGTCCTCCTATTTAGTATGTATTTTCCTTTTAAATAGTCTTCCACGCCGTCGATGTTTCATTAGCTTGTTAACGGTCGATTAGGAAGGGTTATATTAGATAAACAGTTTATCTTAAATATTATCAACGTTAAAATCTTTATCTGACTTAAAGGGCATTTTATATAGTTTAACCTATATAGTTCGGAAAGTAATAGGTTTATTAAAAATTTTAACCTCCACTTTTAAGTTGATAATACTTAAGGTCTTATATGATTCATCCCATTTGTATAGCTCTCGCTATGTAAGGATTTCACTTTAAAGGGGAAGAGACAGTACATTTGTTATTAATAGTTTGTTCTTAGTGTCAAAGGTATTATTACCTTAACAGCATGCCAATTACTTCTTTAGTTCCTCTAAGGCTTTATTATATGTTCCAACGCGCTTTTGGGTACTTGGTGATAGTAGTTTTCGTCGTTATAAGTGGGTAGACTCTAAATACCTACAAAGTTGGTATGAGGTTATTAAGGCTAGTAATATCGTTAAGGCTCTTTAACGCTATTGAAAGATGTGTTTCTAAGCTTATAAATCGTTCTATTTTCAATATAAATATATTATAAGCTCTTTGTAAGAGAGCGTAGGCCTTTTCGACCTTGTTAATACCTTAACAGGCCTTAATAGGAACTTATTTACAATAAATCCCTATAGACTACACATTAACTTAAAATTCTATTGTGGTTAAGTTGGTGCCGACATCGTAAACAAACACGTTTAATGGTTTGAAATATATGTTAATCTAAAAAATACGTAATACTTCTTACGTTTTTTTCATCGTAATAGTCTTAAGGAATTTGGCGTCGTGAAAAGTTGTAACGGAGTTTATAAAGTAAATCACTAATTTGCTATTGAGGTAAAACACATCCACAAAAACCTTAAATTTAAAGTCATAATTTTCCTTTAACGTAAACCTAAATTTTAGGGGGTTTTGGAAATGTATTTGGCAGTAATTGCAAATTTTATTAATTACCTTTAGTACCAGCAAATCTACATCTTTATAACTAACCAGTTTTGAAACATTGTAAAGTCTATTGGTTGGCGAGTAATCAAACCAACGGTATAGTTAACAAAGTTCCGCCTCCGTCAGATTGAACGCCATTACCTCTAGCCTTTAAATATAAAATTAGAGGTGCCTCTATTTAAGGCTAAATGTAAATCTTTCATTATTTTTAATTTGTATCGGTTCCTTTAATTTAAAATTCAACGTTAACTTCGAGTTTTTTCATATTTTTAAGGCAAAGAGGAAAAATGGTAAGGGATTTTATGATATAAAAAACAAAAAGGCTTATAACAGTTTTAACCGTCGTAAATCCTAATAAAAATAGCTTTTTTCCAAAGTTAAAACTAACTTTAACTTTTCCAGTACCTAATAATTAAGTTTCGTAATAGTATTAGTATATCTTCATAACGAAACATATTATGAATGGCTTCCTGTTAAGTACCATGTTAGTTTCGTGTCCGGTATAATACTTTAAAAGACATGTTCTACGTAATGATATTAAATAGTAAAGAGGTATATAAAGCTAGAGTCTTTATTGTTATATTGGTGGTAAGGGTCTTTACATGTTAGGCGATATAGGAAAGCGTGGTTGGCGAGTTATTACATTACTTTTCGGCTGGTACCAAAATTTTTATGGTAGTCGATAGCTTTAAGTTTGTTTTTCTTCTTTTTAAATTTATTTCATTTAAACTACGTAACTTGTTTAACGTAATTCCAGTTAGAAGTAAAATGTAATTACATATAATACATCACTTACTTCAATTTACATTTGGAGGCAGTGTAACGTATTGATTAGTAGCCTTACTTGCCGTAAATTCAATATCTTTTGGTATTTAATGTAAATTTGTTTAGTTAACTCAAAGACTAAGGAAAAGGAATAACCTTTTTCTTAGGTAGATTGGTTACGTTCTAGGTTCAAGCCTTTCGTTAACCGTATTGGCTGGGCCTTCCATACTTACAGTCGATGTAATACTTATAGAAGGGGTTTTTGTCATCGTTACTAAATTTAGGGGTTTAAGAGTACATACTAGTTGAGCTGGAGACTCGAGATATTACGGTCGCTATCGATAAATGTAACTTGTTTAAAAAACACTTCGAAAATGGCATCCGGGAACTAAATAGCATATTAGAACTCTTTACAGCCCGTAACAGTTTATCGAACCTGTTAGCATAAGGTGACTGTGCCAGCTCTAAAGTTCCCTATTACTTATGGGTAAAACATTAATATATTAAATATATGATTAAAAAGATCCATTTTACTTTTCTATTTTTTCTTATAATCTAACATATAAAACAACTTGATAATATTCCAATAATTGTAGTACTAGGTAAAATTACATCGTATTCGAAGTAACCATTTGAATCATCGTAAATTTTGCGGGAAAAGGAATAATTATTTAATTACTGGAGGAAATGGTTCTCGGCTTAGCTAATGATGATATTAGAAAATAACGAATGAAAACCTAATAGTTCAATTTTCATTTAGTGGAAGTTGTTGAAAAAGGTTGTAAATTAACGTCGAGAAGGTTGCATATTTTATCGTTATATTTCTCTTTTCCTCTCTAAATTTTAACGAACGTGGTAATTACCATGTAATTCGTATCCACTATAGGGACGTATTAAGGGGAAAAAGTGATTTACTGGTCATGAGGACCTTTTAAATCCCTCAACTAATATTGGGGTTAGTATTAGTAGGCAGGATAGTTACCTTTAGCTAAATTTAAAGGGAAAAAACCAGTATTTGTACCTATAGTGAGCTTACACATAAAGATAGTTCTTTCTTTATTTTGATGTTGAAACTAAACGTATTAAGAAGCTTGCGGAAAAGTAATTTGAGGGTTTCCGCCGCAAGGAACTTGGTAATAATCTTTTAGTATTAAAGGGTATGTTAAGGTTCCTGCTTAATTAACTGGTGGAATTAAGAACTTGCGGCGTAAAAGTCAATCAACTTTTGACAGCCAATGGTATTAAACCTTTCATTTTACGCAAAAGAGTTTAAAGAATTTATTTGGGCTTAGGCAGGTCTTTATAAATGTATGTAAGAGCGTTAAGGAATACTGTCGATTACAATACCTTTACTTCTTTCACGAATTGATTAAGGATTTTTATTTATTGTGTATTCATATAATAGGTAAGCAAGATTGCCATCTTTCACCCTTTTTATAGTGAGGTAGACCCCTCTACTAGTCAATTTAATTTTTAACTTGGTTTCGACTTGAATGTTCTTCGCCTTTTACATATTCAAGGTCTAGTTTTAAACTATTTGTAGAAATCGTCTAAGGAGATAAGTCCCTTATTACGTCTGGTAAAGTATAAATCGAAAATGTAGTGGCTAATATAGTTCGTTAGATGATCGGAGGTAGAGTTTTTATCGA
This sequence comes from Anisogramma anomala, assembly GCA_038502455.1. Taxonomy (NCBI): domain Eukaryota; kingdom Fungi; phylum Ascomycota; class Sordariomycetes; order Diaporthales; family Gnomoniaceae; genus Anisogramma; species Anisogramma anomala. The sequence continues at coordinate 22,008,760 of JASMMZ010000002.1, forward strand.
GTTCCATTTGCCAAAGGTCGTTATCGAAGTACTTGATGAATATGAACCCGAGGTTTTAAATTCATCCTTTCGAATAGTATTAATAACGACGTTGATTTTAACGTTACTTGAAGCGATAATAATGAAAATTAAAGGTTATATGAGGGGGAAAAAGTGGTGTAGAGTGGTGGATTGTAGGTTATTTACTATTAAAGTTAGTATAGTTAAAGGTTTTAAAACTTAGTCGTTTTAGCGATTTGACATTTGTAGTAGTAATACCCGTAATAGTAGTAGATGTAATAGTACTAACTTGGCCGTTTACCAATTTTCCGGGTTGGTAATCTTTAAGACTTTTAGATGATTAATCTCAACGCCTTTGTTATGGTCCGACCTAAAGATGGTAAACTAAGTAGGTGCCAAATGGGATTTACTGTTAAGGTGCGGAGAAAGACTAGAAGAGGCTACCGTGACCTAAAGTGTAGGACCCTTGGGCAGGACTAGTGCCTAGCTCGTTACGTGCCCTTATATGTGCCGTGTACGGATTGTGCCTGGCCTGTACCCGAACCGTACCCGGTTTATACCCGGGCCGAGCCTAAGCTGGGTACTGCCTATCCCATTACGTGTATAGTTACATAACCTGTAGGCTTAATAGCCAATAGCCTAAGTTTATAATATACCCCCCTTTCCCCCGGATGTTATAAGGGCTACAGATCTCCGTTGAATAAACACCGGACGCGGGCTGTACCCGTTTAGTAAGCGGGTCGAGCGTAAGCTGGTGATATTACGTTTAACATATCGTATAACGTTTCGGCTGGCTTAACCCTAGGATTCCGGCGCCATATAACGCGCTCTTTAGTTTTATCGCCAGTATCTTATAATACGCCCGTAGGTTAGGTATATAATATATATTTTTTATTGCTGGCGTCGTATAACATACCCGTTAACGCGTCGTATAATATGTTCTTTTTATTGCCGGCGCCATATAACGTACTTTTTAACGCGTCGTGCAAAGTCGCGTTTTGTCTCTCGTTCCGTATAACGCGCCCCGTATAACACGTAGCTTCTGTTGAATCCGGTCCATTAATTCCTATAAATATAGACTCCCCCATAGTTTTTAAAACTTCCTCTTTTTCCCTTTTACACTACCGCCATTTTTAGTTAACTACCCTTTTTATAACCATTTTATCTCCCCTTTATATATCCTAACTAGTTATTTACGCTAATATATTTTAGCCTTATTCTCCTTAGTTATTACTATAACCGATGTATATAACAGACTTAGCTTAAGTTACATTATCGCCGGCACCCTTAAAATGAATAACGAGTTACCCTATAAGTTATATTACCTTATCTTATATTCATACCTTATTACTAACTGCCTTTTATAACCTCCTCGAGTTATAGGAGATCTCTTCATCCTTAAATTTAATAAGGATAAAAATAAACATATTTCGTTATAGGTTCAAGTCGCTTATATATTATATATTTTTTTTCTTCAACTTCAACATTTATTTTCTTTACGTTCGAATTCATCGGGGGTAAGGGTATCTCATATATCAAAAGTGGTATAATAAGGTAAGTTTATTAATAGATATTATAGGAAAGCTAACCGTAAATTGACTCCTTTTTGTAATATATTTAAAAATAGGTTTATTTACGTATTTATTTGGTTTACGTGTTTTTTTACATTCATTAATTGTTACGGTAAAGGATAAGTATTATATCTAATTTTAATATGTAAACTTTAGGGAAATATTTCGGGTTATCAACTTGTTTTTACCGTTGTCTTTTTTAAGTTGATCAATTAGGTTACCCGGCTTTGTAATATTGTTTGAGTATAAGGAGTTTTTATCATACCAGCTATATAGGTTGTTACCCTTTTAATCATATACCTACGTCGCCTCTTCCTTACAGGTCTGTCCTTACCCCAGACTTTTCCGTTACCCTCAACTATATCGCCTATTAATAAAAATATAACTTTTTCGGTCGACCGGGTTTTAACGCGTAATGTTTTCATCTCAGCCCTTTTTAACTACCTCTGTATACCCTTTCGAAATTTTAACCTAAAGCGTTAAAATAATATAATTACCTAAGTTATATCTCTTATAATTAATATAAATTACGGTTCATCAAATGTAATAGGTAATATTCAAGGCTTAACTGTATGATTCACGATTTTACCCGTATATTATTTATGAACCTTGAATAAAAGTAAACTAATTAAGCCGACCGCAAATGGGCGTAAAATCGTATACGGGTCGATCGCATTTTCCAGCCTAAATTAGTATATTATAGTTTTTAATAACCTATTTAAAAGGTTTCTCCTCTTGTTCTGCCCCTCGCTCTGCTTTTCGTCAACCGTTATTATCGATTTCCTTTAACGCCCGTTCCTTTTAACGTTATCTTTTATCGTCGGCCTCCCTTAACGTCCGTCTCTTTTCGTATTATCCGTTATCGGCTTTTCTTAACACCCGCCCTTCTTCGCGTTATACTCTATTTTCGATATCGCTTTATATTCGTTATACTTCCTACCAACCCCCTTTTTCGACGCCTACCAATTTCTGTTACATTTTTTATCGTCCTCTTTCTCTAGCGTTACCTAATATTTAAAGCTAATTATAATAAAACCCTTAACGTTAGTAACGCCGGTATTTTCTAAACCCTAATAAAGATAATAATAATAAGTAGGTAAATTTTCTTTAAGTCGTAATAAAAGCCGATTTAAAGTTGGATATATATCCGAGAAAATCGAGCAATATTTGTCTGGCTTTACTTGTTATATTATAACCTCGTTTAATCATAAATTCTACTCTTTATTCGTAAATAAGGTATTATTCCGGGGGTGTAAACGGTTCGTCCCGCGTTTATTGTTTGTTATAAGTTTAACATCGATGTTGAAATACCGGGTTATCGTAAACCTCAATATTTCCCTTTTTCCTTTAAAATTTATTTAAAGTTATAATATTTTAGTAATTTTCCAGTAAATCTTTTTCCGGTTTATTTTAAACTTTTTATTCAATCAATATATAATAAACATTATCCCTCCCCGTTTTTACCACGAAGATTTTCTATATTTCAAATTCGTCGTATTTACCTTCCCTTATATCGTTAGTTACCAAAATTAGTCACAGACAAGTATCGGATAAAACTTATAAGGAAAAAGGGTCTGAAACCGTTCGTTTAACCAAGTTCAAATAAAATACATAATATTTATTAAGGATATTTAATACGATATTAAACGGGTTTAAAATGTCGATTACTTGGTATTAATTATAAAGTTAATTGAGCCTTTTATTTAAGTGGTTAGTTTTAATATTAGGAATGTTTAGTTAAATCTAATCCTTTATTTCATATCGTTTCGCCGGATATAATTTACGATTTGTTGCCGTTTTCATTTACTATTAGACATAACTTATCGCCGTTTAGGAGAGCTTTGTTCCCTCATTTAAATAATCCAAAAACGTAATAATTAGCCCCTTCTAACTAATTAACCACTTCGTATCCCCGTTTACTTTTGAGATAGGTGATATTGCGTATTTGTTTATTAAACGATTCGCATTAAGCCTGGTAACCGTTAAATTTCGGTTATTTAACGCGAATTAATAAACGGTAAAATAAAAACTTTATTTATATTACGAAAAAGTGACGAAGATATGTAAGTATTTTCAAACCTTTCAATTCATTTATTAAATATCGTTATTTGATTATAAGTAATACGTCGTGAATAAAATTCATTCGACTTTTATTAGGGAATATAAGGTTATTTAAAATACGCTGATTTAGTTCGAATCGCAATTACTAATAATCAAAGATAAGAAGTTTATAAGATATTTATTATATATTCCGGAAGCTTTTTACATACATATCAGTATTTATGAATTATATAACTTTTAGTTGGATAACCTCAAAAAGGCGATTCGTAATAATTAGTAAATATTAAAAACCTTTCTTAGTAATTGATAGGTTATTTATAAATTCGATCAAAATATACGTTTAATACCGGTTAAAGATAGTAAAAGGTTTCAAAAGGCTTTGCTGTAAAATACGACCAGGTTTCATTTCGTTACATCATGTATATATTCGATATAAATATCGAATATTTGTAATTATTCATTTTCAGTAATAATCCTATTTGGAAAACGCGGAATAAAATGTTTTTACCCGGATAATTAATAATAGGCGAATCGTAAGTTTATTATAAGATTCTCGTCGTTAATGGTTTTCAACTCGATAGCTGTAAACGACTACGGTAACATAATATACCCCACGGGTTAATTTCGTAATTCGTAATTCGTATTAACTTTCCTACTTTAGGTGGAAAACGTTTAACGCCTTTGGAAACCATTAAAAGGCAAACCTTATATAACGGATCATTCGTTATTTCTTAGTCTTATAATTCCGTTAACATACCCGGGCCGAAAATAAGGTAGTTTCTTGGTGTTAATAATACTGGCGGGACTAATAAAGGTTAGGCTAGCGATAATATTATTAATGTTATCGTATTAAAATCCCTTAACATTATCCCCGATAACGACTCGAGCGCGGGCCGGGTCCAGAGTGATACCGCTTTCAACGGCTTTTCGAAAACCTCCGACCCCCCCTTAGGATATATTTTGTTATAATTTAATAACTAAGCCTTCGTTTCGCTAAATTCCTTTTTATAAACCGCCGTATTTTATATTCTTTTAATATATAAATTTATTAATGTTACGTTTAACATAGCAATGGAAATAGGTTAAAGAACCCGCGCGCGACGTTCCTTAACTTCAGGTTAATCTTATAATTTACAAGTTAACGTATCCGGGCTGATGCTCTAAATTGAGGGATTATACCGTAGGTGATATTAAAATAGTAAAAGAACTTTAACCTATTTGGTCTGACGTTCCGAAATTAATCGTAGTAAAGGAAAATATTATAATCCTTCATAATCTGTTAAAATCATAAACGGTATACGAATATTATATAACTCAAAAAATCACGTCTTTAAATAGGATACTATCGTCAAAAGCTTTTTATCGTAAATAATATAGTTATGTTTTGTATCTATTAATCGTGCGGAGTAATAAGTTACTAGCTTTAAAATATTATTTTTATTTCTCTACGATGAGCACTCTTTTAACGCCATTTCCGAATAGTCGGGTTTAACTATTTTAAGTCGATTTGAATCCTAATGTGTTAAAATCAGGACCGTTACCAAAGAATCTTTTGATTTTTAAAATATATATTCCTCCATTTTCATTTAAGTTTAACAAATACCTTATTTCGTTCAACAGACGAGATCATCAGTTAGTTTTAACAAATTACTAATAAAATTACGATAAAACTTGGCAAAAACTAAGAAGCTTTAAACTTTTTGGACTGTACGTAGTGTTTCCTATTCGAAAATTACCCGGACTTTTTCGGGGTTGACTCAGGTACCTACCCAAACCGTTATAATCAATCCTAGGTATTTTACCTCTTTAACTATGAAACCGCAATTTTTAAAATTTAAATTTAACCTGGTATTACGAAAACATTCTAAAACCACGTGAAATTTCGCTATATAATTCTATTCAATACTTGAAAAAAGATTAAAAGGTCGTTTACATATGTCGTGAAGAAATTATATAAGATATTCGCTATTATATAATTAGTATATTATTAAAACTTCGCCGGAGTTTTTGATGACTTAAAAGGGGTAACTAACTATCGAAATAACACAAACCGTATACGAAACGGTATTAATTCCTTTTATTAGAGTGTAATTCAAATACGGTAAAACGCCGTTCGAATATCAAATTTCGTAAGTTATATCGACTTCGATAATATACTTAGGGTCTCCTTAATTAAAGGAAAAAGAAAAAGGTTCTATTTCATAATTTTATTTAGTACCCGGTAATTAATATAAAACCGTTATTCCTCTTTAAGTGTACGAATAAGTAATACTAGCGTTACCATTGATAAGACTTTTACCCGAACATAACCTTTATTTATTAACTTTGTAACTTGTCGTTAAAGTTTAAAAAGGTAATTTTGTAGTATCGAATATAACGGCCTTTAAAGTAGTTCTAATAGAGATTTATTTTCGTTTAGTTTAATTTGAATATGGTAGTTAAGCTTCCTTTCATATAGGGGTAAAGTTATAACCTTGTCCTTATCGAATAAGACGCGGAAATTAGTTGATTTTAGAAGGAAACGTAATTCATTTTCTTTTTTTTTAACTGTAGTTATTATCGTTTATAAAATTCTCGTTATTTCGTAAAGGCTTGTAATATAAGTTATCCGAAACGAGTCCCTCGTACGTTATATTTTTCGGTACGAATATTATATTAATTCGAGGAAAACCTAATTTATTACACTTTATATATTTTTCGTTCTAGGATGTATCATTATTACGTTGATGATAAAACCTCCTCAATTTTGAATTATTACATGGCTACCACTCGTATTTAAGATTACCCATTAATATCGTATCTCAGGTATTTCAAATATTACACCCCACTTTAATCCGGGATTAATATATATTAATATTTATATAAAGATGGTTATTTAGGTAATACGTTTATTTTGCAGTAACCCCAATGTTATACCGAGATTTCGCTGATATAATAGCCGAATTTACTTTATCCTCAACTGTTGTATTAAAACCTCGTTTACAACATAGTAATAATCATAGCTCAAATCGATTGAAATATCCAAAAAAGTAGATATTATTCAAAATTAAAAGGATAAAAAATAGATTTTTTATACGTATTTTAATTACATTCAATTTCTTATAACTCTATTTCATAATTACGTAGTTAAAGGTTTATAATATTTAAACTAAACTATATTGAAATGTTAGGTTTTTTTGTCGCCATTAATGAGAAACCTTCCTTTATCTTTTCGATTTAAACCGTATATACCTATATAAAAGATAATACCAGGCGGAGATCATAGTTATGTTGGTAATAATTCGATAAGCTATAACGTACGTAACGCCTCGAAATAAGCTTAACCTACTGTTTTTTATTATCTTTTACGTTGTTTTACATCTTTAATTCTGAACGTATATCAAACGGGTTGATTAAGATAATGAATCGCGGTATCTAAATAATGAGCCGCAATTATTACGACCTTTCAACGAAGGTATTTTAAAGGCGTAGATTCACTTTATAACCGTATTATTATCCGGCCGTTAGATTTAAACGGGTCCCGTTAATAAATGACTAAAACGTTGTTTTAAATTTAAGGATTTTAATTCGTTGGTGAGTTCGCGGTACTTTTCCAAAGCTACGATATAATCTACCTGACTAATACCTGTCGTAATGGGTTTGTCTCGGATATGTAACCATACGCGAAACCATGAATAGTGATATTTTACGGTCGAAGGCCAATTTAAGCCACCCGTTTAAAGCAAGAGTATTTCGAACTTAATAGCGAATAATACTTTTAGGTTTTTATTATTTATAACTAAATTCTTAAATTCGACTAATACCTCATCCGTACGGTAAAGGTTGTAAAAAGTCGTTTCGATATAATCGAATTTTTTTTTTATATTATATATACCTTTATATCCTTCAGCTCCGTAGTACGCCGTAACCGTTTATTTTACCATTTCCGTATAATATCCCCATATATAAAGAAACATATACCTAGTTTTTTTAATTGACATTTAATCTATTTTGAATATAAATTTAATCGTTGAACGCATCGCCGCTTATGTAAAAGTAAACCCGTCTAATTACTGTTAGTTACATCATTTTCGCCCGTTTTAAACCAGTAAAAAACTAAAGCGATTTAGGGCTAATTTGACATTAAATTACTAAATTTTCGTAATTATCTGAACGAAGTAAAATATAAAGTCGATAATTAAAATAAATTAATCTGGTTGTTATACTTATTTTATAGCCAACGCGATATTACTTACGGTATTTTATAAATAAAAAATATTGGTTTAAGTTGGCTTTCAAAGGGTAAAAAGTGTATTTATAAAGGTAAAAAAATAAATATTCGTTAATGGCTCATTTTTTCTGATAATGTTAAAATGTAACGCCGAATTATTAAAATTTATTATCCATTATTATATTATAAGTAATGTTCCTTTTAAAAAATAAAAATAAACCTTAATAATATGTTATAATTCGACTTACAATAGTAGGTTAAATAAATATCAAATCGGATTTACTATTAAGGTACGGAATTTTTTTTAAAAAAGTTATCGTAGCCTAAAGTATAGGACCTTTAGGAAACACTAGTACCCAGCCCGTCACGTGCCCTTAGACATGCCATGCACGGACCGTACCTAGCCTATACTCGGACCATACCCGATCCGCATCCGGGCCAGGCCTAGGCCGGGTACTGCTCATCCCGTTAAATGCACAGTCACGTAACCTATAGGTTCAATGGCCAATGGCCTGAGTTCATAACAGCCTTTAAAACGGATTAATGAAGATTTCTTAATGTTTTCGATAGTAGCAATACCGGCGCTTACTTATAAACTGCTGCGAACAGCTGTATAGCCTATAAGTCCTCCCTACTTACTGCCGCGAATAACTACAAGGCTTATAAGGGTCTTTTACAAAAACCTTTCCTCTATCTTACCGAAACAAAGAGTAATAACCGGAAAACAACTTTTTCTTCTACTTAGTCAATATATACTTAACTTAATAAGTACTAATTAGTGTTAGTAGACTTGCTTATAGATGTAGGCTTTTCGTTGAAACGTAGTCGATTCGAATCACTATGATCGAAGTAACTGGTGCTGCATGAAATTTGGTTATATAGATGTGTAAGTTTCAAGTTTGACAGACCGCTAGCCGGTCTGCACACTAATTTTTATAGTCAAATGCTTTGGACTGTGCCTTACTTTGAAGTGGGCACCTACTGCACTGCACTTGCAATACAGTCCCACAAACTGTAGCCAATTTTCAGTAAGTATCATCAACTAAACTAACAGTTTGATTAACTTAACTTTACTGCATTTGACTGCTATTCCAACAATACGGCTTATTACATTTGCTTGGCTTTTGCTATGTAAGGGTTTTAATTTAATGATTTAGGGATAATACGTTTATTGTTAATGTTCTATTTCTGATAACAAGGGCATTATTAATCTGGAGGCGTGTTTATTCCTTCCTTAGTTCCTTTAGAATTAATTATATGCTATAACACGCTTTAAGGTATTTTAAGATAGTGGCAATTTGGTCGTTATGCATGGGTAGCCTCTAAATACCAGTAAAGTTGGTATAAGACTATGAGGGATAATAGTATCGTTGAGGCTCTTTACTACTGTTTAAAGCCGTGTTTTTTAACTTATAATGTTTTAAATTATCAGGGTAAGGATATCGTAAGCTTTTTGTAAAAGAATGTAAGTCTTTTTGACTTTACTTATATTCTAGTAAACCTTAACGGTAATTTGTTTGCATTAAATCTTTATCTACTTAGTATTAGCTTCAAACTTCATCGTAACAAAGTTAATACCAGCGTTGTGAATTAGTATAGTTAGTAATTTCAGGGAAGTCTTAATCTACAAATTATATAATAATTTCTATATTTTATTCGCTGTAGTGACATGAAGGAATTTGGCGTTATTAAACGCTGTAGCAAAGTTAATAACGTAAAGTACTAGCTTGTTTTTCAGGTAAAACACGTTCACGAAAACCTTAATATTGAGATATTGATTTTCCTTTAACGTAAACTTAAACGTTAAGTAGGTTTGAGAGTATATTTGCTAATGGTAGCAAAGCTGTTTAATTGCCTTTAACGTTGGAAAGTCCACGTTTTCGTGACCAGCCGTTTTTCAAATCTTGTAAAGCTTGTTAGTCGTCGGATGATTGAACCGGCGATGTAATTAACGAAGTTCTAATTACGTCAGTTTTAATACTATTTCCTTTAGGCTTTAAAGGTAAAATAAAAAAAGTCCCTATTAAAGGTTAAATGAAAACCTTTCACATACCTTGACCAGAATCAATTTATTAATCTAAACTTTAACGTTAACGCCAAAGTTTTTCATATTTTGAAAAAAAAGGATAAAGGGGGTAGAGGATTTTAAAAAGTGGACGACAATAGAACCAATGATAATAGTGGTAGTGGTTGATCCTAATAATTTTTTCTCACCAAAGTTAAATCTAACCTTAGCTTTACTGGCATCCATATATTCAATTTTCGTAGCAATATTAATATCCCTTTGTAATGCGATGCATTACAAATATCCTCGTGTTAAGTACCGTGTTAACCAAATATCCGGTATAATACTTTGAAAAACTTGCTTCTCTTGATAGTTGCGGATGGTAAAAAGGTATGTAGGGCTAGAGATTTTATCTTTATGTCGGCGATAGGAGTCTTCATCCATTAGGCGGTATATGAAGACGTGATCGACCAGTCATTACGTTGCTTTCGGGCCGGTGTTAAAATTTTCGTGCCAACCGATAGCTTTAGGTTTATTTTCCTTCTTTTTGTCTTTTTTACCTTTAAAGTTTACGATATAATTCAAATAGTCTTTTTCGAAAGTAACATGGTATAAGAAGTGATATAAAGTCTGTTGTTTAAAGCGTTCAGCCGAAGGGTGACGAATTGACCAATAAACCGATTTGCCATAGATTTAATATTTTTGGTTGTTTGAAGTCAATTTATGTAGCTAGCTTAAAGATTTTAAGGAAGGAAAGTACCTTGTTCCGTACGTATCTTAGTCATGTCCCTAGGTTCACGTCTTTCGTTAACCGTATTAGTCGGACCTTTAGTATTTGCGGTCGATATAGTACGTATGAAATGAGTCTTTTTTATCGTCGTTTAACTCTGAAGATTAAAGTTATATATCAGTTAAGCTTGGGATTCAAGTCATTATGGTCGCAAAGGAGAAACGTAATTTGCTTAAAACCACTTCAAAGGTTGCGTTAAAGTATTATGGAGCGTATTCAAACTTCTTGTAACCTATAACGACTTATCGAGCCTATTGTCGTAGTGTGTCTTTGCTAGTTTTTATGTTCCCTATTACTTTTTGGCAAAGCATTAGCCTATTAAACATCTGATCAAAAAGGTTTATCTTGCTTTTCGCTTCTTTATTATAATTCAATATGTAAAACCACTTGATAATATTTAAATTTATCTAATATCAAGCGAAATTGATATCGTATTCGAAATAAGCTTTAAAATCGTTGTAAATTTTTCAAAAGGAGAAATAATGCGTTCATTACAGAATGTAGTAATTTTTGACCTGTCCAGTAAAGATACTAGGAAAATATGAATAAAAGCCTGGTAATTCGACACTCATTCGGCAGAAAATGTTAAAAAAACGAGCGTAATTTAACGTCGAAGAAGTTATATAGCTTACCGTTATTCTTTTCCTTCTTTTCTCAAATTTTGAAGAGCGTAGTGATTGTTATGTAATTCGTATTTACTATAAGAACGTTTCGAAGGGGAAGGGTAATATATTGGTTGTATGGATTCTTTGAATCCTTCGACTGGTGTTGGGGAAGGTATTGGTGGGTAGGATAGTTACCTTTAGTTGAATTCAAAGGGGAAAGGCTATTAGTTATACCTAAAGTAGGCTTGTATATAAAGACGTTTCTTTTTCAACTCGGTTGTTCAAATTAAATATGCGAAAAGGCCTGGAGAAAAAGTATTTGAGGGTTTTCACGAAAAAATTGGTAATAATCCTCTTAGTGTTAAGGGGTTCGGTGAGGTTTCTACTTGATTAATGTTATGGTCCAACCTACAATGGTAAGCCAAGTAGGTACCAATTGAGGTTTACTATTGAGGTACAGGCAGAAGACTAGAAGAGGTTACAGTGGCCCTTCATTCAGAACCTATGGGTGTGGCTAGTGCCTAGCTCTTTACGTGCCCTTGCATGTGCTGCCTGCGGACTGTGTTCGGTCCGCGTCCGAATCTGGCTTGGGTCGAGTATTGTATATCCCGTTACATATATAGTTACGTAATTTATTAAATGAATAACTAATAGCCTAGGTTTATAATATACCCCCCTTTTCCTTTAAAGTTATAAGTGTCGCGGTATTTTGCTAGCTAAACGTAGGATGCGACCCGTACCCGCCTAAAATGCGGGCCGGGCGCGAGCCATGCGCGGGCCTATAACGTACTTTTTAACGTGCCGTATAACGTATCGGCTGGTCTGATCATAAGCCGCCGGCGCCGTATAAAGCGTCCCCTCAATGTACTATATAATGTATCATTTTTGCCGTTGACGCCGTATAATATATCGACCAGTTTAACACCAGGCCGCTGAGACCGTATAACGCGCCCTTTTTAACGTGTTGTATAATATATCGCTTTTGCCTTCGGCGGTGTATATCACGTCTTTTAGTATTCTGTATAAAGTATAGCCTTTAACGATTGCAGTTCATGTATATTTATAAATACAGCTTTTATCGTAACCCCTAAAACCTCATTTGTTTTCTTTTTACTTCGTTAACCTTTTTTAAATATTTCTCAATACCCCGTGCTTTTTATAATAGCCTTATTATAATTACTCATTTCAGATTTTTATCTTAGTTGCTAATTATCTATTAATGACTCATAAACTATTAACATCTTCTTTATTAATATAATCAACAATTATAATAAATTTAGGTAAATTTATACCGCCATAAACGCTCCTAGTAAAGACGAGTATCTGCCGTGTAAAATATATCTCCTTATTATATATAAATAACCTTTCGCTAATTGTATTTTATAGCTTACTGGCGTTATATGCGACCTGTTCCTATTCGACAATAATAAGGATAAAAGTAAGCTTCCTCTTTTATAGGAAAAAAAGGTTTGTATACCTTATATCGATCGTCTTTTTAACTTCGGTATACCTTTTATCTACGTTCTTATTCATCATACGTAAGTATATCGTATACACCGGAAGGTTTATAATAAGGAAAATTTAAAGAATTTCTTTTGTAAAAAACCCGACCGTAAATTGACCCCTTTTGAAAATTTATTTAGGAGAATAATGTACTCATGACTTCGTCTAATTTACGTTCCTTATTAAGGTAATTAATTATAGCTATTCAAAACGAAAGTTATATCTTATTCCCTGCTTGTAAAAGTAAGGATATGTACCAGGTAATAGGCCCGTTTTTACTCCTCCGTTTTTTGAGTTAATTAGTTAGTTCATTCGGCTTTAAAATATCGTCTTAGCTTAAAAGGTTTTAATTGTTTAAGTAGTATAGGTTATTACTCTTTTATTATACGTCCCTATCATTTTCTTTTTCCGGGACTGTTATTATTCTAGACTCACTCGTCGCTTTCTACGGTTTCGTTTATTTGATGTAATAAAACTCCTTCGATCAACCGTACTTTAATACGTAATATTTTAGCACCGGTTTTTTTAGTACCCGTTATATCTATTTTGATAGCATGAACTTGAATGATTAAAATTATATAACTACAAAAACTATATTTTTATAGCTAATATAGACTACAGTTTATAAAGTGTGGCAAACGACGGTTAGAGCCTCATTGTGGGAACCTTTTTTTTACCTGTATTTTATTTATTGAACTTGGTTAAAAACGAATTGAGAGGGCCGATTTAAGACGTTCGAATAATCGTACCCGAGCCCATCGCGTCGCTCGGATATAAACTAATATATTATAGTCTTTAGTATCTCATTTAAAGGATTGTTTTTACCGTTCTGCTCCGCGTTAGCCGTTATCGTCGGTCTCTCCTAATAATTATTTCGACTAATGATACTCGTTATCGTTGACTTCATTTAACGCCTGCCCCGGCTCTCGTTAATTACCCTCGTCGGCGTTAATTAATACCTTTCCCACCTCGCGTTACCCAACCCTACTAGCCTTTTTCGATATCTGAGGCTAATCGTAATAGGGGTTTTAACGTTAACGACGCTACTACTCATGAAACCTAGATAAAGAAAATAATAACACATAGCTAAAATTTAATAAATTATAGTAAAATCCGTTTCGCGGTTGAATACTTATTCGAAAAAGCTATATAATATATATCCAGCCTTACCTATCATGTTATATTATAGTAATAAGGGGTTCTTTTTTTTTTGATGAATATTATATTATTATCAAGGTAAACGCAAATCGCATTACGTAAGTTACGTAATATATAATCGATGTCGACGTTGAAATCCTGGGTTATTATAAAATCGAATGTTCTTTTATTTTACTTCGAATTGATTTAGGGTTGTAATATATTAGCAGTTTTTAAATATTTTTGCTTTGGTTTATTATACTCTTTTTCCTTAATGAACATATAAAGAATATCGCACCATCATGTTTTCTTCGCGGGAATTTTTTAAACTTTAAATTCATCTTATATATACTTTTCTGTATTATTAACGACGAAAACTGTTTTCGAGTAAATATTGGATAAAACTTATAAAAAAGGGGCCGTAACTGCCAGTTGAACTAAATTTACGTAAAATATAAAATAATTTTTAAAAATATTAAAACCGATATTTAATGGATTCTTAAGGTCCACAATCCGGTATCAATTATAAAGTTAATCGAGTTTTTTATTGCGGTTATTGGTTTCAATATTATATTAGTTAAATTACACTTAATCGTTTACTTCATAGTTTTGCCAGGCGTTGCCAACGGTTCGTTATTATTCTTTTTTTCTATTAAATATATATTTCAATTTCCTAAATAAAAGTCTTATCTTCGTATAAGTGTATTAAAAACGTAATAACTTTTTAGCCGGATTAGTCGACGACTTCATATCCATATTTATTTTGGGGATAAGGGATATTTCGTATTTATTGATTAGCTGGCTTATATTAAATCCGGTAAGCGTTGACTGTCGATTATTCATTTCAAATTAATAAACTAGTGAATGTAATATTTAGTTATATTACGAAAAAGCGGCGACGATCCGTAAATACTTTTTCACTTTTTAATTTATACATTTGGTATCGTTATTTGTTAATGTGTAATACGCTATCGTTCAAAAATATTGTACTTTTATTTAAAAAATAAGATCGTTTGAAATATGTTTACCTAATCTGAACCGCGGTTATTAATAATAAAGACCGGAAATTTATAAATTTCACTGTTGGTAGGGTCTTAAATCGTTGCAACGTTGTCGATTCGAATCGAGGTCAAAGTAACAGTAATATTGCATTAGTTAAGTGGTAGATGTATTGTTCTAGGTTTTGCAGACCGCTAGCCAGTCTACACTGTAATTT
The DNA here is from genome assembly GCA_038502455.1 of Anisogramma anomala. Lineage (NCBI taxonomy): Eukaryota > Fungi > Ascomycota > Sordariomycetes > Diaporthales > Gnomoniaceae > Anisogramma > Anisogramma anomala. Next base: position 22,023,858 of record JASMMZ010000002.1, read on the forward strand.
GTATGGCCAATTGCTTGGCACGTACCCTAAAGTGTAGTGTAGCGTACTACACTCGACTTATACCTAATGTAGTAAGTCCACACAAACAATAAGCTTAACTTGTAGTTTAGTGTATTTAACTCTACTGTAAGTAAATTTAACCTACTTCGTTGAGTATAGCACTATTTTAATGTTGGTGGATTTTTATTTTGTACGTATACGCTAGTGTGATTAACCAATCTTTCCCGAATACTATTGAAAAATGACCTCGTTTACTTACTAACCCCTGTTAATTCCAATTAACTTTTATATTAAATTACATATAATTATATTCAAGTAAACCTTATTTGACCTTAATTACTTCGTTGTTTTGAGGTTAAAGTTTATGAACTAATACAAAGAAATCTTTCGCTATAAACATTTGCAGGTCTCCACTTCAGCTACGTTGATCAAATAAATTCACATAGTTAATTTCCTAATTGTATTTTAGTTTACCGGTATAACACTGGTTTCCGGCACATGAATTGGGCTTACCAGGCGGCATATTAACGTAAGTCTCGATACGTATGGTTAGCCTATTATTATTTACAAACCTTCTTAAGGTTTCATTTTATATTATCTTCGTTATAGTATTTGCGGAACTGCCTTTACCGTCAATATATTGGAATTTATTAATCCCCCTCCCTTTATAAACTTTAAGAAGTACCATTACGTCAATTATCAGGCGTTTTTCGCTAGTAATTTCAAGTTTCGAAAGGCATTCGAAAAAGATTCTTAAATAGGTATAAATTACCACCGGAATGGGAGAAATTTCTAATTACCTTATAATAAGGTCAAGGGTTTTTTTTTATTGTTAAACCTACGTTAAAACCCGTTATTATACCGTAAATATACGAAGATAATACGTTTCGTATAATCGTTCTACACTTAATAGAGGTTGAATAAATTAGATTACCAAAATATTAAACTGTATTTCTCGCCTATTTTTGTTAACGAGGGTTATTAGGAAGCCGATTTGAAAAGACATGTCGGTATTATTTGTAAAGAACCTATTTGTAAAGATTATTAATTTAACTTTCGACAAGTCTATTAAAACTATTAATCTTTCGATCCAGGTTTCGCATTTTCTATTTAAACTTTTAATTTAGCCGGTTGAATCCTTTATTTACCGGGTCTTATACTTATACTTGAATGAAAAGGTCGTAAAAGGCTTTTGGTTAACATAAGGTAGTAATATAACTACCCCGAACATATTATTTCAAATCCCGTTAAATCATAGCTATATTAGTTTTATCTATTATAATATAAATAGTACTCTCTCCCTTATGTCGAAAGTTAAAGCCGGTATAATACCAAATATACGGGTTAACGATTTATTAAAGTTAAGTTGTATACCTTTTATTAACGATATTACCGGTTTGTAATTTCAAAATTTAAAATATTTATTCGCCAGCTGTTTTAATACTATAAAACCAACCGTTTCGATGAAAAGAGTATCGTTAGTTTACATATATATTAACTTAAAGTCCCTCTTTTGCGTTACCAATAAATATTAGTCGTACGTTAAAGATTTTATTGTTAGCCGTGATTAAAAATGCGACTAATAAAGTAGAACCTAGAAAACATATACTGTAACTAATTTGTATAATAGCTTAATATACCGTATTAACGTCCCTAAAGGGTAAATAATAAGTAATTCCTACAATAGTTTTAATAATACGATCCGTTATAAATCCGTTCCTGATTACATATAGGCTCATATTATATTATGGCTATTAAACGTAAATTTTCATCTAATTTTGGATGTCAAACTTACTATCAAAATAAGCATTAAACGTTCACTAATCTTTTTAATTGTTAATCATTACGTAAATATTTAATTTTTAACTTTACCATTATATCTTTAAACTATTAGATATAACTTTTCGTACGGCCGCCCAGTGGTCCTACTTTTAATTTAATAAATAATCTTCGACCTAAATATTATAATATTTGGGTTTCAAAGAGTAAAATCTGTTTTCGGTACGAGTTATACCACCCTTTGAATTAATAAGCCGTCAATCTTAACATTATCATTATTTTCAAAGGTTAGTTAAAAGTCTTAATAATCTTTTATAATCGAAACTTAATACCAAGTTTTCGTTATCCTTTTGTTTCCTATTTACCTAAGTAGTATTATTAATACGGCCCGTTCTATATTTCTATTCTTTAACGTTTCGTTTTTTTGGAGGTTGTCCATGTCGATAGCGTTTTATCGGTTTATAGATAACAGGTAACGAAGGTTCGTATTAGCTTAGTAATTCAACTTAAGGGTCTTTATCGTTCATAGAACTAATGTGGGGCTAAAACTAAGTAATTCGAAAGAATATAAGACCGTTAATAGGTTTAATAACTACTTTAAAGTTTATAATATTTAATATTTTATACAGACCCTCTCATTTACCTAACTTTCATTATACGAAAACTTGACTTTGTAATAATAAATCAAATACGTCGATTGTTAAAGGGCTGTAACTGGTGTCAAAATTATCATGGACATAACAACGTTGCGATTCTCTTCGTAATTTCCTTACAGCTTTACTATAGTCCGTAATATGTCTTTAAGTACTTAACGAGGGAAGATATTTACTGGTCAGGCGTAGGTACGCTTTAAAAACTAGCAATATTGGAATAAAGCCGTTAAAGCCCAAAGTATCGTTTAAGTCTTTTACCGCTATTTGTAGGCGTGCCTCCAGATTCGTAAAGCTTCTAATTTCCAACGTAAGGATATAATACGTTCGGCGAAATAAGGAATACCTTTTTAACACTTTCAATATTTTAATAGACTTTTTCAAGAACCTGATTACACTAAATACCTATTAGTTTAGTATCCTTTTAAAACTATGTCGTCATCAAGTTAGTACCGGTATCATAAACGACCATGTTAAGTAAACCTAGGTATATATTGATTTACAATATCGTTAGTATTTCCTACGTATTCTTGGCCAAAAGGACTTTAAGAACTTAACCCTATAGAAGGCGATTTTAAAATTAACGACGTAAAAAATAGGCTCATTATCTAAATAGAATACATTAACGAAAATTTCGTAATTAAAATCTTCGAAAAGCTTAAGTATACGTTTAACAGTGACACCAAATCGTTTTAATAACCTTTAAGGCAAAGTATTCTATATATTTATACTTTATAAACTTTAGGACTTTATATAGCCTATTAACAGCTAAATAGTTAAAGCGCCGGTATAATTAACGTATTTCTAGCTCCATCAGGTTTAATAATACTACTTTTGGACCTTAAAGATAATACTATAGATACACTTACTTAAAGGCGAGTAAAAACCTTGAGCCGTTTTTAATTAATTCGTCTTCATTAACGTCGACGTTAACGCCGAGGATTTTTCATATTTTCTATAGATAAAAAAAGCAAAAGGTAATTAATTGAAGATATAAAACGTAATTACTCCAACAACAATTTAAACTACCGTTATCCCTAATAACTATAGTCATTCTCCAAGTTTGAAGTCAACTTTAATCTTATTAACATTGTAACTATTAATCTTAATGACTATAGTGCTTTACTTCCATAATATCACGAATTACGAATAGCCTTTTATTAAGTACCTTATTATACCTATAATTGGCATGATAACTTAAAACGTATGGTCCGTGTAACGATGAAGAAGGTTAACGGTATATAAAAAGTTAGAGACTTAATTAAGGCAAAGGAAAGGGTTTTTACCACTAAAACAGTATAGGAAAACGTAGTCGACTAGTTATTAAACCGCATCGGAAGTAATATTTTTATATTACTTAATTTTCTTAAGGTCATCGTTACTGTTAATCAACTCGTTACTTTCGAAGTTTTCGATTTAATCCAAATGATTATATTTTAAAGTAATGGGGTACTAGATATAATATATTACCTTTCCATTATTTGGTTCAGTGAAAGAGTATTCAGTTAACCAACAACCAAACTTACTACAAATCCAATATTTTTTACTACTATTACAATAATAATACTTAAAGTTAGTAAGTTCATCTAAATCTTAGCCTTATTAGCGTTAACATAACAATTACCTCGAGCCTATAACTGATAAGCCAAACTTTAAACGTTAAAAGCGCTCGTAGCCGTACTTATAATCAATGTAATTAACTACCGTAACATTTTATTTATCTACATTATGAAATATGCCGGCTTGGAGGTACATACCACTTCGCAAATAGTATTTAGGCGTTATAAAGCGTATTCGAACTCGCTAACGCCCGTAATGACTATCCGTACCTATTCTCGAAGTATAATTTCGCTAGTATAAGCTTTTCCTATTACTTTTTAACATAACATTAACCTATTGATTATTTAGTTAAGTATATTTATCGGTATTTACTCCTCTTCTTTCTTAACTATTATTGTTATTGACATTTTAGTAACATAATTTGTATAATATTACGTAAAGTAAACGTCGTATTCGAAGTAGCCCTTTATACCGTCGTAAATCTCACGAAACTTAATAGCTCGGATAAAAAAAGGTTAAGTAATAATCCTTAACATACCTTATAATAATTCCGAGGAATAGCAAATAAAAACCTAAAAGGGAAACCTTCATGTACTTATAAATATTTTTAAAGAATGCATTATCTTAATATCGAAAATATTATAAGGTTTTCCGTTATAATTTTACGTCGTTCCAGATTTTAACGAAGTTTATCAAAAGTTTATAATTAATATTAACCGTTCTAATAATTATTAGGGGCAAGTCGCGATGATTTTCCTAATATTTATTAGTATTTCCTAACAATTTAGGTCTTAATGATTAAGAGGTAAGGTATTAATGGTAATTACCAGTCGCCTAGCCCGAGGGGTAAAGTCTCATAGTAGGATCTGTAATATGCTTTCGTATATAGGCAAACCTAACAGAGGGAAGGTTTTTAAAGAGAATATCGATTAATTTATTAAGGGGGGGGTGGATACTTAAAGGTTTTGGAAAACCTAACAATCTTGTTCAATTAACTGGTGTAAAGTACCGACGTTAATACCTTTAGACGCATTAACGGCCTTTATATAACGTTTTCTTCCACCACTAAAAGCGTACTCCGCGATTTTATGTAAAGGTACCAGGTTACCAAACAGGTTGACAAATTCCTTATCACTAATATATAAAAAGGTTTAAGTTATCTAAAGGTAAAGGGAAAGTTTTTTAAATCGTATGTAAAGGTGATAAGATTCCTTAATATCCCTTTCCTTATGGTATGGTTTTTAAAAACGTGTCTAAAGCTAAGCTAAATCGAAAAGCTTTTATACTAGCTTTTTCATAACTTATAATGATATATAAACGACTTGCCGTTTTGATTTTACTTCAATCCTTAAATTAACTCCTTTTCAAATTAAAATTTACATATTAATAGTTTAGTCGCCAAAGAGGTTACCGAAATTGCTAAAGGCGTAATTAAGGTCATTGGTATTATTATAATTAACTATATAATAACCGGCGAAATTAATAAAGTATTTTTCTGTTAAGTCTTCGTTATAAAACTTGGTAAAGGTAATTCCGAAAACTTTAATTGTATTTTTTCTTTCGGGGTCGGTAATAGCTTCTAAATAAGCGCTTATGGTAAACATCTTAAGGTTCTGGCCTATATAGGACTTGGTAGGCATGTAAGGCAAGGGACTTGGTAATCGTTAGGTGTAAGGACTTGGTGTTTTGGCATAAAGTTGCGTAAAGACTCGGCGATTAAGCGTGGAGCCGCGTAATGTGGCTTTCTCGGCGCGGTATGGCAATTTTTGGTGTTTTCGCTCGGGATAGTAATCTTAACGATTAAATTATTATAAGGTAAGTAAAAAGAAAAAAGTAAAGTCAAAGGTTTTATATAAAGGGTAAGATTGAAGGTTGTTATTAATAGTAAAAGGCGAAGATTGTTTGTTATTTAACCGTAAAACTTGGTCATTTTCACAGTAGTAATACTTGTAATAATATTAACTTAGCCGTTTGATAACTTACAGAGTCTTAGAACTTTTAACCATTAATTTTAACGTCTTCAAAAATAATTTAATAATGATTTCTTGGTGTTTTTAATGTCGATACCGTCGTTAACTTTCAAATTGCCGTTATAAGACTAATATAACCCAAAAGCCTTTCATAAAACTTTTTCCTCTACTTTAACCTCCATAACTGTAAAACGTAACCGAAAAGTAGCTTCTTTTTCTACTTAACCAATTTTTTCTTAATCTAATAAGCACTAATTAGTATTAGTAGGTCCTTAGATTGTTGCAACGTTTTCGATTTGAATAGTGATCGAAGTAATAGTAGTATTGCATTATTCAAGTATTGGATGTATTGTTCTAGGTTTGGCAGACCGCTAGCTGGTCTGCACTGTAATTTGTATAGTCAATTACTTGGCCCATGCCCTAGAGTGAAGTGCAGTATACTGCACTCTACTTACACCCAATGCAGTAAGTTTATACAAAAAATACCATCAACTTGCAGTTCAGTATGGTCAAATTTACTGTAAGTAAAGTTGACTTACTACACTACATGTAGTACTATTCCAACATTTACCATATACCACAGAAGTGTTTTGTATACGTATCGGCGGTTATAAACTATATAACTTCGAATTAGATGAACTTGAAAAAGATATTTGTAAAAATTAATACATACCGAAAGCCGTTATCGATAACTAGTAAGTTAATTAAAAAGTCGATGAAAATATAAAACTAATACCGATTTAGAATAGGAAAAGGTTAAAAGAGGTTTTATCGTAAGGTACAACGAGGTTTGGTACTATTATATTATATATATATTCGATATGGATGTTAAATATTTGTAATTATACTTTTTTAATTATAATTACGTTAAAAAATCTGAAACAAAACGTTTTTACCCGGATAACTTGTAATAAGCGAGTCTTAGATTTGTTATAAGATTTTAGTTATTAGTAACTTGTAATTCGACAGTTATAAACGGCTCCGATAACTTAATATACCCTGCGGATTAATCTTATTATCCTGAATTTGTATCGAGAGTCTTACTTTAACCGAGAAACGTTTAATGTTTTCGGAAATCGTTAATAGGCGAACTTCTTATAACGGATTATTTGTTACTCCTTATTTTTACAATTACGAAAGAGTACCCGGTTCAAAAATCAGGTAATTACTTAGAATTAACGAAATTAGCGGGTTCAACGCGGGCCGGGACCGCGGTAATATTATAATTACCGCCGTCCCGGAATTCCCCAGCGTTGTTACGGTTACCGACTCGGGCGCGGGCCAGACCCGGGGAGATCCCGTTAATACCGATACCCCGGAATCCCCTGGTTTTCCTTCGAAACGTATATTATCGCAATTTAATAACTAAGTATTGATTTTAATCAATTTATCCGAATATCCCGCCGTAATATATATTTTTATTGTGTATAAGTTTATTGTTACTACATTTAGCATTGTAATAGAAATAGGTTCAAAATTGTGTGTAGCGCTTTTGATTTTCGGATTTATCTTGTAATTTATGTGTTAGTATTTTTGGTTGGGCGTCTTAGGTTACGGGCCGGTATTGTGAATGGTATTGTAAAAGCGGAACAACTTCAGCTTGTTTAACTTAACGTTTCGAAATGAAATGTAATAAAGAAAAATATTTCAATTTCCCATAATTTATTAAGATCGTAAATAAGATGCGGATGTTACTTAATTCCGAAAGCCACGTTTTTAAATAGGATACCACCGCGAAAAGCTTTTTTATCATGAATATTGCAATTACATTTAGCGTCCGTTAACCGTATAAAATAATAAGTCATTAGTTTTAAAATATTAATTTTCTTTCTTTACGCATAAGTATCCTTTCAACGCCGTTTTCTAGCAATCGATTTCTATTACCGTTAGCCGATTCGGATTTTAATACGCCAAAATCGAGGCTTTAATAAAGGTATTTTTTTGACGCTTGGATTATATATTTTCTCCAATTTATTCAAGTTAACAAATTATATATTTCGTTATTTAAATATAATAATTAGTTCAATCGGAGAAATTACTAATCAAGTCCAAATGAAAACGAGTAGAACCTAAAAAACCTCCGACTTTTCAAATAATATATAAAGACTATTATTCGCGTATTTTACAGACTTTTGTGGTGTCGGTCTGGATACCTACGTTAATAATCGTTACGATAAAACCCAGGTACTTTACCTCCTTAATTACGAAGTTAAATTTCTCTAAATTTATTTTTAATCCGATATAGCGAAAGCGTTTTAAAACCACGCGGAGTTTCGCTTTTCAGGTTTATTTAATACCAAAAAAAAAAAACTAAGAGGTCGTTTGAATAAATTGTAATAAAACTATTGAAAATATCTGTCATTATATAATTAATATACCGCTAAAACGTCTCCTACATCTCCGTTTGCTTCAAAGGGGTATTTTATTAATGATATTAACCCAGACTTATACGAAAAGTGGTTAATTTCTTTTATTTGGGTATAATTCGAATATAGTAAAAGGCTGTTCGAATATTTAGCTTTATAAGTTACGTCAATTGTAACAATACGTATAAGGTTTCCTTAATTCAAGGAAAACAACGATCCTATCTGGTAATTTTATTTCATATCCGGTAATCAATATAAAATTGTTATCACGCTTCCGGTTTAAAAATGAGTAATACAGGCATTATAAACGATGAAAAGCTCGTCTGAACCTAACCTTTATTTATTAATTTCGTAACTTAACATTTCAACTCGGAAGGCTAATTTCGTAACATCGAATATGATAATTTTTATAATAGTTCTAGTAAAAATTAATTTTCATTCGGTTTAATATAAATATAGTAGTCGAGTTTTCCCGTATATGAGAGTAGTTCTATGACTTTATCCTTGTTTAATAGGTCGCTAAACTTTGCTAATTTTGGTACAAAAAACGTGATTGATTTTTTCCATCAAAGTCGGCGCCGTCGTTTGCAAAATTCGCGTTATTTTACGAAAACTTATAGTAAAAGTTGATTACGACTAATCCCCCGTATATTATATTATCTGTGGATATTACTATATACCCCTACAGCTAGTATACATGCCAAGTAGATATTTACTATAGTGCAAGGTACATTCTGGCAGGGTATACGATAACGTGTCACGCTGCAGGCTGTACTCTTGCAAGGTGCAAAGTGCATTGTATGTGGCGCGGTTTGAAAGGGGTATTCTAGAGTGTATGGCAAAAGGGCAACTGCCTGGATAAGAGGTTTATAACCTTCCATACGTGGCGTGCACTCTCTAAATTCCTTTTTTTAAACCGATTATCTATCTTTACTATAATATTAATCTTACGATTACTTTTGATTTATATTTACATAAATAAAGACCTTACTGATAATAATTAATAGTTGACTAAGTTGACTACAAATAATAAAGAAAAGAAAGGATAAACCGAAGTCATATACTTATACCGTGATGTTATAGCAATTTCGACTGTTTTTACCTTACCACTCAGACTTATAAAAATTATACGAAAGTGTGGAATTATATGGGAGTATTGTTTAAACGAAAAATTCAATAAGACTATGAAATCCGAAATAACTTTAAAGAAGACCACTTTAGTACGATATTATTAATTAGTTAGTAACTTGTTTACTAAAAGCCCTGTTACATTAACAATTGACTTGTTTAGGCGTTTTTAAAGTACCCGGTTACTTTTTAAAAACGTCTTATTACTTATTAAGGCATATAAGTTGAACCTACTAAATTTCAAAACCCTTCGTTTGGATCTACCTGATCCTAATATAGCATTAAAATAGCTTACAAAATCTAAAAGCGGCTACGAATATATTATCGACGCCGTTTTCTAAATTCAAAGGCGGTTCCTAATATAATATCTATATTTCTCGTAACTACCAAAAGCGGTTACAATACAACAATCCGAACCGCATATTAAATATGAACTAAAACCTATACACCGGATTATACAATATACCTCTCTATACCTACAGTTTTCCCCCGCTTTTTACGTTTACCCTACCCGCCTTTTAACTTTCGCCTTATACCGTGTATTTTAAGTGTAGTATTTATGACCTTTACATTTTCGTAACCGCTTAGCTACTATAATGTGACTAAGCGCTGATAAAACTAATCTAAAACGTTTAATTAGGCTATGGTTACGCTTTATTTACGTATTATTTAAACTTTTTATATATTGGTAAGCGTCAAAAACCTTTTTTCCTTTACATTTCCGCGTTTACACGCTTTTTCTCGAAGTCACGAACGTACCCAAGTCCTATTTACGACGTGAATCTAAAAATTTAACCGCTTTAATATTAAAGATGTACGTAGAAATTACCTATATCCAAGTATACGATAACCTTACAAGTAACGGATTTATCAAACGTTAACGAATATATAAAATAACTTTTTACATATAGGTTGTTTCTTAATAGCATTTTAAAGTATTTAGACATTAACCTATAAGATATTAAGACCAAGGTATTAGTGGATGATTTAGATCTTTATACAGTAAATACAAATGTTGTTAATATAATTTTTAACCATTTTAACAGCGAAATTAAAGGATGCGACCAATTTAACTATGTTAAAACGAATTCTTCGGATTAAACGCCGGATATATAGCGTATAGTCGATAATATGATTTTAAAAATACTACGAAAACAACTACGAAGTAAAGGTATTAATAAGACCGGTGAAAACAATAGCTGTATTGCAAAAGCTCTGTTAATAACGGCCTAGCTTATATAAATGCCACAATAAATAAACGACAAAGTAATAGAAGTAAAATTTATAAAAAGATACTAGTTAAAGAAATGTTAGGAACGTTTACTTGAGCTAATGTACCGGAAACGAGAAAATTCCTCAGAAAATGGAAAAGAGACGCTTAATAAGGCTGAACTCCCGCCGAAAATTGGAGACCAAATTGGAAGAATCAACAAGAAAGGAGGAAACATCGTAACGATTATTTACAACGAGGGTTGAATATGAGCCTTCCCTGCAACGTAATTCTAAATAAAGATTAAGATAAAATCACATTCCATATATCATTAATAGCTAGCTTAACTACGAAAACAACGGTTCGAATAAAGAAAACGCCCTGTTTCAAGAAATAATAAGCGGTGTAAAACGCTAATAAGTACCTTATAAACTAATGCCTACCAACCACAACCCCTGTCGCGATCTTTCACTGTATCGCTTTCCCACTAATTGGAACGACCTTATAAAGCTTATTAACTTCGTTGAAACTTTAAAATAAGGACTAAAACTATAACAGTAAGCTATACGATATATTTCATAATGAGATGCGTATTATAATTAACACGTGTAAAAGGGTCAATATTGAATCGTCCTAATTTTACGTTATCTTACCCAGTATACTATTGATGTAAGTCAAAAAGTGATATATATATTAACTTACGTAAGTAAATATTTTGGTAAAACGTTACAAACGCTGAAACTTACCCTTCAATACAGGAATTAGTTACGAATTTTTAGATAAGGATTAAACTAGTACGACTGGAAATTAGTGAAGAATTAGCGAAAAAACACTAATAAGAATTTATAAAAGGTATTTACTACCTTACTAACTAAATTTAGAAAATGTTAGGTAACCTTGGAACCTGAATATAAGGGTAATAAACCATTTATCTAAGAAATAATAAAAATACTACAAAAACACAAATTTCGACCTTAAATTATTTAAATCGGAATGAAACTTAAAGGCCTTTTATATAAGTTTTGAAATATCGCTTAAACTCTTCATATGACGATAAGCAAGCCTCGTATTAGCATTTATAACCAACAAAACGATAAGCGAAAACCAAATCACTAAAGTAAACTTTGCTGAAACCATTTACCACGTTTAAAATCAAAGGTTTAAGGTGTACCAAAAATAAAGTAAACGCCCTATATACAATAACCAGAAATTGAGATATTAGGGAGGGAGCCTTGTAAATAAAGAGTAAAATAGCTATTATCGAGGACGATTTAACAGCTAGGGATAAAACGCACTATGGCTATAGTAATACTTACGAAAAGGCATAAAGAGCCCCCAGGGTGTGCAAACACACTGTATCGTATATGGTAAGATCGGTTCCTGGTTTACTAATTACCTAACTTACAAGAAAATTCGAACGAAACGATAGTTTTAAGCTGATTATACATTGAAAAACAGGATAAAAGGCAATTTTGTAATATATATAGTTAAGTGTCAAGGCATAAATAATAAGCTTAACACCTACCCTTACGAATACAACTTTAAAAAAGGAAACTCTAAAAGTAGTAATACTTACTTAATAGCCTAAGACAGCGAGACCACCCAATGTATTTTATAAGTCTATAAGACGCTTCTTTTCTATACATTATAGATTTGAATTACGTAAACAAAGTATTAAACGCCTATATAACGTTACGATTCACGTTTTAAAACAATTATGGCAACCTGTTTCAACGCATTATACCTAATACTAATACAGTCGAAATTTTAACTGCTAGAAAACGATAATTCGACGTGTTTGTAACGATGTTTCCGAAGTTTTATTAAAACCGAAAAAGAGAATACGGAAATGTTTTATTTAGTAAAAGCAAAGCGTCGTCACTTGGGACGGTCTTTATAAATATTCGATTCGAATCGGTTGAATTCTACTTGATAGACTTTAAAATATTATTCCTACTTTTATTAACTAATATGAATAAGCTCGGAGTTAAGGTCCGTGATACGACCCAACAGATTATTCGCGTTTAGAATGGCGTATCTGTACCACTTAAAATTAAGTTCAGCTACTTATAGTTTTCCTCAAAACACGTATAATTAAGGCTATTTATTTAATGTAACCGGAATTACAGATATTACACTACCGATTTGGATACCCGGCTTTAAAACACTTTTTACGATTACTTTCCACCGTAGGTTATATGGATATAGGAAATGACGTACTTAAAGTTATTAAAAAGTTTTGCTATAAGTGCTTATTGTTGGTAGGGCCTTAGATCGTTGCAATGTTGTCGATTCGATTGGTCGAAGTAACAGTAGTATTGCATTAGTCAAGTGGTAGATATATTGTTCTAAGTTTGGCAAACCGCTAGCCGGTCTGCACTGTAATTTGTATGGTCAATTACTTGGCCCGTACCTTAAAGTGAAGTGCAGCATACCGCACTCAACTAATACCCAATGCGGTAAGTCTATAGATAATACACTTAACTTATAGTACAGTTAACTTTACTATAAGTAAAGTTGACCTACTGAATTGTATATAGTACTATTTCATTACTGGCAGCTTTTTAGTTTGTACGTGTAAGTTAGTGTAGTTGAACAATTTTTTTCGGTTAGTGCTAAACAGCAGCCTCATCAACTTGCTAACCCCCTGTCAATTCCAATTGACTTCTATACTAAATTGTACCCAATTTCATGCAAATTAACCTCATTTGACATTAATTTCTCCGTTACTACGAGGTCCGAGTTTATCAACTCCCACAAAAAGGTTTTCCGCCATAAGCCTGTGCAAATTTTCACTTTAGCCGTGACAACTAAACAGGTCACCATCATAGCCTTCACTTCGCTTGTAATTTTTTAATTTTCCGGTATATTCCCGGTCGCCAGAACGTAACTTAAGCTTGTCAGACAGCCTATTAACTTATCTTCAATACGTATAATTAGCCTGTTACTATTTTTAAAGCTTTCCAGAGCTTTATTTGGTATTATCTTTATTATGACATTTACTGAATTATATTTGCCGTTAATTTATTTGAATTAATCAACTCTCTCTCTTTGTAGGTATTCCGGAGTATTATTTAGTCGATTCTTAGGCGTTTTTTACTAGTAGTTCTGAGTTTTAAAAGGTATTTAAACAGGCTTTTCGAGTTGATACTTATTACTATTGAAATGGGAGTAATTTTCAGCTACTTATTAATAAGGTTAAAAGTCACCCATAATATCATACCTATGTTATAAACTATTATTATACCGTAGACCTTCGAATATAACACGTTTTATATAATCCTCTTATACTTGACGAAGGTTTAATAAATTAGGTTACCAATAATACTAAACTAATTGTTCTGCCTATTTTTGTTAACAATGGTTATTAATGAATCGATCTGTGAAAATAAGTCGGTGTTATTTATAAAGGACTCATTCATAAATATTATTCACTTGGTTTTCGATAGGTCGATTAAAACCATATTAATTTTGCGTTCTAAAGTTAGCATTTATTACTCAAACCTTTTATTTAACCGGTTAAAGTCTTTATTTACCGGGTTTTGTACTTGTGTCGCTATGGAAAGTTCTTAAAAAACTTCCGATTAATATAAGATAGTAATATAATTACTCTAAATACGCTATTTTAGGTACCATTAAACCTTATCCATATCAGATTTGTTAATTGAAACAAAAATTGGGATTTAGCCTTTTTACCGAAAGCTAAAACCGGCATTGACACAAAACATAAGAATTAATAATTTATTAAAGTCAAGTTAATTGCCTTTCGTTGACGTCATCACCAGTCTATAATTTCAGAATTCAAAGTCTTTAATCGCCTATTATTTTAATATTATAAAAGAAACCGTTTCGACGAAAAATGTATCATTCATTTATATACTTACTACACTGAATTCCCTCTTTTATATTACTAATAAATACGGGTCGTACGTTAAAATTTTCATCGCTTATCGTAATTTAAAGTTCAACTAGTAGGTTCAAAGTTAATCAACTTTTATTTTAGCTATTTCTTATAATAATTTAATACATCGTATTACGGTTCTTCAAAGGTAAATGATACGTAGTTTTTGTAGCAATTTTAATAGTGCGATTCGTTGTCAATCTATCATTAACTACATATAGGCTTACGTTATATTACGGTTATTGAACGTAAACTTGACTTTAGTTCTAGCTAGTAACTCTATTACTAAAATAACTATTAAATATTGACTAATCTTTTAAATCGTTAGCGACTACGTAAGAATTCAGTCCTTATCTTTATCACTATATCCCTCAACGATTAGGCGTAACTTTTTGTATATCCGCCTTATAATTTTTCCTTTAACTTCGTAAATAATCCTAGATTTAAAGATCGTAACGTTTAGGATTAAAAGTTAAAATTGGTTTTCGATACGAATTATATAACCCCTAGAATTAGTAAATCGTTAATTTCGACTTTGTTGTTTTCCTTAAAAGGTTTACCTAAAGGTTTAATAATTCCTTATACTCGAAGATTCAATACTAAGTCTTCGTTATCCTTTTCTTCTTTACTTATCCAAGTAATATTATAAATACAGACTGGTATATTTTTTTTCTTTTTAACGTTCCTTTTTGTTGTGGGTCGTCCACGCTAGCGGCGTTTCATTGGTTTATTGATAACGGGTAAAAGAGGTTCATATTAACTCAGTCGTTTAACTTAAGGATTGTCATTGTTAATAGCCTTAATATAAAACTCAACCGAAGTTTTACGGGAAAATATAAAGCTGTTAGCAGTTTTAATAATTACTTCGAAATTCGTAATATTTAATATCTTATATGGGCCTTTCTATTTACTCGGATCCCGCTATACGAAGACTTTACTTTTTAATAGTTAAGTAAGTACATCGATTATAATTAGGCTATTCCTAGTATTAAATGTATTATTAACTTAGCGGTGTGCCAACTTTTTTTTATAACTCTTTGAGAGCTTTTCTTTGGGCTGTAACACGTTTTTAAGTACTTATCGAGGGCGGAGATCCACTTGTTAGGAGAGGGTACACTTTAAAAACCAGTAGTGTTGGTACTTATCCATCAGGGCCTATAGTGTCGTTCAAGCTATTTACCGTTATTTGTAGGCGTGTTTCTGGATTTGTAAAGCTTCCAATTTCCAATGTAAGGATACTATACTTTCGGCGAAGTAGGGCGTATACCTTTTTAACCTTCCCAATACTCCAATAGGTCTTTAGAGATACCTACTTATATTATATACTTATTATCTTAGCATCTTTTTAAAACTTTACCTCCGTAAAGTTAGTACCGGTATCATAAACGAAGATGTCAAATAGACTCAGGTACGTGTTAATTTATAGCATTTTTAATGTTTTTCATGTATCCTTTGCCGAAAAGAATTTTAGAAACTTGGCTCCGTAAAAAGAGGTTATGGAGTAAACGATATGAAAAATAGTCTTATTATCCAAGTAAAATACGTGAATCAAAATCTTGTAATGAAAATCCTTATCGTCTTTTAGTGTAAAATTAAACTTCTGTAGGGCTTGATCATACGTTTAACAATAGTAATAAAGTTTTTTAATAACTTTTAATGAAAAGTATTTTACAATTTCATACCTTGCGAATTTCAGGACTTTATATAACCTGTTAACGGTTAGATAGTTAAAGCGCTGGTATAGTCGATATATTTCCGGCTCCGTTAGGTTTAATACCACTATTTATTAGCCTTAAAAATGAAATTATAAGTGCCTCTACTTAAAGGTGAAGGGAAACTTTTGGCTGTTTTTAACTAGCTCGTTTGCGTTAACGTCGATGTTAACGCCGAATGGTCTTTATATTCTTTCAATAATGAATGAAAGGGGTAGGGGACTTGAGGAAGTGGAAAGTAATTGCTCCCACAATAGTTTAAACCACTGGTGTTTTTAGTAACGATAATTATTCGCCTAGTCTAAAGTTATTTTTGGCCTTTCCAATATCGTAACAATTAATCTTAGTCGCTATAATGCTTTCCTTTTGTATTGTTACATATTGCGAATAACTTGTTAAGTATCTTGTTTCCTTTATATCTAGTATGATACCTTAAAACATATGGTCCGCATAATAATCGCGAAGGTTAAAGATATATAAGGGGTTAGTGGCTTACTTAGGGTAAAGGTAAGTGTTTTTACCACCCAAACGGTATAGAAAGATATAGTCCACTAAGTACTAAGCCGTAATAAAAGCAGTATTTTTATGCTACTTGATCAATTTAGGGTTATTGTAGACGTTAATTAATTCGTAGCCCTTAATGTCTTCGATTTAATCCAAGCAATCCTATTAAAGAGTAGTAGGGTATTAGATGTAATATATTAACTTTTTGTGATTTTTCTCGACGGGGGAGGGGGTGTCGAGTTAACCAATAGCCAAACTTGTTATATATTTAACATTCATTATTATTATTACGACGATAGTACTTACGGTTGATAATTCTGCCTATATTTTGGCCTTATTAGCGTTAATATAGTTGTTATCCTTAATTTATAGCCGGTGGCCCAAATCTTAAACGTTAAGGGCACCTGTAGCCGTATTTTCAGTCGATATAATTAACCACCGTAAGGTTTTTTTTATCTACGTTAGTAAAGTTGCTGACTTAGGGGTATATATTAAGTGAGTTTGGTATACGTGTTATTATAGTAACAAGTGAAAAACTTAACTGGTTAAAAAAGCCTTTATAAGTGGGATCTAGGCGTTTTAAGGCGTATTCGAACTCATTAACACCTGTAACTGCTATTTGTATCTGCTCTCAAAGTTTGGTTTCGCTAGCGTGGGCTTTTCTTATTATTTGCTAGCATAGTATTAACTTATCGATTATATAGTTAAATACCTTTATCGGTGTTTCATCCTTTTTTTTCTTAACTATTATCGTTACCTACCTCATTACGACTTAATTTATGTAATATTACGTAAGGTGGATGTCGTACTCGAAATAGCCCTTTATGCTTTTATAAATCTCGCGAAACGTAGTAACTCAGGTAAGAAAGGTTAGGTAATAATCCTTGGCGTACCTTATAAGGATTTCGGGGAATAGTAAGTAAAAACCTAAAGGGGCAACCTCTATTTACTTTCAAATGTTTAAAAAGGGCATTATATTGGTATCGAAGAGGTTATAAGGCTTTCCGTCATACTTTTTTACGTCGTTTCAAATTTGGATAAAGTCCGTGAAAAGTTTGTAATTAATGTTAACCATCTTGACAGGTCTTGGGGATAGGTCGCAATAGTTATCCTAGTTTTAATTAATGTTTTCTGGCAGCTTAAGCCTTTCGGTTTTTGAGACATGGTATTAAGGGTAATTATCAATCGCTTGGACTAAGGGGAAAATTACTGTAGTAAGACCTGAGGTAGGCTTTCGTATATAGTCAAACCTAAAGGAAGAAGATTCTTAAGGGGCCTGTCGATTAAATTGCTGAAGGGGGGTAGGTACTCAATAGTTTTGGAAGACTTAACAATCTTGCTTAATTAAATGATGTAAAATGCCGACGTTAATATATTTAGCCGCGTTGGCAGCCCTTATTTTAAGCGTTTTATTACCGCCAAGTTTAAAGGGACTAAGGCTGGAGATGTCTCTCAAGGTGTTTGGATTCTGTCTATAAACCTCGATAAAGAGAGGAAAGAAGAAGTCCCTATTAGGGAGCTGCTATGGAGTTGGGAAGATAGTGTAACTCGGTTATGTAACGTGTGGGAACATGTTCCTATGCAGCTTCCTCTATATTTTAGAATATCTTAAGAGCGCGTAAAACTACCAGAGTTGGATACCTAATAATACTAGCCAGGTACTAGCCTATAACATTACCCTCAAAGATACCTCGAAATCCCCCCCCCCCTTTTTTTCTCCCCCTCCCTTCCTACGCGGTGATGCGTAACGTACGAAAGGTACGAAGTATAGCAAGTGCTCCGCTCCGGAACCGTTTAAAACGTTGGAGAATTATAGCGATGGTACCAGGCCAAACGATTTTCGCATCACGTAAAAGGCGCCCTAACGCCCTTTCTCCTATAAATAGTCTGTAGTTTTTCGTTTCGAAAAAATGAACTATCTTTAACATTTGACCCTTTTTTATAATTATATTAGTATTGTAGTATCAGTATTATAATAAGCCTAATTTAAGCAATTTTCTCCTATATTTACCTTCATCTTGTATAATAAATTCTTAATTGGTTACAAAGGTCGATAAGGCTTTTTGAAACGTAAGTTAGCTTTGTTCGGAAATTGCGTAGTCCCAATTAACAAGCTTAAATTTCCTTACACTACAGGATATTAAAATGTATCCTAACAGAAATCGTAAATAAATATACTTTAAGTACATTTACAAAATAGCGTATAATCCGAGGAAGTTTTATGAGGAAACCGAAGGTAAGTAATCTATATAGCTGCCAAGAAGTTATTAAAAAGCGGTTAAATACTGGTACTCGGTGTCGCCTTTATTCTGTAGGTACTACAGGTCGTAATTTTAAGTATTCCTATATGCTTTTAAACTTGAACTCCAATATTAATACGATTATTAAGAAATTATCCGAGGCGTATTTGGCGTTCGATATGTAAAACCGGAGTAAATTAAGGTTTTTGTAAGTCGCTCCTCAAGTATTAACGAGCGGCTAAAAAGCGTGTAAACTAAGGTGGTCGTTACTAAACAGGTTTTGAGAAATCAGCGCATTATATAACCAAAGGTAGATGCCCGAGGTGGGGCGGGCTTTATACACGTTACCCTTATTAGATCTAATGGCCTACGGGCTGTACAGCCTATAAACGAAAAGCGTTATACTAAAGTAGGGTTTTGATAACAAGGTAAAAACGTAAAGAACATGGCTAACAAGTGATTAGGAAGCGTAGTTAAAAGCTATCCAAAAGCTTATTAAGGTTTTGGAACGTATTAACGTAAAGTTAGGCTATATAGAAATAAAACTAAGTAAGTTAGTCAATATAAGTAAAAAGTTTTTGGGTGAAAATTCAGACGAGGATTTTAAGGATATATTCGAATGATTTTTGTTGTCGTTTCATTTTTATTAATATTAAAACCCTTATTCATTACCGGCTTATTAGTGGCTTATACGTTGTTTCCTCTTATAATATAAAGTGTAGAGGATTGAACCCGTTTGTGGGCTGGGCGTAAAGACCCGTCGTTATATTCGGTGAATCCGTAATATAATTCCAAAGTATTAAGTATCACGGTATCAAAAAAGCTTAAAGGCGGCTTTTATATTAGGTACGTATAACCTACCTACTTAACTAAACACTACAATTCTGATAGGTTATGAAGCCAAAAGCATTCGATTTAAGGTTTATTATGGGTCCGCAAAATAATTTCGACGTAATATTCCGGGTTTTTTCCGCCGTCATCGCGAATAATATCTATGTTTTACGATTGAAAGTCGCGAGTTTATTAATTTGGGAGCGGATTTGAAGCGGTTTGAAAGAGTTAATTTATATAAAATCGAGGGGAATTTCCGCCTAGTACGTCGAGTTCGGTAATATAAGAGTCCATTATATGCGTTATAAGGTACTCGACGTAAAGCTAACTTAATTTCTTAAAAAATTCGTCCGGCTTATAGTTTTTTTAATAAAAAGGTAAACGTTGTCGCCGATCCAAAAACGTTCGAAAAGGGAATGTCATTTATTAGTGACTTCCTTTATACGTTATTAAGTAACCGTTATTACAGCTTATTCGAATTTCATAAATTTGTGGATATGTTAAATAAAATCTTCGGCCTATATACGTGGTTTTGTAACTAAGACGAGGAAATGTTATACCAGTTTTATAGAGTCGACGTAATAACCATAGGTTATAAAAACGGGTTAATACTAATAGTAGTCACATCCTTTTAATTTGATACTAATTAATAACTAGAAAATAAACGGTTTTAGTTAAGCTAGGTATAAACGATAAAGGAATATAAATACATTAATACTTATTAATTCGCACGTTTAGTTACGCCGTCGGTTTCGAAAAAAAAGGTAGTTCTTAGGTATTATTTTACCCCAGTTCAGTTGTAAAGTCGTTTTTAAAATCCATCGGTTTAATTTAAATCACGTTCGCGAATAAATGTATGGGGAAATCAGTAAAATCTATAATAAAAGTTTAAAAACCGCTTCATATAAGTTTTGGCGTTCATAATAGTTCAATACTCGAGGGTAACGGCTTTATTTAAACGGTTTATAATAACCATGAAGTAACGTGGGTAACTAATACGTTTTTAAGGTAGGTTAATTATAAAGTCGATAAAAATCTTGCTTTAAAGCCGTTTATAAACCGGAAAAGGTTTTAAAAAAAAACTTTTCCGATAATGTTTTCAATAGGCTGTACACTTATAAACGTTGTAGTTACAGCAAAAACAGCGGATTACACGATGTAAACCGGGTAAAAAGTACGTTTTAAAAATAATAATAATAATTTCGTGGTCCGGGTAACCAGTAAAAAGTAAATTATAGGTTACTTAAATCAATGCGGTAATAAGCGGCTTGCAAACAAGTATTTAAATACGGTCGCGAAACCGTAAAACCATATCGTCGTTTCCCGAATATTTCGAAATTAAAACCTTTAATACTTAGTCGTTGTCGGTACGAATATCCGTCAAGAAATATCGGTCGTCTATATATATTATACGTATTAATCGGGGGTAGGTAATATCGCATTTAATAACTATATTGTTGGAATAGTACTACATATAGTGTAGTAAGCTAACTTTATTTACAGTAAAGTTGGCTGTACTGCAAGTTGAGTGTATTGTTTATGTACTTACCGCATTGGGTGTAAGTTGAGTACAGTACGCTGCACTCTACACTAGGGAACGGGCCAAGAAATTGGCTATACAAATTGCATTGCAGACTAGCTAGCGGTCTGCCAAACCTAGAACAATATATCCACCATTTGACCAATGCAATACTACTGTTACTTCGACCAATCGAATCTACAATGTTGCAACAATCTAAAGACCTTCCAACAAGTATTTTAATATCTTTAAAAGTCGATATTACTAGAAATCTTACAACATTTTGAGATAAATTCGTCGATGGCGGTTAACCGGGATATATATATACGCGGAAGCGGCTCGGAAGCGATTTATTCGGGGTGTAATAATTGGAGTTTTCGCCTTGAAGGACGTGGATTGAAAAAGCTTTTGAGGATATTTTGGTTTCACTATAATACTGTATTAGGCCGTATATGATTGATCGCTTCATTATAAATTGACCAAAAATGGAATTACGGAAAGTGTTTAAATTAGTGGATTTATCTTTTAAAAAGCCTTTGTATAGTTATTAAGTATTTCAAGTTTTTTTGTTTTCTTATAATTGTAAACGGGCGTGTCGTATCCCAGAGTTCCGCGTTTTATATTTCTAAATCATTTATAATCCCGAGTAATGTTTTGTCGTATATTTTATAATTGAATTTGGCGGGGGTAATCAATGAAAGTAATACGTTATTAGGCTTAGGTTACCACAGTCGTCACATTAAAAAAAAAGTATTCTCCCAGGGTTTAACCGGAATAATCGGCTTTTAAAAAATTATTGGGGTTAGGGTTTTATTGGGTGAGTACAATTTCAAAAATAAAGCTAGGCTTAAGCTATTTGAAGTTTTTTTTTTCTCAGGCCTTTAACGAAAGGGAATGACCTTGAAGGTTAGTTGAATTAGCAGTTAAATAATTGTTGAATAGTAGCGGAAAAAATGCCGGTAAAAGTTCGCGAATTTGGGGAAACCCCGTATATTTAAAATTAACGTAAGAGCTATTAATTCCCGGATAACGCGTGGCTTTATTGAATAAAGGGGTGAATTCCTTAAGGTCCTCGGAAAGTTTGTTGTAAACGGAAACAAACGGTTTTGAAGCGAATACCTTATTAATATCTTTAAGCAAAACGGCGGCGAATCGCGTGGTAGCGGCTCGGTCACTACGGGCCTTTCTTAAAATGACGTAAAATATAACGATGTCGACCCCTCTCGGCGTTTTTTATACAAGCGTAAACTCGCGTTTCCAAATGCGATAATTACTAGCTCGTTTTAAAAGTAACATATATTTCGAGGTATCTTCAATAACTCCTACATACTTCATTCAAAATTTACCTCAAATAACTATATATTATAAAAAGGGGACGATATAGGTTTATATCTAGTGGTGGTATTTATCAAGATCGATATTTAAAAAGATTATAAAAAGATAAGTAGTAGAGAAGAATCGGATACGTAATACGTAGCTTCACCGAGTTATCGCAATGGGATAGAGATACGCGGTAATTTGAAGTGGTTGGTAAGTTGTTTATTCGCGACGTTATATCATTTATAACCTATATTGATTAAAAAATAAATAAAATAAATGAAATTGCAAAGTAAACTTTTTTAAAACGGAAAGTCATTTTAAAATTAGGAAGAAGTTACTGAGTCGAATTTAAATACTATTAATGTTTATACGCGACTATATATAAAAGTTACGCTTTTTCTTTTTATAAGTCTATGAATCTTTTGGTTAAATTAAGATAAAGTTTTATAACGACTTTAGTGTTAGAGTTGATTAGGCGTTACGTCGAATCCTACGGGCAGGTACGAATACGATAATTATCTGCGCCGTACCATAAGTATAGCTCGAAGTCCTTACGATAAGAAAGTTTCGAATAATTGACCTAAGCGGCGCGTTTCTTAGGAGTAGTTCTAAAAGCGTTTACGCCGGTTATAATAACATCGTTTTAGCTATAACGGGAGGGTACATCGTTGCTATTATTTCCACTACGTAAGATAATTTTAATATTGATTATATTAGTACTGCCGTAACGAGTGTAGAGGTTGTAAAGACGTTCGTTGATAAGTTAAATACGAGCGACTTACTCATTATAGTTCGCAGATATATCGAGAAGAATCATCGTATTATCAAACATATCTTTACTAGCTTTCTTTAAAATAATGAGTCTAACGACGGATTTCTAGGCTATGCCGTTAGCTTTTGCGAATTGAGCCCTTTAAGCGTTAAAAAAATGTAAAATCGTTCGCAAACTTTCTATTTTATACTTATAAGCCGAAAGATAATCGCTTTAGTCGCGTTATGATTATAATAGCAAATGTGAAGCATACTTATAAAGGTGTTAGGGTCGCTAATACCGTCGTTGCTTTCGCGAGCGTAGTAACTTTATATAACGGTTTTCGTAAGGCTCTTTAATTATTGAAAAATAGTATAAAAGTGATTTTTTTTAATATTGATAAGCTTTCAATTTTTACGTAACTTACGTATTATCGTGTCTTTTTATGCCAGAAATCATAATTTAATTCCGGAAAATTTAACCGGTTAATTAAGGAGTTTGCGTTTAAGTCGTCAATATCCGTTAAATAGGGCGCTGATATCGTAATCGAAGCTAAAGAAATCCGAATTTTCGTTGTTTAAAAAAATAATATGGTTTCAGATAGGGAAAAACGTAATAGCTACATTGTTCATAGCGTACGTGGGGAAACCCTTTTAAGGGGAATATTATCACGAAAATATGAGCATATCGGTAATTTCGAGTTATCGGATTATATTCCTTAACGCGTTCAATATGTTGGTACCAAGTTATTTTAAATTTAAATTATATTTTGGAGCGATTTGGTTTTATTAGATAAGTTCCGTATATAAGGCTTTAGTAAAACGTTTATATTCAACCGTAGGGAAATCATATTGAGCCGTTAAAACGCTTTAAAGTTACTCCTTAACGCGTATGTCGAAATATTACTTAAAGGCTTAAGGGATTGAATTCGGCGGGTCGAAAAATAATAATATAACCTTATGTTATAACTGCTAACGAGTAACTAAAACATCGTCGGAAAAGAATCGAGGTTTATATATAAAAAGATTAAATCCGGAGCTATTGTTCAAGGTAATATAATTATATTTATAAACCTCGATAAAAAGAGGGAAGAAAAAGTTTCTATTAGGAAGCTACTATGGAGTTTGGAAGATTATATAACTCGGTTATGTGACGTGTGGGAGAGTGTTCCCATGCAGCTTCCTCTAAGCTCTAGAGCATCATAAAAGCGCTTAGAACTACTAGGGTTAGATCACTGGTAATACTAGCCAGGCACTAGCCTATAACACTAAAGGCGTACTTCGCATTTTTATGTAAGGATGTTGAACTGCCGAGTAAGTTAACAGGTTTTTCGTCGCCAGCTTGTAAAAAGTTTTAACGTAGCTAAGGGTAAAGGGGAGGTCCCCTGGATCGTGTATAAGGGCAGTAAGGTTTCTTAACACCCTTTTCATTGGTGTGTAGATTTTAAAGGCGTTCCTAAAGCTAAACTAAGTCGAAAAGTTCTTATGCCAGCCTTATATTTCCCTGTGGCAGTATATAAACTCCTTACCGCTTAAGTTTTACCTTAATCTTTATTTTGACCACTTTCTAAATTAAAGTCCACATGGTAATAGTTTAGTTGTTAAAGATGTTAAAAAAGTAATTAAAGGCGTGGTTAAAATCATTAGTATTATAATACTTAACTATATAACAGCTGACGAAGTTAGTAAGGTTTTTTTCGATCAAATCCTTATTAACGTTCTATTCCCAAAGGTCGTAGTTATAACACTTGGTAAAAAGGTATCCGAGAGCCTTAATTGCTTCTTTACTGATAGAGTCTGTAATATATTTGAAGTAGGCGCTTACGGTATCCATATTTACATCTTTTCATACTCTTGTCGCGTAAAATGAGAGACTTGGTAATTTTTGGACGTGGGGACTTTGTGTTTTAGCGTAAAGTTGCGTGAAAACTCGGCGACTTAGTAACTTGGCGTGAGGTCGCGTGACGTGGCGTTTTCGGCGCTACTTGGCGATTCTTAGTGTTTTTGCTCAAATCAGCAAACTTGACGATTAAATTAGCGTAGAGAAATAAAAATAGTAAAGTAGGGGCACAGGTTTGGTGTAAAGGGTAAGGTCGAAAGTCGTTGTTGGTGGTAAAGGGCAAAGGTTTTTTTTGTAGTTATTTGACCGTGAGACTTAGTTGTTTTTATAGTAGTAGTACCCGTAGTTGTACCAACTTAGTGGTTTGCTAACTTGCCGAATTTTGAGATTTTCGATAATTAATCTAAAAGTTTTTAAAAGAAAGTTAATAAAGATTTCTTAATATTTGTAATAGCGATACCATTGCTACCTCCAAGTTTCCGTAAAAACCGACGTATCCCAAAAGTCTTCTCTACCTACTTCTGTAAAAACTAACGCAACAATAAAGGCCCTTTATAAAAATCTTTCCTCTGCCTTAATGTTAACGTAGAGCATAAAAACCAGAAAGTAGCCTTTTCTTCTACTTAGCTAATCTATATTTAACCTAATAATCACTAATCAGTGTTGGTATGGCCTTAGATCGTTGCAACGTTGTCGATTCGATTGATCGAAGTAACAGGAGTATTACATTGATCAAGTGGTAGATGTATTGTTTTAGGTTTGGCAGACCGCTAGCCGGTCTATACTGTAATTTGTATAGTCAATTTCTTGGCACGTGCCCTAGAGTGAATTGCAGCGTACTGTACTAGACATACACCCAATACGGTAAGTACACAAACAATACACTCAACTTATAGTACAGTCAACTTTATACGAAGCGCTTTTGTTATAAATTGTTAGGACGCCTTGGTTGATTGTTAGTTATACGTCTACTTAAGGACTTCAGACTGTTAGATATGACTTTAGCATGACCTTCGACTTTACACAATAACGTATTAAGGTTAAAATAGCCGGTAGCGAATGTAAACAGATTTTAGTAAAAGTATTATAGGGTATTAGCAAATATAAAAGATACTATAAACCACTTGAAAAGGTATATATGGTATTGTTTAAAAACCTGAAAAGTACTAGTTCCAAGGAATTAATTTTATAAGTAGCTGTTGACGCCGTTAGTAATACTTCTGGTCCGAATAGGCCAATCCCTATGCTTTTTGGTTTTGGTATTTATCCAAAGATTAATATAGACTTTCTACTATCGCTAACTATAGTGTAAAAGGCGAATACTATGGCGATAGACGTGGTAGCGTTACGTTCCTTATAGGCTAAGAACGATATTTCCAGAGCGTTAGCTATAAGGAATAGCCCATTTTGAACTCACGTTTTTAACCTACTATTATAATTTAACGTCCTGGTTTGGAAAACCAAATACGGATGGATTAGCTTTTGAAAGATTAACTGGTTTAGAGGTTATAATATACTCGTTAATTTACCAAACGGTATGAGTTTGTTTCGTTAGATAATAGTACGAGAATATAAAAGAAAGATGGAAAGAAGTAGCCCAAAACTGTCATTCGACCAAATCCATCGACGGGACACCTTTTAGAACAACGAATCCAAACCGCTCTCAGTTTTAGCCCACCCCCCAAATCACACTTTTAGATCGCTCCTACCAAACAAAAGCGGCCCGTCTATATTAACCCCACTAACACCTCGTCGTCGAAGCCATTCTTTCAGCTTGAAAACTAAGAAATGCTCTAGGATCTTTACCGTAGGCTTCTTTATTACTTCAAAGAACATAGCAAACCGCAAACTTAGCTTAAAGCTTTATCATAACGGCATGATTATTACCCTAAGTTCCCCATTCAAATAATTTACCCAAATAAAAATCTTCACCTTAGTTGATTAAGGCGTATTTCATTTTAAACTTCTTAACCCAACGATTTACGGCGCTTACATAATTTTTCCCAATCGCCTCGTTTACGAAGTTAAGGATAAAACCGGAAAACCTTAAGAAAATACCCGCCTAATTGTAAAAGGATATAATAACAACAATCAAAAGAATATTATAACCTAGTCGTTTACCTTACAATGGGTTAACCACCGTTTGATTTTAACATTTATAGTCTCTTTTAAGACACCTTATGATCTATATATTAAACTTTGTAACATTACACAAATATATATATAATCTAAAAAGAGGTTTAAACAACGTATTTACGCCGATATACCTATATGTCTTAAAAAATACCACCTATTTAAAAAGATCTTACGTATTATAAATCCGCTTTAAGGCTTAGCTAAAGCTAGTATTTACTAGTATAATACTAACTAAATGCAATATAAAAAAAGTTTTGGGATAACTAGATTCAGCTTTAACCCGTATCTATTAGTCTTAACGGCTCGTTTTAAAGGCTTTATATTAACAAGTATATAAACAGAAGATATAGAAACGCTATGAGCACGTGGTTTTTCGTATTTAAAAATAAGAAACCTTGGAAGACCGACTAAAAGATAAAAACTAAAATGTAACTTATGGAAAACTATATAATTAACTTTAACAGCGTTACTATCACTTTTAGAAACGGCGTTTTGCGCTCTACATAAAAAGGGTAGTTAAATAAAGTTCACCTTATCATTTTAAATAACGTAAAACGGGTTGACGAATACAAATACCAACGCGTACATGAAGTTTGAATGACTTTAGTAATACAACCGAAAGCGGTATTGAAACCTTTGATAACCACGTAATATTGAACTACCCCATTAAACTATGTATATAAAGCGTTTAAAAACATCTTATATGGCAAATATATAATTTTAAAGGCGGTTTGTAATTTTTACCGTTAAATATACGTATTGTAAAGCTGTTTGTTTTTATTAACCGTTCCTTCGATAATAATAACGATTATAGTTCGTAAATAAATATCTTCCTAATCCTTGGCAACGAAACTCTGGTACGAAACGGCTTTACACTTTGTAAAAACATTAGTTATTAAAGTTTTACTAAGTGTAAACGGATTATACAAAACGTTTTGGCTTTAAAGATTTATGGAATAGTTGGAGGTTTTAATTTAGGAATTACTATGGAAATAACAGTCCGAATAATTATTTTTAAACATAGTTTACGTTCTATCCCTTTCGTTATATATACTAACTCCTTTTCTCGGTATAAATAGTTCGTTAAGCTTGGAACTACGAACGAAAAACGTTCAATAATCGATATTATAACTTTACGCGAGTTATAAGAACGCCAGGAAATCGATAAAACGAGGTAAATCGATGAAAAATCCAACCTAACGGACGTGATAACGAAAACCATCCCGAACGAAATACTAAAAACGCTTATATCGACAAGTGTACTATCTGTTAGAGTCATTAAAAAGGTTTTAAAACCATAATAAGCCATTACACCACTTTTACCGATTTAAAGCAGTCCGAAATTCACTATCTGCGCCGCTCTCCGAATTATGCCACGGTTCGCGACTTACACCTGCGCCAACTTTACGAATTTTCCTTTACTTAAATCTATCATTTCGCGCCGCTTCCGATATACTATCACTCTTTCTTATACGCACTTCGACACTATT
Source organism: Anisogramma anomala (assembly GCA_038502455.1). NCBI lineage: Eukaryota > Fungi > Ascomycota > Sordariomycetes > Diaporthales > Gnomoniaceae > Anisogramma > Anisogramma anomala. The sequence continues at coordinate 22,052,764 of JASMMZ010000002.1, forward strand.
AGGTATTTTACTATTTACCCTTTTCTCTTTAAATCTACGATATTATACCGCTTTTAACATATTATCTTTCTTTATTTTATATATTTCAACCCTTTCATTATCATATTTACTACTTATATTTCGATTACTTTAGTCAAAAGGAATAATATTACTATATAACGTACTATATTATGATCGGGAGAGCCGGCCTGGCTGTGAGGGGTAGTTAATTATTGTTAAAAAAGGAGGGAAAGAACGACGCCATTAAGTTTCCACTATCCTTTCCGTCGTCCTCTCCCTTTTTATTAGCGTTACCGCTATTACCTTTATCGACGTCATCGGCGTTAACGAGGATTTAACCCCGCGCCTTAGGCCATATACCTTTAGGTACAAACGTAAGGGGGTTTTTATCCTCTTTACAGCGATGCGAAATAACGTTGTCAAATTCATTTATGTAGTATATGCTCAAGCTCCGTTTCCAGGAGGTAATAGCAGCTGCGGACTACTTAATCCTTCGGTTAATACCTATTACTAATCAATATAGGTTTATTTTGGTTATTTTCAAACGAAATTATGTTTGAGAACGTTTTCAATATTACTTTTTTAAAAGTGGAAATTTTTAAAGATCGGTCGAAACTTACCATAAAGCCGAGGGACGCGTAACACGGCTTCGTCCCACGTCTTTAGGATTAACAAAACGGGGGCATATTCGTTAGTAGTCCGTTCATAACGGTGGTAACAGGTCAAACAACCCCCGCTTTTGTGGTAATCGCCAATAGACTTACCTGCCGCCGCGGACGCGATATATGGCACGTAAGGCGTGTCCATTAGCGGCCCGAAATTTTACGGACCCGGGTATGCCGCTTTAACACTTTACGCGTCAGAGAGGCTTTGTGGCGTACCCTAATGATACAAAGCTTAAAGCGACAAAATAGGTTCGCTTTATATTCCTTATCTAAAGAAATATTAAAAGTATATAAACGAGTGGATTTAGGGAATAAAAACTACAGCGAAGCTTCGTTAAACAACGTTTATGGCGTCGGGGGGACCCGCGGTGTTATAACCCAAGGACCAAATGCAGGTTATGGAATAGGCCAGCGGTTCACTGCGCTATCAGAAGCCTGATGTCCAACACATCAAGCTAGTGATCTCTCTTATGTAAGCACCCAGGGTTAGGGTTTGGACCGACAGGACCGCTCGTGGTCCAGTTGATAACATTGGACCGAAAGAAGCAACATCGACTTCAGCGGTCTAGTACTGAAGACGGTATGAAGGCACGGATATATAAGGATACGGTCATCACCACACAAATAGTATTTCCTTCATAACTCTTCAGTTGTCAATCTAAGTATTCAGTCTACACACCTGAATAGCCTAGCAACTAGTGATCACTCTATAGCACGAACAAACATCTTCTTGATATTGCACCTTTGTTACCTCTGCTACCTTACTGCTAATATAAACCTCCTGACATCTTCTATTTACTCACGGGTATTTAGTGTGATCATTACAAAGAAGTCTGTCAATCTTGACTTTCTCAATATTTTTAAAAGGTTTACCCAAAGTTTTTATTAATGAGTTTGATTGCGGATTTTAAGAGCTAATTTTTAGTTGTGTTCCTTTTTTCTGTTGATTCAAGTAGTTATATAGGTGCGTCCCAGTGTATATTTCTTATCATTATCCTTCGTATTCCTCCTTTAAAGTAGTCAACCACATTGCTATCGCTTTATCAACTTTTCAATTACAGTGGAAGTGGAAATTAGATTAGTTAATTAGTTTGTTTCAAGATTTCTTTCGGTATTTGTCTTAATATGGTGTTGAACTTGGGTTGTGCGGAATATCTTAGATCGTTAATAGCTTCAGTAATTACTCTTGGGCTAGCGATGCGTAAGATTTTTAATAGATCATCCCATTTTTTTATATTTATCTATATAAAAATTGTTCTTTATCATAGAAAAATTAACACGTTAATCGTCGATATATCGTTTTTGGTATTAAGAATATTATTGACTTAGTTCTTTACAGATTTTCTCTACTGTTTTTTCAAAGTCTTTCTATATGCCGTAGCCATTTTTAAAGTATTTTTAATGGAGAGTATTTACTAGTTGAACGAGGACATACTTTAATTACTAATAACGTTAGTATTAGGCCCTTAGGGCGCATAATGTTGTTCAAATATTTCACCACTATTCGAAGACGTTAATTTTGGTCTAAAAAGCTTCTAATTTTAAGCGGGAGCATATTCTATGCTTTTTGAAGTAACGCGGATAACCTTTTAACCTTTCTGATATTTTAGTATACCTTTATAGGTACCTGTTTGCATTGAGTCCCTATTATTTTTATATTAATTTGGAGCTTTGTTGCCGTCGAGTTGGTACTGATATCGTGGATGATAACGTTTTGTAACCTTAAGTACGTGTTAATCTACAATATTCTTAGCGTTTTTCAGATATTTTTCGAAGATGTCAGCTTAAAGAATTAAGGATCGTGAAAGAAAGTTGCTAAATTTACGACATAAAGAACCAATTTGTTGTATAAATAGAATATGTTAGCCAAAATCGTATAATTCAAGTCTTTATTCTCCTTTCATAAAAATTTGAATTCTGGAGGGGGTGAAGCGTTGGTTTAGTAATTGTAGCAAATCTTTTTAATAGCTTTCAATGTAAATTATTCCCCATCTTTATACCTTGCGGATTTGAGGACTTTCCTTGGCTTTTCGACGGTTGGGTAATTAAAACTCCGTTATAATTAATATATTTCTAACTTCGTCAAGTTCATTACTATTACTTTTATCCTTTAAAGGTAAAACCACAGGTGTTTTTATTTGTAGACAAGAAGGAACCTCCTACTCTTTTTAACCAGTTTATTAGCGTTAATATTAACGTTGAAACCGAGGATATTTATATTTTCAAAATAAAACAGGAATAAGGTAGAAGACTTAAGGATGTGAAAGATAATTGTTTTAATAATTGTTTCAATAATAGTTAATACTAGTAATGATGATTCTCTATTTATACTAAAATTAACTTTGTTTTCATCAGTATCATAATGATTAATTACTGTTATGATAATTCTTTCACATTGTAGCGCTATGTAGTACAACAGCATTTTTGTTTAATACTTTATTTACTCTGTATTTGTTATAATTTTTAATAACATGTACTCCTCATAACCGTTCCAAAAAATTAATGGTATGTAATAAGTTATGTGTTTGATTGTCATGGGAAAGTTAGGGGTTTTTGTTTATCAAGCGGTATAAAAAGGCGTGGTTGATTAGTTACTAAATTGCTTTAAAAGTTATATTTTTATATTACGCGATTTATGTTGATACGTTGTATTTATCGTGTAGCGCTATTTGGTTTTCGTAATTTTCGACGCGGTTTATGTAGGTTTTTTTTAGAAGCAGTAGAGTATTAGTTGTAATACATTATTTGGTGTTTGTGGCGTTTAGCAGTAAGATAACAACTTGACCAACAGCCGGATTTGTTATAAAATCAATACCTTTTATTATCATTAAGATAATAATACTTGTAATGACTATATTCTTTAAGCTCGAACAACTTTGCTGTCGTTATTGTCGCTTTTAATTGAGTAGCTGTTGACAAGATCTTGAGTGTATGGCTTCGTTATATTTGTGGTTCATATAGTTCGCGATTGAAAAATTTATATTTTTCTAGTTGCGGGAATTATTAATTTGGGAGAATACATTAATTTAGTTTAGCGTGCGCGTTATTACTGTCGTAAGCGAGGATCGCAATTAGCTAAAGAAGTTTTTACAGTTGGTATTTAGGCGTTATAGAGCGTATTTAAACTCGTTCACGCTAGTAACCCGTGCTTTAGTTTGAATTGGATATATAGTATTTGAATTTATAGTTAATACTGTCAACCGACAAAATAATATACATAACTTGCAATGAATATAATCAATTTACGTTGACTAAATGTACTGCAATTATTACTATTTCAATACTAGGGGCTTTTTGTTCTGTACGCGTACGCTAATATGGTCGACTATTTGTTTCCGGTAAACTTCGAAGTACCTCCTTGTCAATTGGCCAGACCTTTGTCAGTTCCGCAGCCAAATTAACTCCAATTACCTCCTTTTGCCCCACGGTTTCGAGTTCCGACTTTACCAACTTTCGTATACAGGTTCTCCGCCACAAACTCGTACAAAAACAAATTAGTGTGCAGACCGGCTAGCGGTCTGCCAAACCTAAAACAATACATCCACTACTTGACCACGCAATACTACTGTTACTTCGACCGATTCGAATCGACAACGTTGCAACGTCTAAAGGCCTACCAGGCAAGGCCTATCAACAATGTACCAGTAAGTTAAATCACCCAGTCGAGGCACGTCGCAGTCCCTTTCGCTTTAGCGCGGTCCGCCTATCTAGGGCATTACCACCCTTAGTTTTACTCAATGTGTTTTACGTGCCGTGAGTGGAATTCTGACACGCGGTTATGAAAAGGGTATGAAGTATATATCTGTTTAAATGTAGTGTATATAACGGCATATAACATCGCCAACCAACCATACCCAAACAACCCCTTCCCTAACTCATGATTTTGCGTGTTCCTGCCACAGTCCTCTCCAAGAGCGCACTCGCGGTGCCGTCAAGTCCTATGAACGGGGCCCGAGGGAAAGCAGCCCCAGCTGGCCCAGTCGGAGAGCCTCCTTGGTAGACTCATCAATGTCCTCCTCGGGCAAGCCCAGCACCTCATTCGCAAGCCCCAGCCGCGTCGCATCCCCCTCGCCCGTCGGGAAGAAGACGCGTGTGTACATCTGCTCCACAAACCCGGTCACATCGCCCCTCCTCATCTTCTCCAGCGCCTCCGCGTACCGCGTCTTGCTGTCCACGTGCGCGATCGTCCACTCCGCGTCCGTCGTGCCCGTGACCCGCTTGACACTCTCGAACATGTCCCGCTGGCTCACCCGGAAGCTCGCGATGTACACCACCCCGTCCGCCCAGTCCTCGACCGCCGCGCCGCCGCGGTCGTCGTCGCCCGTATCCTCACGCCGCGCCTGCAGCCCCAGCAGCGCCGCGACTGCGCGCCCGCACTGGTCCCACGTGCTCGTGGTCACGCGCGCCGCCGCGCCGTCGTCGAAGAACGTCATCGTGCGGCCCGCAACGTCGCACCCGAACCGGCTCCCGCTCCCGCCCGCGAGGCTCCACTCGTACCAGAACCCGGTCGCGAGCGCGATGCAGCGCGTGCCGCCGCCGCGGCGAACGCCGCCGCCACCTCCGAGCCGCTCCACCTCCGCGCGCGCGGCTGCGAACGCCGTGCCCGTGTGCTGCTGTGCGCCCAGCGCGGCGTTGAGCGGGTCGTTGCCGTAGCAGTTGGGCATCACGTACGGCACGCCGGCGGCGGCCGCCGCGGCGATGAGCCGGGGCTCCGGGCTGGCGGCGGCGTCCTGGGCGGCGGCGGCGGCGACGGTGATGATGAGGAAGTCCTGGCCCGTGAGGGCGGCAACGAGCGCGGCGTGGTCGGCGTAGTCAACGGCGACGCGGTGGACGCCCGCGGGGAAGATGCTGCTGCTGCCGGCGCGGGTCAGCGCTGTGATGGTGTGGGTGCCGGTTGCGAGAAGGTGTTTGGTGAAGTAGCTTCCGATGCGGCCGGCGGCCTGGAGGGGGTGATTAGCGCTGTGAAAGTGATGAGAGGGAGTCGCGGCTCCTGGTTGTGAAGAGGGCACTTACACCGACGATGGTGACCTTCTCAATGCGGTTCACGAAGCCCTCGGGCGCGTCTTTGGCATACCTGGGAGACATTGTGGGTGATGTTGTGCTTTGCCTTGGTAAACTGTTTCGGTGAGACCTTGAGATGATGTGATGGCTGTCGATAGGTGAGATCTCTAGGCTTGTGAAAGAGAAAAAGACGTCCTGACATATGTATTTCGGGCCGCGGCCTCACCTCACACCCATCGTTCAAAATGCCCGTGGCGGTCCGTCTAGAGGTGCGACACCATGGGGGACCCCGTTATTAATATAAACACAATAGTCGCGCATACTCAGTATGCTGTATGTAGTACTGTCGACATCTCGCCCGAGCTATCTCCATGCGGAGATAGCGGCCAAAGGACATACCAAGACCCGTTCTGGCAAGCCTCTCGTTCGGTCACAGCGGAGCAAAGAAGTCCCGTGGCGGAGCTCCACAAGCCCGCAAGCCCACAATCCCAGGCTTGTTATCGCAACCTCTCACATCGTCAAGCAGGCGAGCCGTGGCGGCCGCCCCGTCAGCGCGGAAAAAAGCCACTCGCTTGCAGAAGGCCCGCAACAGGCGCTGCGAAGGGGCATGGGTGTCTGGAGAGCCCGAGAAGCAAGCGACAGCAACTGACGTGTCGCATGATGAACCTCGGCTCTTCATGACAACAACTCAGGCCCCGCCCGCTTGGCGTTCTGCAGGGACGCGGGGACACCGTGGACGTCGAGCCGGCTTCCATCCCCAGAACGGCTCACGAGCCTCACGGCACAATACGTTCTGAGGAGTGAACCGCAGCACCAATCGACGAGATGATGATGACGGTACTCCACGGAGCAGACATAGTTGGTACGAGTACCTGTTCGTAACACGAGTACCACGAGTTCCAGCCTGCCGCAGCCGGTGCTGATGAAGGCGGTCGGGGGTGGAGATCAGGGGTAAAAATCAAGGTTTCGGCAGACCCACCCAGGACCTCCCGTTGCTGCAGACGAAAGAAGGATGGCATTAGCGTGGCAGGCGTCCCGTAGTACCTCGGGAGGGCAAAGCCCTCAGTTTATATCGGGCCTTCCATTCCCCTCCTTCACACATGCATGCTCCGACCTTTTGCTTGGTCAAAGTCAAAGACACTTGAGTGCCACAAAGTCTCTGTGCCACCCGTCGTGCCGCCTTCCTCACTCCTTCCATGTGGACACCTACCTATTAATCAAAGCGATCTGCATAATTTCAAAACGCACCACCCCCACGCGACCGACAACCCGGAAGATGGTGATCAAGTCACGATGGACTATCCCCATTCCAGAGTCGTCCCTCCAACAGTGGGTCTTTGGCTCGTCCAGAGACCCCCTGGAGGGCGCAGATGGCAAGGCCATGCTCGACGCCGACCGACCGGACACGCACTTCCTGACGTTCGGCGAGTACCGCCTTCTCAGCAAGCGCATCGGCCTCGGGCTGCAGCAGGCCGGCCTAAAGCCCGGCGAGCGAGTGCTGATGTTCTCGGCGAACAGCGTGTATTTTCCGTCCGCATTCCTAGGCGTCCTGATGGCCGGCGGGATCTTCACCGGTGCGAACCCGGACTTCGTCCCGCGGGAGCTCGCGTACCAGCTCCGTGACAGCGGGGCGTTCTTTATGCTCACTGGGGAGGACAGTCTCGAGGTGGCGCTGCAGGCGGCCGAAGAGACCGGGTTGCCGAAGGACCGGGTTTATGTCTTCGACGCCAAAGCAGATCCGCGGGGGAACAAGCCGGGGCCGGGTGCGAAGGGGCGGCAGCAAGGCGTGAAGCACTGGACGGAGCTGCTCCAGGCTGACACGGCAGAAGCTGAAAGGTGGGACTGGGTCGAGCCGTCGGATCCAAGGAACACAACCTGCTGTCTCAACTACAGCAGCGGCACGACAGGCGTGCCGAAGGGCGTAGAGATCTCGCATGGTTCCTATGTCGCCAACTGCTCCCAGGTCGTGTGGCTGGCTGAGCGACGCAGCGATTACGAAACGCGAAGGTCTCGAGCTGTGGGGCTAGGATTCCTTCCTCTGTACCACGCGTACGGACAAACGTACTACATTGCCAACTACGCACACCAGCGCATCCCGGTGTACATCATGGCCAAGTTCGACTTCCCGAAGTTGCTCCAGCACATTGAGAAGTATCGAGTGACCCATCTAACGCTCGTGCCACCGGTCGTGGTAGCTCTTGCGAAGCATCCGGCGGCTCGCAAGTTCAACCTGAGCAGTGTGGAGTATGTTGGATCTGGAGCTGCGCCGCTGGCGGCAGACACGGCGCGAGAGTGCGAAAGCTTGTTCAAGGGCAGGAAGCTCGTGATAAGCCAAGGATGGGGGATGACGGAGGTGACGTGCACATGTATGGCTTGGGATGACGATTTGCTGGTGCCCAGTGGCGGTGTCGGAGAGCTGATGCCGAACTGCGCGGGGAAACTTGTGGAGCTGGACGGGGAAACAGAAATAGTAGAGGCCAAGAAGGCGGGGGAGCTGTGGGTGACGGGGCCAAACCTGCTGCGAGGGTACTGGAAGAAGCCGGAGGCGACGAGGGATACAATATCGGTCGACGCAGACGGGACACGGTGGTTGAGGACGGGCGACATTGCGTACATCGAGGAGTACAGGGCCGGGTCGATCTGGCACATCGTCGACAGAATCAAGGAGCTAATCAAGGTCAAGGGAAACCAGGTAGCACCGGCCGAGCTGGAAGGCATCCTTCTGGACCATGCTGGGATCGCAGACGCAGCCGTGGTGGGGGTGGCGATTGATGGCGAGGAGTACCCAAGAGCCTATGTCGCAAAGGCACCGGGCGCCCAGGTGACGGAGAAGGAGATAGCAGATTGGCTTGCTGGGCGAGTGACACGGTACAAGCGATTGGTAGGCGGGGTGGCTTTTGTTGACGCCATTCCCAAGACCGCGGTAAGTCGATGACGATGCGGATCCGACTCATGCTCGATGTCTGTGATGTTGCTGACCCGTCCATCAAAACAGTCGGGCAAGATCCTCCGCAAGATCCTTCGAGACAGGGCCAAGGAGGAGGTTGGAGATCGGAAGCCAAGCGAGTCCAAGATCTAGACATACTGTAGCATGCTGTAAATGCAAGTAAGCTGGGCACGGCGACGTAATGTGCACACAATACCGAAGTAGAGGCAGTACTATGGTGGCATACGTAATAGACACCATCCTAGTCAGCTATTGGGTCCGTGCGCAACACTTGCTAAGAATAGTAGCTTTATCTAAAACAGTATATACCCAATATATTCATGAAGTTGAATGAATAAAGCTATGATTTTTTACTATACGTTTTATTTATAACCATTATATTTTATAATATTGTGGACTATAATAGTTTTATTAGGTATCATTTATTAATATTATCGCATGCCTCTTTTTTAAAAAAAACCTAAAAGCATTGTAAGAAAAGCTTTGAACAAACCTTTAAACATTATATATAGAAACATTTAATGATTGTCGACCAATTAATTAAGATGTAAATAAAAAAGAACTGGCGGTTACTTGATAATATATATGTTATATTCGTAAATATTTTGAAATGTAACCGCTATTTTATACTTTAAGTTTATGAAAAGGTTTCGGAGAACCTGAATTTTCCTTATTCGTTTCGAATCGTTTATTTTAATATTTTAGCTGGTAAGTTAATGTTAATTTAGATAGTATAGAAATTTGATAGTTTACGCGAGAGAATTTAGCGATTTAAGAGTATAAGAACCTGACGATTTAGGTGTGGAGTCATGTAAAATAACTTACTTGACGCGACTTGAGAATTCTTGGTATTTTCGCTTATAGTAGCGATATTATAATGTTTGTTAACGTATTCAATAGACGATTTTATGATGTAGAGGAAACAAATTGATGAGTGTAGAAGGTGAGGTTTGATGTTAAAAATTGTAACTCATTGAAGTTATTATTTATTATTGTAGGGGTTTTAGATTTAGCGACTTGTGAGGGTAGCAATAACGATTTAGTCGTTTGCTAATTATAGAGAACTTAGCAACTGAGTTATTGTTTTTTGACAATTTAAAACTTTTGATGGCTAATCTTAACGTTTGTCTTTAAAAAGGGTTTAATGAAGATTTTGTAGTGTTTTCAATAGCGATACCATCGTTAGCTTTAATTTTTTGTAAAGACGTACCTAGCTCAAAAGTATTTTTACTTATCTTCATGACAACTAACGCAGTTTGAAAAAGCTTTTCATAAGAATGCTTCCTTTATTGCAATTGCATAAATCGTAACCGGAAGGTAACTTCTTTTTCTATATAACTTATTTATACTTAACCTAATAAGCAAATTAGTATTAGTAGACTTTGCCTTTCGATCGGCCTTTCAATGTTGCAATGTTATCGATTTGAATCGGTTGAAGTAACAGTAGTATTGTGTAGTTAAGTGGTGTATGTATTGTTTTAGGTTTGGCAGACCACTAGCCGGTTGGCACACTAATTTGTATGGCTAATTGCTTGGCCCGTGCCCTAATCTGAAGTGGATATATAATGAACTTAACTTATAGTTAACTCACAAATAATGTAGTCAATTTGCAGTTAGTACAATCAACATACTAACAGTATAGTGGACTTAATTATACTGCAATTGAATACTATTCCAACAATAGCTATTATTGATAGAATAAGCAAACTAATTATAATGATTGTAAGTGTAATACCCGATTTAATGTGGGGTATAGACGAAACCATTATCTATATAAACTAGTGTATAAACTAGCTAATGGTTTACCAAACTTAAAATAACTACTTTACCACTTTTAATGTAAAATCAGTTACTTCAACCATAATTAAAACCAACTAAATGGTAACAATAAAGACCTACTGTTGGTAGGCTTTTATCGTTGCAATGTAGTCGATTCGTATCACTGTGATCGAAGTAACTGGTGCTGCATTGAAATTAGTTGTAGTAAGTTGTAAGTTCTAAGTTTGGTAGACCGCTAGCCCGTCTGCACACTAATTTATATAGTCAAATGCTTTAACCTATGCCCTAATTCCAAGTGGGTAACCACTATACTATATTTGTAATATAGTGTAGTTAAATCCCACAAACTACAGTTAATTTGCAATACATACAATCAACTTTACTTATGGTAACGTTAACTTGACTGTACTATATTTAACTGCAGTTATATAACTGGCGGCTTTTTATTTCGTACCTATTCGTCAGCATAGCTTGCCATTAAATGGTAGTAACTTCTGAAATATCTTTTTAATTTGTATTCCAATAATAAGCCAAACCCATATTAATTTCTATTAATATATACTGAAATTGACATTAATTACAGCCCTTTGTAGCCCTTTTATTCTATCCCTCCAAAACCTTTGTTCCTTTACTCCTGTATATAGGTCTTTCGCTACAAACCTAAACTTATTTGTTATGAACCAGATAAAGGTTGGGTCAGGAAACAGGCTAGCAGGCAGCTAAGCCACTTAGAGCCAGGTTTCCAACACATTAGGCGGGGAATACACATCTCTTATATCATCAACCCAGGGATAGGGTTACGCATAAGAAAAATCAGGACATAAGCAGCATAGGCAGGAGATCGCCTATACAGCTTAGCAACATAGGCAAGTGATCTCGGACTGAAGTGCTGAATATATAAGGAACACACTCTCTAGGCATTTCCTAGATTCAGTAGATAGCTCTTCAGTTGTCAATCCAAGTATTCAGTTTCAGTATATTCTGAATAGCCTCACAGCTTTTGATCATTACTTGCACGGTTGCGATATTGTTTACTTAGTACCTCTGCTACCTTCTTGATGATATAAACCCTCTGATACCTTCTATATACTCACGAGTATTTAGTTTGATCATTAAATTATTACGTATTTCACTACTTATGTACCGTTTGCCAGTAATTTAACCTACTACCATCATTATTTTTTCTCTTATTACCATTAATATTACTATCCTAGTAGTTTTTAAGTTTACTGTAATAACTCTATTTCTTCACGTTATGTATCGGGTGATTCACTTAACCCTTGATTTTTACGGTTAATCTATTTCTATTTACAAACCTTTTTAAAGCGCCATTAGACATAGACTTAGTTATAACATTGGTGGGGTTATCTTTTCCATCAATTTACTGAAACTTATCAATTTCCTAGGCTTTGTATACTTCCCTCAAAGCTATTACGTTTATTTTTAGATGTTTTTTATTAGTTATGCCCAATTTTAATAGACACTCTTGAAAGCTCCGGAAATCTATATATAACACTACAAGTATCGAAGGTGATCTCGGTTATTGGGTGATAATTCTTAATATACCATCAATTATCATCCCAATATTAAAGCTTGCCATTATGTCGTATAGCTTCAATGTTAGTACGTTTCATATTATACGTTTACACTTGATGGATATCTAATAAACGAGGTATCTAGTAATTATAAACTACTCTTTCGACCTCTTCTTATAAACGAGTATTATAAGAAACCTGTTGAAATAGTACTATGTACAGTGCAGTAGGTTAACTTTACTGACAGTAAAGTTGACTATATTGAACTGCAAGTTGAGCGTATTGTTTGTGGAGACTTACTGCATTGGGTATAACTTGAGTGCAGTATACTGCACTTTACTTTAGGGCACGTTCCAAGCAATTGTCCATACAAATCACTGTGAAGACCAGCTAGCGGTCTGTCAAACCTAGAACAATACATCCACCACCTGACCAATGCAATACTACTGTTACTTTGACCAATCGAATAGACAACGTTGTAACAATCTAAGGCTCTACAAATACTGATTAGTGTTTATTGGGTTAAGCAAAGATTAGTTAAAAAGAAGAAGAAACTACTTTCTAGTTACACTCTACGTCTACAACGGCTAGAGTAAAGAAAAGATTTTTGCGAAAGTCCTTTATTAATACTATGTTAGTCTACAATAGCAGGAAAATAAAGATGACTTTTAGGTTATATTAGTCTCGCAACAGCAATCTGAAAGTTAGGGACGGTATAATCATTAAAAATACCAAGGAATCTTTATCATATCCTTTTTAAAAACGTTTAGATTGACTTTTAAAAGTCTTAAAGTTCGGCAAGTTGGCAAACAACTAATTCCACACTCTAAACAACCTATAACAACAAACGACCTTCGACTTTACCCTTTATATCAAACCTGTGCCCCGACTTCACTATTTTCACTTCCCTAAGCTAATTTAATAGTCAAGTTTGTTGATTTAAGCGAAAACAACAAAAATCGCTAAGTCGCGCTGAGAAAGCCACGTCACGAGACTCCACACTAAATCGCCAAGTTCACACCCAACTTTACGCCAAAATACCAAGTCCCCTGCAATCAAATAAAAACTTTATAATAGCTACAGTTAGCTTTTATTTTAAAGCTATCACCGACCTCATAATTAAAGAATTAATCAAAGCCCTCACAATTGCCTTTACCAAGTATTACGATGAAGACCTTTAGACGTTGGATGTCAATAAAGACTTAATGGAAAAATACCTTATTAATTTCTTCGGTTACCTTATCGTTAAACATAGCAATATTAACGACACTAACCATACCTTTAGCGACTTCCGTAACCTTTTTGACGATTGGACCATTAATATATAGATCTTAATTTAAAAAGGGGCTATGTTAAGTATTAAGGTAGAACTTAAGCTATAAGGAGTCCATGTGCTATTAAAAAGCACTACAAAGCTGTCATAAAAGCTTTTTAACTTAGCTTAACTTTAAAAACGCTCTTAAGATCTATACTCTACAAAAAAAAGGTGTTAAGGAACTTTACCGCCCTTATACGCGATTTAGGGGACCTCCCTTTTACCCTTAGATAAATTAAGTCTCTTTATGCGCGGGCGATAAAGAACTTTTTAACTTTCTTAACAGTCTGGCGCCCTTATGTAATAGCGCGAAGTACGCCCTCAGCGGTGACAAATGCATAAAGCAGCAGCCGATAACACGGTAAAAGATATTAACATCAACGCTTTACACCAATCAATTAAATAAGATCGTTGAGTCTCTCAAACCGTTAGGTCTCCTTTCACTTTTAACGCCTTACTTAAAATGGTCAAGCCCCTTAAAAACCTTCCTACAGCAGGTTTATCTATATACGGAAGCCCACCATAGGTTCTACCACAAGAATTTATCCCCCAGGCTAAACGACTAACAATTACCTTTAAAACCGTGCCTCGGAAGCTCTAAAGATTAAACTTCCAGGAAATACTAATTAAGATTGGGATAACTATCGCTACTAACCCCTAAGACCTATCAAAATGGTTAATATTAATTATAAACCCCTTACAGACTTCGCAAAAATCTGAAATGACGTAACAAAGTATAATGGGAAGCTTTACAACCTATTTAATACCAGGAAAATACTCCTTTTAAATATTTGCAAATGAATAGAAATTCCCCCGTAAGGTTTTTATTTATTGTTCTCCAGAATCTTTACATGGTACGTCAGGAACTATGACTTGACCTTCTTCATTCGAACTACTACATTTCGTAATATATACGATAATATAAAAATTCATTTCGAATACGATATTCACCTAGCCTAATATCATATAAATTAGGTCAGTATTCGATAGACTACGATAATAGAAAAAAGAAAAAGGAGGAAACATTAATAGATATCTTTAATCAGATGTTTTATATACTAATGTTATATTAACGAATAATAGTAAAATATCATATGACAAAGCTATACTTTCCGAATAGGTACGGGTAGTAGTTACGGATGTTAGCGAGTTCTAATATGCCTTACAATGCACAGATGCTACCTGCAAAGGATTTTTTAGCCAGTTACGTTCCTCACTCACCACTATAACAACGCGTACACCAAACTCACTCAGTAAGTACCCCTAACCCGGTAAATTCCCTAACGTGGATAAAAAAAACTTACAGTAGTTAATTATTTCGACCGCAAATATGGTTATGGGCGCCCTCAACGACTAAAGTCTGGCTTATTAACCAAAAATTAAAAGCAATAACCACGTTAACACCAATAAAGCTAAGATTTATATGAACCTATTAACCATAAGTATTATTGTCGTAATAATGGTAAAATATATTAGATTTGTGGTAAGTCTAACAATAAGTTAACTCGGTACCCCCCCATCAAACGAAATAATAAAAAGGTAATATATTACATTCAGTACCCTACCACTTTTTCATAAGATTACTTGGATTAAATTACAGACTTCGAGAGCAAAAAGTTAATTAATGGTAATAATACCCTTAAATAAATTGAATAACATAAAAATACTGCCTTTAGTACGGCTTAGTAACTAACCTACCACGCCTTTTTATACTGTTTAGGTGGTAAAAACCTTTACCTTTGCATTAACCAAGTCTTTAACCCTTTATATACCTTGAATCTTCGCGATCGTTACGCGGACCACATGTTTTAAGGGACCATGCCAGATATAAAAGCAATAAGGTACTTAATATGAAGCTATTCGCAGTATATGATACTACAGGGGGAAAATACTAGAGCTACTAAAATTAATTATTACGCTGTTGGTAAAGCTAAAGTTGGCTTTGGACTAGGTAAGTAATTATTGTCACTAGGGATAAAGATAGTTTAAACTGTTATAGGAGTAATTACATTCCATATCCTTAAGTTTCCTACCCCTTTCCTTTTTTGTTTTAAGGATATAAAGACTTTTGATGTTAACGTCAACGTTAATGTAAACGAATTAGTTAAAAACAGCTAGAGGTTTTCTCTTTCCTTTAAATAAAGGCACCTATAGTTTCATCTTAAAAGTCTAGAAGCAATCTTGTTAAACCTAACTAAACCAGATAAACGTTAACTATATCGACGATTTAACTACCTAGTTATTAATAGGTTATATAAATTCTTAAAGTTCGTAAGGTATAAAGATATAGAATATTTTTCCTTGAAATCTATCAAAAAACTCTGTTACTACTGCTAAATACATATATTAACCTTTCGGAAATTTAAGTTTACACTAAAAAACGACAAGGATTTCAATTGCGAGATTTTCGTTAATGTATTTTACTTGAATAATAAGTCTATTCTTTACATCGTTAATTTTGTAACCTCCCTTTACAAGGCTAAATTTTTAAAGTCCCTTTCGGCAAAGGATACATAGGAAACGTTAAGGATATTATTAATTTACATGTATCTGAGTTCACTTAACATCGTTGTTTAAAATACTGGTATCAACTTTACGATGGCAAAGTTTCAGTAAAATGCTAAGATAATAGGTATCTAGTGTAAACAAGTATCTTTAAAGGCTCATTGAAGTATTAGGAAGATTAAAAGGGTATATATATTCTCCGAGCGTATAATATCTTTACCTTAGAAATTAAAGCCTTTATGGATCCAAAAAGCACGGCTTTAAATAGCGGTAAAGGGCCTGAATGATACCGTAGGCCCTAATAGCCTAGTACCAACGCTATTGGTTTTTGAAATGTACCTACGCCTGACGAGTAAACCTCTGCCTTTTGGTAAGTATTTAAAAGTGTATTACAGCTTAAGTCAAAGCTTTAAGGGAATTGCGAAGGGAATCGGCACGTCGTCAGGTTAATAATGAACTTAATACTAGGAACGGCTCCTTAATAATCGATATAATTGCTTTACCTTTATAAAGAGAAGTCCTGTTTTGGCGGGAGCCGGGTAAATGGAAAAGTTTATATAGGATCTTAAGTATCGCGAACTCTGAAGTAGTTGTTAAAATTGCTTACGGTCTTATATATTTCTGAATCACTTAGGTTAAGCCCTATATTAGGGCTATTAACGATGAAAACTCTTAAGTTAAACAACCGAATTAATACGAACCTCCTCTATCCATTATCGATAAGCTGATAAAACATCGCAAGCATGGACAACCTCCGAAGAAAGAGAATGTTAAAGATAAGGAATATACACCGTTTCGTATCTATAATACTGCTTAGATAAGTAAAAAAAGAAGGATAACAAAAATTTGGAACGAAAGTTCCGAGTACAAAAGATTATCAAAACCTTTAGCAATCCTTTGAAAGAAAAAGATAAGGTTGAAATTAATGGCCTGCTAATTTAAAGGGTTATGTAATTCGTACAAAAGACTTACTTTAATCATCAAAACCCAAACGTTACGATTTTTAAGTCGAAGATTGTTTACGAAATTAAGGGTAAGACCATGGGATGACTGTCTAAAAATTTACACATAATCGCTTAAAGATACAACGATAAAGTCAAATATTAGATCTTTATATAGTTGTTGGGGACTTGAAAGATTGGTTAACGTTTGGTCATCGTTTTAATAACAAATTTATTAGTTAAAATTAAAAATATATTTACGTTTAATAACTGTAATATAACTTAGTACTATATGTAGTTAATAACGGACATATAACGGATCGTACTGCTGAAGCTATTGTAGGAATTACATGTTAATTACCCTTCGCGGACAATAATATGGTATATTAAACTATTTTACGAATTAACTAAAGTAAACGTTCATTAATTTTCAACTTACTGGTCGTACTTTAAATTACGGTTGCCGATAAAATATTCAACATACGATCCGTATTTACCATTAACGTAAAAAAGGAATTTTGGCGTAGTACGTATACAAATTAACGATACCCTTTTCGTTCAAATGGCGGACTTTATAATATTGGAATAACAAACAATTGAAACTTAAAGTTTTAAAATATTAGCCAATAATAACGTTAACGAAAAGTAATTAACTTAACTTTAATAAATTGTTAATCTGCATAATTGGTATTAATACCAGCTTTAACTTTTACTAAAAGATCTACGGCATTCATTCTCTTAATAATCGACGAAATTGATATAACTTAGGTTTAACGGTATTTGAAACGTATTTGTAATATATATATCATTACCTCATGCCAACCGGAAACTTTTTACCACCTTTCCATCGCGGTATAAGTATAGGATCCGGCAAATAAAAACTTTAACCAGTTAAATGAAAAGCTCGAATAATAAATGTGAAACCTGAACTATGAGATTAATATAGTTCCAATCGATCTGTTGAGGACTAAGTTAATTATCTTTATAGACAGGTACTTTATAAATAACACCGAACTGTCTTTTTAACTCGGCTTTTTAATAACCCTCGTTAATAAAAATAGGCCGAAAACTCAATTTAACATTATCAATAGCCTAATTTACTAGACCTCTATCAAGTGCAAAAGAATTATACGAAACGTATTAGCTTTGAAGGTTTACGGTAAAATAGTGGGTTTCAACGTAAGTATAACATTATAAGAAAGCCTTAACCTTATCACTAAGCAGCTGAAAATTCTTCCTATTCCGGTAGTAATTTGTACCAACTCAAAAATTCTGTTTAAATTCATTTTAAATCTCGAAGCTACTAGTGAAATACGTTTTATAATAGACGTAATAACACTCCGTAAAGCGTACAAAAAAAACGGAGATTCAAGAATTCCGATAGATTAACGACAAAGATAATCACATAAATTCTATAATAAAGATGATACTAAATAAAGCCTTAAAAAGATTTATGGATAGAAATAGGCAGAGTATACGTATCTAGGGTTACATTAATAGGCTGCTTGGCAAACCCAAGTTACGTGCTAGCGACTAAGGTTGTTATGGAAAATTGAGAAAACTGCTAGAGAAACGGAGTCGAAGGCTACGATGGCGACCTATTTGATTGGTACAGCTAAAGTAAAGGTTTACAAAGGCCTGTAGCGGAAAAACCTTTTATAAAAGTTAATAAACTCGGACCTTAGAGCAACAAAGCAATTAAGATTAAATAGGGTTAATTTGTATGGAATTGGGTGCAATTTAATATACAGGTTAAATGGAATGAATAGGGGGTGGGTAAGTCAATGACATCGTTATTTAATGTTAATCAGAAAAGATTAGTTAACCACACTAACGTACATGTACAAACTAAAAAGCCACCAGTGTTGGAATAGTATTATATGCAGTGCAATAGGTCAACTTTACTGACAGTAAAGTTGACTATACTGAAATACAAGTTAAGTGTATTGTTTGTGAGGACTTATTGCATTGGGTATAAGTCAATTATAGTACGTTGCACTTCACTCTACAGCATGGGTCAAGCAATGGACCATACTAATTACTGTGCAGACCGGTTAGCAGTCTTCCAAACCTAGAACAATACATCCACTACCTGACCAATGCAATACTACTGTTACTTCAACCAATCAAATCGACAACGTTGCAATGATCTAAGACCCTACCAACAAAACCCGATTTACGATATAAGGTTCATATTATTAGTAAATAACACGTTCATAGAAATTATTAACTTTACATTCGTCAAATCTACCGAAACAATATTAATTTCTTTTTCCAAATAGTTTGGTTGTTACTCAACCATTTTATTTAACCTGTTAAAGTTTCTGTATTATGGATTTCATACTTCGATCGCAATATATAAGTTTTACGATACTTCCAGTTAGTATAACGTGGCAATATGAGCCTCACGAGTTCTTTACTCTAGTTATCTTTATAATCTTTCCTCGTCGGCCTTATCGATAGTAGTTATGCTCATGGCTTGCCTTTTTTTGGCGTAGGCTGATATAAGTGCCACTTTTAACCTTAATACTATAAATTCTGAGTAACGATTGATTGAAGTTAAATTATACATCTTTATCTAACGTTTCGATAATCTTACATTTTCAGAAGCCCAACTTTTTAATAGAATGCTATCATTCTACTACAAACTTGGTATCTCTAAAAAATGGGTATCATTAATTTATATACTTACGATATCAAATTGTTTCTCATTAATTATTAATAAATATAGGTTAAATGTCAAGTTATTTATACGCAGTTTATTTTTAAAATACACCTAGTAAGTTAAGAATTAATGGGCAATATCTTCAGCTAATTCGTATAAAAATTTAACACAACGTATTAACGCGTCAGCCGGAAACTTGTCCCTTAATTCTTTCGTCAGTTTTTATAGTATAATCTGTTAAAAATAAGTGCTAAATTGTATATATGTTTACGTTATATTCCAGTCATTAGATGTAAACTAATCTTTTACAATTATAGTGAAACTAATAGTAATTACAACAATTAAATACTAGTTGATTTTCTAGATTATAAGAGATTAAGTAAGGATCTAATCCTTACCTTTATAACCGTATCCTTGAACAATTAGACATAACTTTTTGTACAGCTGGTTCATCGTTTTTCCTTTAACCCCGTATATTATTTTAGACTGAAAAATAGTAAAGTTTTAGCCATCTAATTACGTTAACGGTATAAATTAAATAACCTCTTATATAAAAAGACCATTAATCTCTAGTTGGTCCTTTGTTTAAAGAGCTTATCCAGTATATTTAAAACCACATCACATGCTTCACATTCCACTACAACATCACTAATCGGCTCTATCACCAATTCAATCTTTTCCGGCAACCCTCGGGCCCGGTTTGGGCGCAAACTAAGCGCGGACCGGGCGCGATCCGTATATAGCACGTGTATCAAAAGTATCGTTTAAATAAACGAGGATATCTTTAGGGTAAACAAAGTAAAAAATATCGAAAGAAAAGGCGCTCTCAGAGCTGGTCAGCGGCTTCTGCGAGTCTGTCAACGTTCGGAGCACAGAATACGTCCTCGCTGCGGCGCACCGGGCTGGCGCCGATGTCCTTGTGGCGACCTCGAAATATACTTAATAAATGCCTCCCCTCCGGCCTCCCTATACCCCGCCGTTGCCGTCTCCTTAGCCTATTCCCCCTCCGCCGCCGCCGCTTCCCCAGCTTTTTCCTTTTAGCACGACTTAAAAGGCGCTAGCATTAGATCTTCTACTGCCCATCCTATAAATAGTCTTGATAATTTAATATGCAACTTAGGGGTAAGCTTTCCATTAGACTTCTTTTTTTAAGATTTTTACGTTGTTATTTATACTCTATGAAGCCTATAGTTATCGTTTCCATCCTTTCCTTTAGTATATATCCTTCTTTTAGGTAGTTTTTTACGCAGTTAACGTTATATTGGCTTGTTAACGATCGGCTCGAGAGGATTCTGTTGGCTAATTTTCTCGATTCAAAGGTTATTGATGTTAGGATCTTCATTAGACTTGAGATTTTTTTTCAACGGCTTGACGGTCTTATACTGCTTATCACATTTGACTGGCTCTCGACACATAAAAACTTTACCCCAAAGGGAGAAGGACAGCACGTCTATTGTTAATGGTCTATTCCTGGTGTTGAGGGCATCATTGACTTGGCGGCGTGACGATTCTTTCCTTAATTCCTTGAAGGCTTTGCTATATATTAAAACGCGTTTTTAAGTGTTGGAAAATAGTAGCAACTCAGTTGTTATACTTAGATAGGCCACAGATACTAGTAAAGTTAGTATAAGACCGTTAGAGTTTATAGTATCATTAAGGCCTTTTACTATGATCTAAAGCCGTACTCTTTAACTTATCAAGTCTCTGATTTTTAAGGTAAAAATATCGTAAGCCTTTTATAAAAAAGTGTAAGCTCTGACAAATTTGTTCATACCCTAGTAAATTTTAATGGAAACCTATTTATATTAAATCTCTATCACCTTAATATTTACTACAACTCTATCATAGTATATTCAATACCGACGTCGTAAACTAACACATTGATTGAGCTAAGTTACGTTTTAATTTAAAAAATATATATTATTTCTTATGTTTCATTTTCTCTAATAGTTTCAAAGAACTTAGCACCGTAAAAAACCATAACAATGTTCATAATATAAAGTACTAGTTCATTGTCCAGGTAAATCACAATTGTGAAAACCTTATAGTTAAAGTTTTAGTTTTCCATCAACGTGAACATAAACCTTAAAAGAGCCTGGAAATATATTTAGAAATAATAAAAAATCTATTCATTTGCCACTAATGCTAGCAAATTCACATTTTCGTAACCAACCGCCTTTAAAACCTTGTAAAGTCTATTAATAGTCGGGTAATTGAACTTACAATTTAATTAACGAAGTTTCAACTCCTTCAATTTCAATATCACTACCCTTTAACCCTTAAAGTTAAACCAAAAAATGCCCTCATTTAAGGCTAAATAAAAACCTTTTATCTCCTTTGACCTGAATAAGTTTATTAGTTTAAATGTTAACGTGAATACCGAGATTTTTCATATCCTTAAGATAATGGGAAAAAGAGGTACAAGATTTCAAAATATGGAAAGTAATAGGACCAACAATAGGAATAGTCGTTGATCCTAGTAAAAAAAGCTCTTTTTCAAGGTGTTATACCTCTTCAGGGGGGTGCTTACCCGTCTCGTGCTTTCTCACGAGACTGCCTTCTCTCAAAACTTCCTAATTATGCGCTATCTTTCTCATAGGTACTTATTGTTATGATAATCTGGTAGATTCTTACCTTTGACTTCATTTTTACCTTACTATACAAACCGGAATACCACAATACATTCGTACGTACAAATAGCACAATAAATGGTAGCTATAACCTCAGATTTTACTTGGCATTGAAACTATTATCATTGTTGCAAATCAATTAAGTTAAGTTACTAACGCGGAGCTTAAATTATACAACCCTATCACCAAAATAATAACTCTCTACTTTCCTCTATCTTTAACTTTAAACCTTTAACCCTTTTTCTTTCCTTTTAATATCACCAGCGTATGTTGCCAATTTTTGCTTTACGATTTACTAATCTCAACTTATAAGTAACCGAAAACTGTAAACGTTAGTTATTATACCAAATAAGCTCTAAATACCTTATCGAACACGCTAGCAAACCCGTACAAAATTCTTCAAAAGTTTACAAGTAACTCGCTAAAGTTAAAAACTATTACTTTTTCTTTACTTTTACCAAAAACGCTAATGAAAGCCCAATTTTCGCCTACACATATACCTTTACCTATCTTATTTTCGCCTAAAGCTTTACGTTTTATTCCTCTTTAGCTCATTTTTCATCTATACCTACCCTACCTGCGTCAATTCGCCGCTTCTTTGCTACTATGAAGCTAAGAAAAGTATTTCTTAGACGGTTAGCCTAACGTTGATATTACAAAGTTTATAGTAAGTTTACAAGGAGAATTCGAAAAACGAAATTCTATAAAGCATATGAAACACGATGCTATTATACGACGTTTAGATAACTGAGCTTTCGAAAGTTGCTATTTTTGTAACCATTATTACCGTAAGCTCTCTCAACGCTATTTTAGTAAACCTTTTCATTGTTATCATAGCTAATCTTTACCTATTTACATAACTTCATCGGATACTTCTTAGGGAAGTTGACACCGCTATCATTACAAAGAGAAAGAGTTCAATCGCTTTAAGCCCTTTATTGCCGTCGCGAATCTTCTTAGGACTACCGCAAGCGTAAGCCTTCTCGCCTCCATTACTCTTGTGACCACCGCGAGTGTAAGATCTCTCGTCGCTGTCATTTTCGTTCCCGCTACTTTCGTTTTCAAGCCCGCCACGAATTTTTCCGAACTCCGAATACAATAACTACTTAATAGTCAGCTAGTAGTACTCGCCGTCCGAAGTATAAAAATATTAGGGTATTTAACCCTAAATATTCTAATCTTTATGATATAAGCATCATTATAGTAAGTAAAAATATAGTCTTTACCAATATATTAAGCTTTTAGTAAATTTTGAACAACTTCGTGGATATCCTTCCAGTATTAGAAACTTAAATTGTGGAGATATTCTTTATTTGATTATAGGAATCTGCAGTATACCAGTTAGTTACGGGAGTTACTTTTCACGAACGTTATAAAATGTCTCGCCGTAACTCTGCATACATTATAAACATTCTTATTGACCACTTTACCATAAATACTAAAAAATCTATACCAAAGTTTTGAAAGGCCAAGTTTTTCTTACTTAACTTGTTAAGTAACTAGTATGGTTTATTTAAGTATTTTTTAGATAAAAATACGCTACATAAAATATATAGGTATATTAAACAGCCATAATGACTTATAATATAGATCTATAATTGAAATTTGGTCTGTATTGAACCTAGACATTTAATAATACCTGCCTCCTCCACATAAAAAACAAATCATAAATAAATAACTAGCTAAAGTTAAAAAATTCAAAACTGTACTATTTATAATAGTAATACAGCAATACCTCAACTACCAACCTTCCTTTGAAAATATATACAATAGGTAGAATTTTAGGTATTCTCGTAAAGATAGGTATAACCTCGAAATGATAAATACCAATCCCGTAATCCAGAAAAATAATATTAATAGGTATGAAACACGCTCCTTGAAAGAATATAATCATAAATGTTACGAATGTAACCTTTGTAAATATACTGACCGAAACCATATTCAGAATAAACATAAGTAAAAAAGTGGTTTTAATAAACAAAAACATAATGAAAACCGTTCTCGCGATAATCGCATCGACCGAAATTGCAATCGTAATGGTAAATAAAAAGTTAATAATATACAATCCAAAGCAAACGATAGTAATCATTCGAATTAAAACCATTTCAATTATTTACGAACGTCCTTAAAAATAGGTTTGTATTACTTTATTAATAAGGTATATTATGTAATAAAACCTAATATTATTCTTTGTCATCGCCGGACTTATGTGTATTGTAGTGAAAATTGCGGTTCGCATAACGTGTTATTTGAGCATTTAAAGGTCTATGTTGGAAAAGAATCTTTTTTCGAGGTATAAAAAGAAATATATATGATAATTGGACTATATATGACCGATAGTTTTTGGTTTTAACAATGTTATAAATAATACGGAACATCTCGACATTATTATAGCTAAGACTGTTAATAAAAAGGTAATACTCACTATAATTGGTTATCGCTACCTATAAATTACTACACAAACTAACCTTATAGGTAAAAAACACATATTTTACCTCGATACTGGTACTGGCAAAGACCTCCTATCTAAATCATAGTTAAATATAAACCTCCCTGATAATATTACGATAAATTTGTTTGTAGGTGAGCATAAAACTATTAGTAAAGTAATAAGGCTTTTTATTCGCCTTACTACCAAAGCTTATTGAAGTTTTTATGCTTTTAGGTATGAATTTAACGGCATTTCTACATTATCACAGAAAATAACTATAATTTGGCTTATTGATAGTCTGGTTATAGGCGTTTTGTTAACAAGTTACTAAATAAAGACTTATGTCACAGATGTGTTATTATCTAGGAATATAGTTTATTTCAAAAACAGCTACTTCGAGATTCCTTTCTTAGTATATAAAGTGACTATATAACCTGTTATTCGTAAATTTAGATTTAATATTAAGGTTATTGTTTAATATAAATAAATAATATATGTAGTTGTTCAGTACATCGCCCTTTCTCAAGGAAAATTATTTATATTGATAGTTTCATATCTATGCGCCTTTAATACTTTTATCGATGCGACCACTCCTTATATAATATAACTTCACAATTTTATAGCTAAGGCAGTATACCTCACAAAACACACTCGTTTGAGAACCATTAATAAATACGAGTATAATACCTACTTTTAAGCAAACTAAAATGGAGCTATATAAACCCTTGCTTAAGCTACAAGTATTGGTAATGTATCTTCTATAGTTAATCGAACTACGGAGGTAACTATTGCCAATCATTGAGCCTTTTTTGCTTTTACTAGATCCCTGAATAAATATAATATTATATAGGCAATTAGTGCTAAATTCGAGTCGGATTTTCCAATTTTTCGAGTTGCCATCACGCTTGCAAATACGACTTTTCAAACTAAGGCGCTTGTTGAAATTTAATTAGGCACCCTTTTTTAAAATGCGGCGGTATAACTAATTTAAGAATTTGGGGTCCCTTAGGTGGTAAACCTTACTAATAAAAAAGTAGGTTTCGTTAAACTTCGCGACAAGTCATGTTTCCAAAATACCTCATTCGGTATAAAAACACCTGAAAATATTCCTAAAGTAAAAAGTATATGATCCACTTATATTAATGCAATAAATCCAGCTTCATTTGTTTCATTATAACGAATTTGCGAATTATATTCTGTCGTTTGAAAGCGTACAGGTCTGATTAAAATACCCATGAATTAAATAATAAAGGATTTACTTATCAATAGTCCATAATATGATAAATTAAACCGATATCTTTATTTTATATTCAAACGCAATAAAAAACTTCTTTCTCAATATTTTGATACCCTATATAATTGAGAACACATAGAATTTTATGATAATATATCACTTTTTATATTACAGGTGTTTATAATATAAAGAATTGTTTAAAGAGTGGATAAAAGTTGAGTGGTTATGGATTTAAGACTACTTAATAAATTGGTTATTTTAGACTCTTATCTGTTACCTTTACAAAGTGCTACTATCTAGTTTATATACGGTAAGAAATATATGACTATTATAGACATTACTAAGTTTTTTGAACTTTCGGTATACTCAGATTACCGCGATCAATTTATTTTTATTAGCTATTACGGATTGAAACGAATTAAAGTTACTTTTATAGGTTTTTCTGATTTGCTATCCTACGCCTAAAGTTTTATAGATCTATTTTCAAAATAATTTCGACCATTTCATTATGTATTTATCGATAACATTATCATTTTTCCCAATATATTCGAAAAACGTCTCGTTTATTCAAATGTTATTTTAAGCTTTTTACCAATAAAAGTGATAATTCATTGTTAAACAAACATTATATCGGCTTTTCATTAGTTAAACTTTTGGGATTTTAAATAGACGCTCTCGGTTTTTGAATTACTAAAATAGGAACTAAAGGTATTCAAATTTTTATGTTACTTTTTCATTGAAAGACACTCGAAATATACCTGAAGGTTACAAGGTTTTTACTACTTATAATACCCTATTACGTATTGTTGTCAAACTTGTTCAAAAATTAAAAAAATGTGCTAATATAGGGAAGAAAACAAGGATAATTTAAAGTTGGTAATTTTGAAAAAATATTTCATTCTACGTAGTATATAGTTATCTATCGCACGTTTAAGTGGAGAAAGTTTTTTAAAGCTACATAAACTTATTCATATTAATAGCCTAGGTTTTATCACCCAAATCTAATGCGCCAGCTTTTTTTCAAATTGATTGAAGCTTCGAACGCAGATTTGGAATTATATTTTTTTCACTTTTAAAAGGAGACTTTTAGCAACGAAAAAAAACTATTCTAATTACTATTATGAAAAAAGTATTTTTTAAGTCGCTATTTAACTCGATTTGAACTTAATTACATCCCCTTAAAATATAAAGTTGCTTATCTTATATATGTTGGTAGGGTTTTCAACTTTACAATGTTGTCGATTCGATTGATCGAAGTAACGGTAGTATTGCGTGATCAAGTGGTGGATGTATTGCTCTAGGATTGGCAGAACACTAGCCGGTTTATATAGTAATTTGTATAGCCAATTGCTTGGCTCACGCCCTAGTGTAAAGTTGTGCTATACTATACTTAACTTGCAGTCAATACGGTAGACCCACTAAACAATAAACTCAACTTTCAGTCAGTATAGCTATCTTTAATGTAAGTAAAGTTGACTTAATGCAATTCAATTGCTACTATTCTAACACTAGCGGTTTTTCAGTTTGTGCGCGTACACCAGTATAGTTAACCAATCTTTTTCGGTAAACGTTAAACTGCAACCACGTCAACTGGTTATACCCCTGTTAATTTTCATTAACCTCCTCATCGAATTGCATTTATATACACTTAAATTCATTCTAATTTCCGTAAGTTATCTTATTACTCCGATGTCCGATTTTATCGACTCCTATAGAAATTTTTTCCATTATAAACCTATATACATTTTTATCTTAGCTGTGTTAATCAAACAAATCACTATCGTTAGTTCTCTGGCAATTTCACATTTCGTTAATACATCTATGGCCGCCACCACGTGATTTAGTCTTGTAAGGCGGCCTATTAACGTAGTTTTTAATGCGTATAATCAGCCTATTGTTGTCTATAAACTTCTCAAGAGCCTTATTTAACAATGCCTTAGTTATAGCGTTGACAAAAATTTTATTCCCGTTACTTTACTGGAAATCCTTAATTTCTCTCCCTTTATAAGCTTCGCGAAGTCTTATTACGTCGATTATAAAGCGTTTTTCGCTAGTAGTTCCGAGCTTCAAAAAGTATTCGAATAGGCTTTTCGAATAGATACAGATTACCACCGGGATAAAAGGAATTTTCAGCTGTCTGGTAATAACGTTAATGGTTTTCCACAGTGTTATGTCTACATCAAAACCTGACATTATGTTATAAGCCTCTAAAGCTAGCACATTTCATTTAATCTTTTTATATTTAATAAAGATTTAGTAAATTAGGCTTTCGCTGATACTCAATTAGTCCCCCCGTTTATCTTTATCAATGACGGTTATTAAAGAGTCGATTTATAAAGATAGTTCAATATTATTTATGAAAGATCTATCTGTTGGTAGGTTTTTAGACGTTGTAACATTTGCTGATTCGATTAATCGAAGTAATAGTAGTATTAAGTAGTCAGATAATGGATGTATTGTTTTAGATTTGGCAGACCGCTAGCCAGTTTGCACTGTAATTTGTATAGCCAATTTTTTGGTCTGTATTCTAACGTAAAGTAGATGCATTCTACACTTGTTCTACAACTAATACAGTAGGTCTACACAAAACAATAAACTATACTTGCAGTTAGTATAATCAACTTTACTATAGGTAAAGTTGACCTACTTAACTTCAAATACTACTATTTTAATACTGACGGCTTTTTAGTTTATAAGCGTTACGTCAGTGAAGTTAACGAATATTTTTCAATAAGCGTTAAACTGCGACCTTATTAACTGGTTAGACTTCTATCAATTTTAATTAACCTTCGTGTGTAATTACACCCAATTGTATGAAAATTAACCACAATTTCTCCACGGCTTCGAGATCCACATTTATCGATTTCTATAAAAAGTTCTTCCGCTACAAACGCATATAATCCTCCACTTTAGTCGTGCCAATCAAATAAGTTAACTTTGTTAATTTCCTGGTAGTTTTCTAATTTGACAGAACATTACGAACTGCCGTTACGTAATCTAATCTTTTTAGGCGGCTTATTAACGTATTTCTAGATACGTATGGTTAACCTATTGCTTTTTACAAACCTTTTAAGGGCTTTATTCAGCGATGCCTTTGTTATAGAATTAGTAGGATTATTTTTGCCGTTGACTTATTGAGACTCCCCAATCTCCCTCCCTTCATAAGCTTTACGAAATATAATTAGGTTGATCATTAGGCGCTTGTTGTTAGTAATTTCAAGTTTCAAAAGGTATTCTAACAGGCTTTTAAAATCAGTACAAATTACAACTAGAATTTAGGGAATCTTAAGTTGTTTGGTGATAATGTTAATAGTTTCCTATATTATTATACTTATATCAAAACGTACCATTATACCATAAACTTTTGATATCAGTACGTTTTGCATAATCCTCTTTTATTTGATATAAGTTTAGTAAATTAGGTTATCAATAATATTTAATTAGTTTTCTTGCTTGTTTTCATTTACGAGGGTTATTAGAAATCCAATCTGTGATGACAGGTCGGTATTATTTATGAAAAACTAATTTGTGAAGATTATTAAGCTAGTCTTCGATAAATTGATTAGAACTATATTAATTTTTTGGTCCAGGTTCTGTATTTGTGACCTCATCCTCTTATTAAGCTGGCTAAAGTCGTTACCTGTTGGATTTTACGTTTACATCGCGATACAGAGATTGTAAACGGCCTTCGGTTAATATAATATGATAATATAGCTGATACGGGTACGCTATTACAAGTATTATAATACTTTAGCTACGTTAATCTTATTGATCTTAACCAAATTATTGTCTTAGTCCTTTTTGCAAAACCTAAAGCTACTATCAATACCAAACATATAAATTAACGATCCGTTAAAATTAAATTAATTACCTTTTACTAACGTCGTTACCAACTTGTAATTTCAAAAATTCAAGTTCCTAATCCCCTGCTTTTCCGATACCATAAAGTTGACTATTATAGATGAAATGGTATCATTAATGTATATATCCATTGAGCCCAAATCTCTTTTTTATGTTACCAATAAAAAAGATTTTTGTATTAAAAACTTTATATCTATCCATAGTTGAAAACATGACTAATAAGTTGAAAACTAATAAACTCTTGTTTTATATAGTCTATAAAAATGCTTAATATATCGTATTACTGTTCCTAAAGGGTAGATAGGCCGTAATTTCTATAGAAATTTCAATAGTACCATCCGTTATAAATCTGTACCTAATTATGTATAGGCTTACATTATATTTCGGCAATTAAGCGAAGATTTTCCTTTAATTTTGGCTAGTAAGATTACTGTTTAAGTGACTACTAAGCGCTAATTGATTTTTGGATCGTTAGCAAATACTTAAGGATTTAGTCTTTGCCTTTATTACCGTATCCTCAAACGATTAGATGTGACTTTTCCTACGGCCATCTCATAGTTTTACTCTTAACTTTATAAAAAATCCTTAATTTGAAAATCGTAACATTTGGACCTTACAATTTAAAATCGGCCCTCGGTATAGATTATATAACCCCACAAGTTAGTAGGCTATGAATCTCAATTTTATGGCTTTTTTTAAAAGATTTACCGAAGGCTTTGATAATACTTTATATTTGGAGTTTTAATGCTAAGTCTTCGTTATCCCTTATTCCCTTGTTTACCCAAGCAGTATTATAGATACCACCCGGTGTGTATTTTTCCTCTTGAATGTTTCCATTTTTCGGGGGTTGTTCGCGCCGTCGGCTTTCTATTAGCTTGTTGATAACGGGTGGAGGAGATTCGTATTAGCTCATTTGTTTAGCTTAAGGGTCTTTATCGTTAATAGCCCTGATATAAGGCTTGACTTGGGTATTTCTGAAAGATATAGGACCGTTAGAATTTTGAATAACTACTTTAAAATTAGCTATACTTAAGGTTTTATATATTATATAGGCTTTTCTATTTACCCATCTCTAGTTATACGAGTACTTTACTTTATAGCAGCAAAACAAGTACGTCGATTGTTATAGGATTATTCCTAGTATTAAAGGTATTATTAACCTGTCGGCGTATCCATTCCTTCCGTAATTCTTTTGAAGCTTTGACATATGCTATAATTTGCTTTTAAGTACTTACTCATAGTGTAGATTCACTTGTCAGGCGTGTGTACGTTTTAAAAACCAGTAACATTAACATTAGACCGTCAGGACCCGTAATATTGTTTAAACTCTTTACCGCTATTTAAAAGCGTGCCTCCAAATTCGTAAAGTTTTCAATTTCTAGACCAAAGATATTATACGCTCGATGAAGTAAGGAGTATACCCCTTTCATCTTTTTAATGCTCTAATGGGCCTTTAAAGACACTAATTTATAATAAATACCGATTATCTTAACATTTTTCTAAAACTCCGCCACCGTAAATTTGGTATCGGCATCTTATACAACGGTGTTAGGTAGGCCTAGGTACGTTTTAATTTATATCATCCTTAGTATTTCCTACATATCCTTTTCCGAAAGTGACATTAGAAATTTATCTTCGTAAAAAAAAGTTGCGATATTGATAATATGAAAAATAAACTTGTTATTTAAGTAAAACTCATCGATAAAAACCCTGAAATTAAAATCCTGATTGTATTTTAATATCAACCGAATTATTTGGGGGGAGGGGTTATACATACGTTTGGCAATGATAGAAGAACTTTTCAATGGCTTTTATGATAAATTATTCCCTGTCTTTATATCCTGCAGACTTTGGGACTTTATATAGCCTATTAACAGTTAAGTAGTTAAAGCGAAAGTATAATTGGCGTATTTCCAGCTTCTTTGAGTTTAACACTATTATTTTAAGACCTTAAAAATAAAACCATAAGTACCTCTACTTAAAGGCGATGGGAAACCTTTAACTGTTTTTAACTATTTCGTTTACGTTAACGTTAAAGTTAACGCCGAAAGTTTTTATATCCCCTAAACAAAAAAAGAAAAGGGGTAGAGGACTTAAGGATGTAAAACATAATCATTCTTACAACAGTTTAAATTACTGTTATCTCTAATAAAGATAATTTTAGCCAAATCCAAGGCTAAGTTTAGCTTTACTATTATTATAACAATTAAATTGAGTAGCTATAGTATTTTCTCTTTGCAATACTAAGTATTAAAAATAATCTTCTGTTGAGTACCTTATTACCTTTATATCTGGTATAATGCCTTAAATCGTGTGGTTCGCGTAATAATTGCGAAGTTTAAAAATGAATAAAGGATTCAGGGCTTAATTGAAGCAAAGTTAAGGGTTTTAATCACTTAAGAAGTATAATAATACGTAGTCAGCCAATTACTAGACCACGTTAGAAGTAGTATTTTCATGCCACTTAATCTGCTTAAGGGAATTACCGCTGTCAACTAACTAGTAACTTTTAAAGTTTATGATTTGATCCCGATAATCCTATTCAAAAGTGGTAAGGTACTGAATATAATATATTACCTTTCTATTATTTCGTTCGGAAAAGAGATTCCGAGTTAACTAATAGCTAGACTTATCATAAATCCAATATTCTTGCCATTATTACGACAATAATACTTATGGTTAGCAGGTTTGCTTAAATTTTGGCTCTGTCAACATTAACGTGGCTACTGCCTTTAGTCTATGGTCAATAAGCCAAATTTCAGGTATTAGGAGCACCTGTAACCATACTTACGGTTAATATAATTAACTACCGTAAGATCTTTTTTATTTACGTTAAAACTATTGGCTTAAAGGTATATACTAAGCGAGTTTGGTGTACGCACCATTATAGTAGCAACCGAAAAGCTTAACTAGTTAAAAAAGCCTTCGCAAGTGGTATCTAAGCGTTGTAAGGCGTATTCGAACTCGCTAATGCTGGTAACTACTACCCATACCTATTCGCGAAGTATGGCTTCGCCAACGTGGACTTTCCTTATTACTTTTTAGCATTATATTAACTTATGAATTATTTGATTCAATATATTTATCGGTATTTCATCTTCTCTTTTCTTAACTACTATTGTTGTTTACCTAATAGTGGCCTAATTTATGTAACATTACGTAAAGTGAATTTCGTATTCAAAATAGCCCCTTATATCGTTATAAATTTCTTGGGATGTAATTTCTAAGATTAGAAAAGTTGGTTAATAATCCTTAACGTGTCTTATAAGGATTCCAGGAAAAAGTAAATAAAAACCAAAAGGGGAAACTTCTATTCACTTACAAATATTTCAAAAGAGTATTATTTTTGTATCGAGCAGGTTGTAAAACTTTTCCTTATACTTCTTTAGATTGTTTCAGATCTTAGCGGAATCTATGGGGAGGTTGTAGTTTATATTAATCATTTTATCAGGTTTTAGGGGTAAGTCGTCATAATTATCTGATTTTCTATTAATAGTATTTCCTGGTAATTTCAAAATTAAAGCCTTTAAAACATGGTGTTAAGGGTAATTACCAGTCGTTTGACTTAAATAGTAAGCCTTTTAGTAGGACCTGTGGTGGGTTTTCACGTTTAGGTTAGCCTTTTGTGGGAAGATTTTTGGGGGGACTGATAATTAAAGTGCTAGGGAGCGATAGGAACGTAAAGTTTTTGAAAGATTTGACGATCTTATTTAGTTAAATGGTATAAAACGCTGACGTTAATTCTTTTGGACGTGTAGGCGGCCGCTACTTTACGTACCCTGCTATCGCTAAAAGCATATTCTATGTTGTCATATGAAGATGCTGAGTTTCCGAGTAAATTAATAGTTTTTCTTATCACCCACACGTAAAAAGGTTTGACTTAGCCAAAGGTAAATGAAATGTTTCCTAGATCGCGTGTAAGTGCATTAAAGGTCTTTAGTATGCTTTCCTTTAGGGCGTGGATCTTGGGGGTATTTTTTAAGTTGAGCTAAGTCGAAGAATTTTTCTATCAACTTCTTATTAACCTATTCTAGTATATAAATTCATTTTTACTTGAATTCTAACTTAATCCTTAACTCAACTCTTTTTTAAATCTAGGATTATATGTTAATGATCTAGTTATTGAAAATATTACAAAAGTTGTGAAAGGCGTGATTAGTGTCGTTACCGTTGTTATATTCAGTAATGTAGTAGCCGAAGAAGTTATTAATGTGTTTTTCGGTCGAGCTTTTGTTGATATTCTACCCCTAAAGGTCCTTATCGTATAGCTTCGTAAAAAGGGATTACATTGCATTGATTCCTTTTTGAATCTCTTAAGTAGGTGTTATTTTAAGGTTAAGGATGGTGTAAGGTTTAACAGGCGAGGGAATTAGTGATATTGAGAATGAAGTCATGTGAAAACTTGGCGATTTAGTGTGGAGCTGCGTGATGTGACTTTTTCGGTGCCACTTGGTGTGTTCGTTTGAAGCAGTAATCTTGGCAATTAAATTTACGTAGGGGAATTAAAAAAAGTGAAATGGTGGCAAAGTTGTAGTGTAAAAGGTAAAGTCGAAGATCGTGGTTAGTGGAAGAGGTCGAAGGTTGTTTGTTGTTTAGCCGTGGGACTTGGTCGTTTTTTGTAGTAGTAGCATACATACTAGTTATAACTTAATCGTTTGATAACCTGTCGATTTGAGACTTTTAGCGGTTGATCTCAACTCTTTTCAAGAAAGATCCGTAAATATTTTTTAGTATTTTCAATAACAATACTGTCGCTACCTCGGGTTTTCTGTAAAGACTAGCGCATCTTAAAGGTTTCCTTTACGTATTGCTATAGAAACTGATACAGTAATGAAGGCTTTTCGTAAAAATCTTCCTTTTACCTTAACGATAACGTAAAGCATAATAACTGGAAAGTAGATTCTTTTTCTACTTAGCCAATTTGTGCCTAACCCAATAAGTACTAATTAGTATTGGTAGGGCTTTAGATGTTGTAACGTTTGTCGATTCAATTGGTCGAAGTAACATTAGTATTATGTGATTAGATGGTAGATGTATTGTTTTAGGTTTGGTAGACTGCTAGCTAGTTCACACTGTAATTTGTATGGTTAATTGCTTGGCCCATACTTTAGTGTAAAGTAAGTGCATACTGTACTTGCTTTGCAGCTAATACAGTAGACCCGCAAAAAACAATATACTATACTTGCATTTAGTATAGTCAACTTTACTATAAGTAAAGTTGAGCTACTCCACTGAGAATACTACTATTTCAATACTATCTATAAACATTATTAACTTAGATTTCGACAAGTCGATCAAAAATATATTAATTCTTCGTTCCAGGTTTCGCATTTACTACTTGAACTTCTTATTCCGATATTTAAAGTAGTTACTTGTTATGTTTTGTACTTTTATCGTGATAAATAGGTCGTATAAGGCTTTTAGTTAGTATAATTTGATAATATAGCTGTTATAGGTACGCTATTTTAGGTACAGTTAAGCCTTGATCATGTTAATCTTGTCAATTGTGGCTAATTTTATAATTTAGTTTATTTAGTAAAATTTAAAGCCAGTATTAACATTAAGTATACGGATTAACAATTTATTAAAGTTAAGTTAACTGCCTTTCACTAAAGTTGTAACCAGTTTGTAGTTTCAGAACTTAAAGTCTTTAATAGTTTGTTGTTTCGATGCCACAAATTTAGTCTTTTTAACGAAAAGGGTATTGTTCGTTTATATACCTATTAAGCCTAAGTTTTCTTTTTACGTTACTAATAGTTATGTATTATATATTAGAAACTTTATATTCAATCGCAATTTGAAGTGTAATTAGTAAGTTAGGAATTGATAAATGCTTACTTTAGCTAATTTGTATAGTAGCTTAATATATAGTATTGCCGTTTCTGGAGGGTAAATGTTATATAGTTCTTATAAGAACTTTAATAGAACGATCCGCTATAAGTCGTTTGTTAATTACGTATATACTTGCATTATATTTCGGCCATTCAGCGTAAATTTACCTTTAGCTTTAGCTAGCAAACTTGCTACTAAGGCAATTATCAACTGTCAGTTGATTTTTTAAATCGTTAGCAATTATATTAAGATTTATTCTTTACCTCTATTATCGTATCTTTAAGCGGTTGGACGTGATTTTTCATACAGCCGCCCTATGGTTTTACATTCAACTTCGTGGGTCATCCTCGACTAAAATATTGTAACGTTTGTGTTTTAAAGGTTTTATTTGGTTTTGAATGCAAATTATACGACTTTTCGAATTATTAGGCCGTTAATTTCAATCTTTTTGCTTTTGTTAAAGGGTTTGCCGAAGGTTTTAATGATTCCTTATTCTTGAAGTTTTAATACCCAATATTCTTCGTCTTTTTTTCCCCTATTTACCTAAGTAGTATTGTAAACGTGGTCCGGTATATATTCTTTTTTTAAAAAATTCCTCTTTCTTGGGGGTCGTCCGCGCTGGCTTCATTTTATCAGCTTATCGATTATAGGTAAAAGAGTCTCGTATTATCTCGGTCGTTCAGTTTAAAGGTCTTTATCGTTAGTAATACTAATGTAAGAATTAACCTAGATGGTACAAAAAGTTATAGAACCGTTAGTTGTTTTAATAACTACCTTAAAGTTAGTGATATTTAAGGTCTTGTATAGTTCCTGTTATTTTCCCGGATCCCGCTATACGAGGATTTCAATTTATAACGGAAGAGTAAGTACATCGATTGTCGTGGGGTCATTCTTGGTATTCAGGGCGTTGTCAACCTGGCGGCGTACTGATTCCTTTCGTAATTCTTTTAGTGCTTTGCCGTAGTTTACCTTTCGTTTTTAGGTACTTGCTAATAGCAGAAATTCACTCGTTAGGTATAGGTATGCTTCGAATACGAGTAACGTTAGTATTAGATCACTAAGGCCTACACTATTGTTTAGGCCCCTTACCGCTATTTAAAGCTGTGTCTCCGGATCCGTAAAGCTTTTAATCTTTATTGTAAAGATATTACACGTTCGGAGAAGTAATGCGTATAACTTTTTAACCTTTTTAATACTTTGATTGACTTTTACAGGTATCTATTTATACTAAATCCCTATTTTCTTGGTATTTTCCTAAAATTTAGTTGTTGTAAAACTGGTATCAATATTGTGGACAACAACGGTAGGTAGGCCTAAATATATGTTACTTTATAGCATTCTTAATGTTTCCTTCGTTTTATTTTCCGAAAGTGACTTTAAACACCTAGCTTTATAACAAAAGGTTATGGATTTAACTACGTAAAAAATAGGTTTATTTTTTTAAATAAACAACATTAAGAAAAACTTCTTGGTTTAAATACTTATCTTCTTTTAGTGTAAACTTAATTTTAGGAGGGGTTAGGTATATATTTTGCAGTAGTGATAAAGTTCTTTGGTAGCTTTCAAAACGAGGTATTTTATATTTTTATATATTCCGGATTTTAAGACTTTATATAGCTTGTTAATCATTAGGTGGTTAAAGCGGCAGTGTAGTTAACGTGTCTCTGGCTTCGTCAGATTTAATACCATTGTCTTTAGGTCTTGAAGATAAAATATAGTTACTCTTACTTAAAGGTAAAGGCAAACTTTTGGTTATTTTCAACTAGTTCGTTGGCGTTAACATTAATGTTAACGTTGAGGGTTTCTATATCCTTCAAACAAACAAAAAGAAAGAAGTAAATGATTTAATTATGTAAAACGTGATCGATTTAACAATAGTTTGAATTATCGTTATTTACAATAACAATAGTTATTCAACTAGTCCAAAGTTTACTTTAGCCTCGCTAACATTGTAACGATTAATTTTAGTAGCTGTAATACTTTCCCTTCGCAGTATTACGTACTGTAAATAGCCTCCTGTTAATTACCTTGTTTCCCTTATATTTGGTATAATACTTTTAAACATATAGTCCGCATAATAATCACAGAGGTAAAAGAAGTGTAAGGGGTTAAAGGCTTAGCTATAGTAAAGGTAAAGGTTTTTACCGCCCAAGCGGTATAGAAAGTCATAGTCGATTAGTTACTAAGCCGCGTTAAAAACAGAATCTTTATATTACTTGATTTACTTAAGGGTATCGCCACCGTTAGTTGTTTTGTCGCCCTCGAAGTCCACGATTTCATTTAAGTAATCCTTTTTAAAAGTAGTAAGTGTATTGGATTTAATACATTACCTTTTTGTTTTTTCGCTTGACGGGGGGGTAGCAAGTTAATCAATTGGCAGATTTTCCACAGATTTAACATTTTTGCCACTATTATAACGATATTTTTTACGGTTAACAGGCCCACCTAAATATTTATATCGTTAGTATTAACGTGGCTATTGCCTTTAGTTTAGGTTCTATAAGTCAAACTTTCGTTGTTGGGGGCACCTATAACCATATTTACGGTCGATGTAATTAACTACCGTAATGTTTTTTTATACACGTTGTAAAAATTGCCGGATTGGGGGTATATACCGAGAGATTTTGATGTACGTGTTATTGAGATTGCGAAAGAGAAACGAAACTTGCTAAAAATGCCTTTGTAAGTAGTATCTAAATATTGTAGGGTGTATTCAAACTCGTTAAAACCTGTAACGGCTACTCGTACCTGTTTTAAAAGTATGAATTTGCCAATAAAAGCTTTCCCTATTGCCTATTAATATAATATCAGATTATTAATCATTTGGTTCAGTATATTCATTAGTGTTCTTTCTTTCTTTTCTCTCATTATTATTGTAGTTTACCTTGTAGTAGCTTAGTTTATATAGTACTAGGTAAGATAGATATCATATTTGAAGTAGCTTTTTGTTTTATCGTAAAATTCATGAAACGTGGTTGTTTGGGTTTAAAAGGTTAGGTAATTGTTTTTGGCGTATTTTGTAAGGATTTTGAGGAATAATTAATAAAAACTAAAAGGGGAAACCTCCATTTACTTATAAATATTGAAAAAGTGTATTTTTTGGTAAGGTATAAAACCTATTCACGTGAAATAAGATATTTAGAAGAGTAATCGTTATATTGGTAAAGTTGTAGTAAAAGATAATGATACAAAGGAGCATCTAAAGGTGCACACTATAGGTGAGGGTTTATAAATCCTCACCCAGAGCGTACTACTCTAAACCGTTCCACGTATTGCCGTTCGGTCTGGTATAACCATTCTAGAGCGATCCATGCATTTTCGTTCGGTTTGGAATAGTCATTCCAGACCGATCCATTTATAAAGCATTTTGCGTCTTGCAAAAGTGCAACCTGCAATGTGACACGTTATCGTGCACTTTGTAAAAGTGTACCCTGTAATATTATACATTGCTTCTTGCCCTATGTGTACTATTTATATGGATATGTGGTAATATCCACACAGGTAATCTTTTCTTTCATCCTTAGATACTCTATAACTATAGCCCAATAGTGATGGTATTGTTTCCGTATCAATTGCAAAAGGTTTAAATTAGCAAGTTTCTGTAGTAACAGTGTTATTTCCGCATTAATTGCAAAATTTCCAAATTAACAAGTTTCTGTAGTGATAGTTTTATTGCCGTATCAATTTCAAAAGATCTAAATCAACAAGTTCGGCTAGGATTAGCAAAGTTTGGCTGAGGTAGTGTTTCAAATTCGGTTAGGATCAGAAAAGTCTGGCCGAGGTGGTGTTTGTAGTTCGGGTTTGATTAGTATAGTCAAATGGAGGCGATATGGTTGGTAATGGCATCTTTCGAGATTTCTAACAAGGGTGATTGTGTAGGAGTGATTGCGTAAGGGTGATTGCGTAGGGGTAATTGCACAAGGGTAATTACTTAATCACGTATTGGGTTAGTATAAAGAAATATATCGTTATCGGCTTAGGCAAAACCTTTTTTTTTCTAAAGGCTCGTAGTTTAAGTAAATGTGAATCCTAATTTTAATTTAACCTTTATCTCCATTAAATAAACGAAATCGTATCCTCCACTTTACCTTTATTTACTTTAACCAAAATAAGCTGTTCCTATAGGTAGGTAACTTAAATAATGCCTATTACTAACCCTTTCCTTTACATAGATGATGCGTAAGAACCGAACCTTAAGGCATCGTCTGGCACGCGAACAGCGGCGCGTCGCCGCTATCGCCACCGCTACTGCTGTCGCTACTGCCTATAGCACTACCTCTACCAATAGCAGTAGTTTGCCCTTTTTAGGCGTCATCTCTTTCATCGCCGTTACACCGCCCGCTACTATTACTCCATTTGCCGCCATGTTGCCAAGTCCCACCGTTGCCACTACCACGCTGTTTATCCCTACCGTCGCCACGCTGCCCAGCCCCGTCGCCGCTTCTTCCTCGCCCCCTTCCTCCCCCTCTTCTCCCTCCCCCTTCCCCAGCTTTTAAGGAGAAAAGCGGAGGCTTCTAAGGTTATAAACCTTACCCTTTTACTACAAGTAAAGACCTCATTACCCATAAGGCCGCCCTTACGCCAAAAGCGCAACCCAACGTAATTACGTTAAGGTTCGTATTCCCTAAATTTATTGGATCGTATACTTTTAACTTTTTTTACTTTTTAAATAAAAAGTACGAGGCGGAATTATTTCACCGTTTCGAGTTTCGTATCACTAAGGTATACCACAAGGCTTTTTTAATACGTAAAGCGTTAGAACAACGTACTCGATTCAGTAGCTCCGGGCCATTAATAAACAAGCTTTATGTATCATGTATCGCTTTCGTAACCATAGGTAAATCCGTTAACGATTATTATAAAAACGAACGTCTTTAATCCGTTATCACCGTTACGAATAGACCGGCAATTTGTACGCCCCCGTTTCAGTAATTTTAAGGCTGTAAACTGTAACCGGATTATACGTCCTCAAGATTTTTAGTAAATTTAAATTAAACATAAAGAACTTCCCTGAGTAAAAATGTACCGATTGGAGAGATTTGAAAAACGATTCGTTACAAATAACCAAAATAAACCGGTATTAATTAGTAATAAAAGATAACCGGCAGATTGGGAAAACAATAGCCGTCGTTGCTACCTAAAAATGGGGCTTACGTATGTATTATATAAGTAAGTTTAACCACGTTATCGTACGCTGCCGTAAAGAAAGTAATCCCTCCTTTACGTCTTTACCCAAAGGTATAATTAATAAGGTATAGGGCTATATTTTTATTGACGTTAATAAAGTCGATAGCGGTAATAGCGATAACGTTGGTATAAAGGGGGAAAGTGACGGGAAGAATGATAAGGCCGCGACGGCGTCGTCTTTTTCTTTTAATTAGTAAAAAGATGTCTTTTCGGCTGGGCCATTGTGCCTAACTATAGTGTAGTACATTATATAGTAATATTATAGCTTTTTACAAAATGAACGTTTAAATATAATAATCGTAATATGAAGTATAGAAAATGAAGGGAGTAATATAGCAAAATCAGTACATTAATATAGAATTAAACAAAGAAAGAAACGAATAGGAAATTCCGTCGGGTCGAGGCGTATAACACAAAGAGTGCCAGAATTTCGGGAGGTGCAAAATTATAGGGTTAGATGAAGGTAAAAATTGGTAATCGGCGCAAATAACTGGGTTAAATAAAAGTAAAACCGGGAATAGTTGTGAATAGTATAGTATGGACTAATACAAATTAGCGAAAAAGTGGTGTTCCAGTTTATTAAGGTCGTAAAACCTTTTTAATAAACTTAATAAATAGTATACTTATCGATATAAATATTTTTAGGGCTACGTTCGGCGTAACTTTCATTATTATATCCGATAAGTTGGATTTTACATCGATATACCTTATTTCCTCGATTTTACGGCGTTTATACGACTTGTATAAAGTTATAATATTCATTATTAAACTTTTTTCTTTTGTAATACCTAACTTAACCAGGTACTTATAAAACAATAAGGAGCTAGTATATACGATAAAAAATATATGGCGTAAATTAAGGTTAGAAATATTTATCCGGATCGTTATCATTATACTAGTATCCAAATTGAAGCCTTTAATTATACTATAGATTTCAAAAGCTGAAACGCTTTTCATAACCCTTGTAAATTTGGTAAAATTTTGCTAAATAATGTTTTCTCGAAAAGTAAAGTTATTTCGGGCTAGTGTTTTATTGCCGAGAATTAGGATAAAGCCTATCTATGAATTACAGTCTCTATTATTAGCGAAAAAGCCATTGTTAAAAATAAATAACTTTATAATATGTATATTTAATAGTATAAATTGTAAACCGCGTTTTAAATTATACAATCATTATAAAAGACGTTTTTTAAGCGTTTTTTATATATCGTCTGTCGGATTAGTTCAATATTGTACGGCGATAAAAAGGTTAAATATAGATTTTGGTTATATTATAAGAGCGATTTGAACGCTATATATACGTTGGTATTTATATTCGTCGACTCGTTTTACGTTATCTAAAACTATAAGGGTACTTTTTATCTAACAAACCTTGTTATATAAGGTTGAAAAAGTTGTTTCAAAGAGTAATGATAACGTTATTAAAATCTATTATATTATCTTTCGTAAGGTACATCTTCGATTTCGCTTTTAAGCTAGCCTTTAAAAGTTTCCTTTTTTATATATGGGAAACGAGATGTTATATAATGTTAGGGTATCGTTCGTTTTTATACCCGTTAATACAAAGCCCTCTGAATAGCTTATCGATATTAACAGATATGGGTTAAAGGTAAAATTAGTTATTTCGAACCGTTTTTTATAATACCTTTAATAAATTTCGGACCAATAAATACCAGTTTCGGTTAAACCATAAAGTAGTTGTAAAATACATAAAATAGTTTTGAACAGGTAGTATTACCTAAAGTCGTTAATTATATTGGAATAGATCCGTCGTTTAAGTCGATTTTCAAATTAAGTGTATGCCTACGTTATATTTCGAAGCTCGACATATAGCTCATGTGGTACGTTAAAAAAGGTCGCGAATATAAAAATCAGGCGATGATTAACTTGTTATAATATAAGTAATTAGGTTATAATATCTTTTTATCTTTGTTGTTATATTCTTTAACAATTGAACGGTTTTTCTTTCGTAGGGTTTCCCAGTTATATTTTTCATTTTGTAAATAAGGCACGTAAGGAATATTCTATAATTGTGGTAAATAACTAAATTTAAACGTTTAAAACGAAATACGTCTTGATCGATTAGGTTAAAAATTTCGGTTTTAGTAAATTATACGAATAAAGTACCTAAAGTAGTAATAATGCCTTCGCGGCGGAGTTTAAAGTTAAACTCGCGGTTTTATATTTCCTTTTACGTAATAAAAAAGTATGTAGCAAAATTTTTAGGATGCTTTTTAGTTTTCACACCGAAGGGACGCCCTTGTCGACGAGGTTTTAACGTGGTTATATAAATAGGCCGCTTTCATTTAACGTAATCGGGTTAAATTCGCGTTTTAAGAGTAAATCCAAAGTTGGGATCGGTTTAAATTGGCTATTTTAGGTGATATTTTATAGGCGGTTTTGTTTGTTTTACTGTTTCGAACCGTCTCTCTTCACCTCTTTTTATATTCGCGTACTATTATATAGAGAAACGAATTCGTACCGTTTAGTAAGTTAACAAGTATATTGTAACCTTTATACCCGTCAATATTTTAAAGGCTAATTTATTTATCCTTCATTCTCCAAACCAAAACTTTCAATTATAATCATAGATTTAAAAATTTATTTTTACGTAAGTCATTCCTTATAACTAACGTTTTACGTATATCTTTTTTTACCTTTAAAAAGCTTAATACTGCCATAACTTTTGTCATAATATTAGATTTTTATATTATCGACAGTAATGTGGTAAAGTCTATATGCTTCCCCGGGTAGGCATCAAAAATAAAGAGTGTGGACATAAACGCATTTAGACCAAAAGTATTGTTAACGGCATTGACCTTTATTTAAAGGATAGATTCCTTAAAATTAACATCTTTTAATTCATTCGAAAATACCGTACTCGTTTTTTAGTGGTTTATAATATCGTTTATATTTTCCATACCCTATAAAACTTCTATTAGGATTTTTTTACATTCGTTACCGGCTATCCTAGCTTTTATACGCTATTTAGTACAATTGAAACCCGTGTCAGCGTCGTATATAATCTAGTTTAAAAGCATGAGGTAAACGTTTAATTAGTAATTAACTAAAGCGTCCCAATAATTTATAGTGGAAACGCTCTGTATAA
Organism: Anisogramma anomala; assembly: GCA_038502455.1. Classification (NCBI taxonomy): domain Eukaryota; kingdom Fungi; phylum Ascomycota; class Sordariomycetes; order Diaporthales; family Gnomoniaceae; genus Anisogramma; species Anisogramma anomala. Next base: position 22,096,401 of record JASMMZ010000002.1, read on the forward strand.
ATTGAAACATTTAAAATAATATTGCCGTATAGATTATGTGAAAAACCGTTTGTTTTTTTAAATATATAATATTAATAATTATTTAGTAATTAAAATCTTTATCGTTTTAAGGGTGGAATTTAAACCGTTGTAAGGTTTGTAAATATAGCCGGTACTTGTGGTAAAACTTTTTAATAACTTTAAATACGTATTTTCTCACCTTTATATAGCTTACAACGTAAAGTAAACATAAAAGACTTTTTAAAACAAGGTATTCGAATCGTCGGTCTATATTTCATAATTCCAGTTAAGTTAAAAAAGTAACCTTCATTATACGTTTTTTGAAAGAAAATTATAAGTAACCGAATTTAAGTGAAAGCGATACGTATACGCTATTTAAGGCGCAGATGATTTAATTAATCGTATTCCGGATTTTAATTTCTAATATATCTATATTATTTGGTAAAAGTAAAAATGGTATTTTACAATTTATAACGTAAAACTTAACCAATCCAAAACGCGTATTAATAACGAATGTTTCGAACGAAGACGTTTTACGCTTATTAAATAAAACCTTTTAGTATTTTTCTATTCGGTTTAGCCGAAATTTCGAAAAATTCGCCGTAAACACATCGAATTACCGCTTTTCAGTCGTCAAAATTTTGGCTACGTTAGTATTAGACATAATACCTTGAAACCGGGTTTCGTGTCTATTGGAAAAGGTAAATTACGACGTTATGTAAGCGTTAAACACTTTATTTACGTGATCAAGGATTATAATATATATAAAAAAGGCGTTTTGTAAACCGGCAAAAATACGTTAGGCGTTTTTATCGTCGTAGGTTAACAGGTAGGAATTATTTTATTTAAGGTCGTTTTTTCCGAATATATTTTTGTAAAGGTATATATTGAGTCTGTTATCTATATCTTAATACTTTACTGTATATATTATAAAATTATGGTTTATTTGATCCTTAGAACTACGCTCGGTTTTATAATACCATTTAATCCGAATTTACTTATAAGCGAAGTGGTTTGTAAACTAACAACCGACTATACCATATACAATATACCGCTTTTAGAAACATATAAGGCTTCATATATGTTTTCTCAAGTATTACTATAGTTTCGGTACGCTCATTCTATTTTAAAATGATCGTCCCTATCTTTTATTCCTAAAGTTTCCTTTTAATACCTCGATTTTGGGTACTCGTTTCATTTTCAATAAACCTTTAATTTTCGGTTCAAAACGTAGTAAATCATTTCAGCGAGGTTTATTTTGGTAATTTAGCCCTCGCTATCAGTTTTATTAGTTTTAAATGCTAATTCAAGGTTCGCTTATCGACTTATAGAGGGTTTGAGAAAAGTTTTAAGGTTTATACAAAAGGCCTTTAGGTCCTTTTTTTGGTTTAAAAAGTGTAAAGTCGAAATCCGGATTTTCATGGCAAACCTTTCTTACTATTGATATAAACAATTTATTACCTTTATATTTTAGTTTAAGGGTTATTTAATACTTTCGAAAGTTGATTAATAAGGTGGTAAGCATTTTGTGTAGGTTTTTATCAGAGTTTTATTATTGGTTTTTTTTAAGGATTTCCAAGTTGTATCAGTTTAATTCTTATCTTAGAGTTCATAGTTAATTTCTATATTGAAGTACAACTTTAAACGGTTATAATACTTTAAAAATATATTTATTTACATAAAGTGATCTATATATTATTCTTTAGCTTATCTGAAAAGTTTACCAAGTAAAAAAATATAAAATTAAAATAACTTAATATACAATTAATTATACGTATTCGGTATAATACGTATTTTATTATTAATTATATTATATAGCTCGTCGTTGTAGTTGTTATCCTTATCCTATAGCTTGGTAAAGTTGGTTAGCTTTATAGGGTCGCTTTTATTCATAGGAAAGCGGTACAGTAAGAGGTTGCGGTAAGGATCGTAGTTTATGGGCATTGATTCGTAGGATATGTATTGATGTTTGAGGTCATTCGTCAATTCTTGGATCAGGTGGTTTTTGGTGTTTTTGTGTAATGATCACACTAAATACCCGTGAGTATATAGAAGGTGTCAGAGGGTTTATGTTATCAAGAAGGTAGCAGAGGTGCTGAGTGAACAATATCGCAACCGTGCAAGTAATGATCAACATCCGTGAGGCTATTCAGAATATACTGAGACTAAATACTTAGATTAACAACTGAAGAGCTATGAAGGAAATACTATCTATGTGGTGATGGCCGTGTCCTTATATCCTATGGCCTTCATACCATCTTCAGTGCTGAGGCTCACCGGTGTTCACTGAGGCTCACCAGTAGCTCAGCTGCATGCTGGCCTGTTTCCTGACCCGCCAACGTGCTTGGGTCATAACATTTGGATGCTTCTGTTATAGCCGAATTTTCTGTCTTTAGTATTTATGGAGTGGTGTGGTATTTTATTTTGTTTCATAGTGTATACAGGCGTAAAGGTGTATTATACTTACGTGGTGAATAAGGATTGTAATCGTTTTTTTCTTCCCTCGGGGTTTTTATTCCTGACTTATAGTATTGGTATAGGATTTAGTCGTTTTACATCTCGTCCTCGCCGTTTTAATAACAGTCACTTTTAGTCCGTAGGGAAACACCCTTCTACAAACTCCATCAGGTATAAATCTTTGTCCTCCTAGTTTAGTACATCAACGAATTGTGTTATTTCGAATAGGGCTTTTGTAAGGCTGTTATTATTATCCCCTAGGGTATTAATACATTTGATTTGTAATTGGATCCGTAAAGCTTTGGCAATAGTAAGATTTACTGTTTGCTATATATCCAACATCTAGTTCGAAAAGTCTTTATGAAAATTATCCAGTAAATCAGGTCCTTAGGTTTTCTTTTCCTAGTAACGAAATATAACAGTTAAAATGTATATATTTGTCTTGTATAGGTCGAGTTTCTTAACTAGAGAATCGATAGTATTATCCTAAAGGCCCAGGTTGATTTCGTATATTATAACTTTTTTGATTTTTATATTTTCGACCAAGAGGTCGAAATTGACGTTGGTTTCCCCCAGTAATATTGGTCTTAAAGCTATAATTTTAGGCGTTTTAGGGTAGTTATTGTACGTATTTGGTATGCTGAAACGGTTTAAGTTAGTGATTTCGCGTCTTGGTAAGATTTGGGTACATTCGGATTTCAAATTTCAGGGTAATTCGTTTCAAATACAAAGTAAATAAAGTTGTTAAAGTTGTTAAAACAGGGTTTATCAGCGTTTATTAGTGTAAATGAATTTTGAACGAAAAATAAGATGTAATTATAAACCAGTTATGCGTTTTACATTAGTTTTATCAGTATTTGGTAATATTACGTTAGCCAAGCGGTTAGGAAAACTTAAACGTGATAAGAATTAAAATTAGAATACATAGAACGAGCGCGGAAAGAAGAATAGGGTAAAGGAAGGGTAATTATAGGGAGGTGTGTTCTGTAATCCTGTATTTGGTAATTGGTCCGGATAATGTATCGTGACCGAACTAGGTAGAGTTATCGATTTGGTTACTTTATTCGTAACCACTCTAGCTGGAGCAATCGGTTTGGATAGGTGTGTTATAACCGCTTTTAAATTAAAAGAGCTGTTTAAATATCGAAAATCGGATGGATACCAACTAAGAGTTTCGAAACTTAGTGGTTTTAGTTTACGTGGCTTGGTACGTAATAGGACGCTCTTTAAAAAGTACCCGAGTAAGTTAAAGCACTAAATAAGGGTTGTTGATAATGTAACGGAGTTTTTAGTAAATAAAGCACCAAATAAGAGTTCATAATATCGTATGAAAGTAGTTATTTTTAAAGTTATTCAATTTTTTTAACCTTTATACAAGTCGGCATGTAATTTTCATAAAAATGAAGTATTAGAATATAAACAGTTAAAATCGTTATAATATCCTGCTATAAGTATTGAACTTATATTAATATTTTTTCCAAGTAGTTTGTAGTCGACTGAGTCAGCTACTAATTAATATCGATCAAGTTCAAAACATTTTTACGTAAAATAAAGTATTTAAAAAAGTGATCGTTAAATTGGTAAAGTTATAGTCAAAGATAATAATATAAAGGAGCATCTAAATATGTACGCCACAGGTAAGGGTTTATAAGTTCTTACTCAGAGCGTAATACTCTAAACCGCTCCATGTATTGCCGTTATGTCTGGTATAACCATTCCAGACCGATCTATATATTGTCGTTCGATCTGGAATAGGCATTTCAGACCGATCTATATATGAAGCACTTTACGTCTTGCAAGAGTACAACCTGCAGTATGACATGTTATCGTGCACTCTACAAGAATGCACCCTATAATAATGTGCACTACTACTTTCCCGATGTATAATATTTATGTAGGTATGTAGTAATATCCACAGTATTATTTTCTTATCAAAAAGATTATAACGCTTTTCGTTATACTTCTCTGTATTATTTTAGACTTTGTCAAAGTTCGTAAAAAGCTTATAATTAATGTTAAATATTTTAATAAGTTTTATAAAAAGGTAGCGATACTTATCCTTATCTTTATTAATATTGTTTCCTAATTATTTCAACTTTAAGGCTTCCGAAATACGGTATTCAAGGCAATTACCAATTGCCTAACCCGAGGGTTAATGTTCTGTAGTAGGACTTATAGTGGGTTTATATATGTAGATAAACCTGCAGTGAGCATGCTTTTGGGGAATTTAGCGATCAAAGTATTAGGGGGTAATAGGGGTTTAAAGGTTCTAAGGTATTTGACGATTTTATTTAATTAATTTGTGTAAAACATCAACGTTAACTTCCTTTATCCCGTTGACTTCTATTACTTTACATACCCTGCTGTCAATAAAAACGTATTCTGAGTTACTACGTAAAGGTATTAAACTGTCGAATAGGTTAACAGGTTCCTTATTGTTTGTACATAAAAAGTCTTAATTTCGTTAAGGGTAAAAAGGATGTCCCTGAGATCGCGTATAAAAGCGTTAAGGTTCTTCAATAACTTCTTCCCTAGGTTATGAGTGTTAAAAGTATTCCTTAAGTTCATCTGGGTCCACAAGGGCTTTTATTAGCTTTACAATACCTTATAGTAATATATTAGTCCCATATAATTTAAGTTTTAACTTAAGTTTCATTTGAACTTTTTTTTGGATTACGTTTTATATATGAACAGTTTAACATTTAAAAAAGTACCAAACTTGCGAAAGACGTGGTTAAGATCTTTACTGTCGTTATATTTAACGATGTAATAGCTGATGAAGTTGGTAAAGTGCCTTTTATTTAAGTCTTCGTCAACATTTTACGCTTAAAAATCTTCGTTGTAGTATCTGGTGAAGATAGTTTCGAGGGTTTTAATTGCCTTTATTAATTTCTATATAGGTGTTGTCTCGAGATTTTAGTTTGTATAGAACTTAGTGGGAGTATAAGGCGAGGGACTTAGTGATCTTGGGTATAGGGACTTGATGTTTTAGCGTAAAGTTGCATGTGAACTTGACGACTTAGTGTTGGATCGCGTAACATAGCTTTTTCGACACGACTTGACGAATATTAGTGTTTTTGCTTAAGAAAACGAAATTGGCGATTAAATTGCGTAAGGGAAGTAAAAAAGAGCGAAGTAAAAGGAAAACTTAGTATTAAGGATAAAGTCGGAGGTTGTTTGGTATTATAGGTAAAGGTCAAAGATTATTTGCTATTTTAGCTGTAAGACCTAGTCGGTTTTGTAATAGTATTACTACTAGTAGTATTTACCTAGCCGTTTGCAAATTTTCCGAAATTTAAGACTTTTGATAGTGAATTTTAACGTTTTTAAAAAAGATTTAGTAAAGATTTCTTAGTGTTATCAATAGCAATACCGTCGCTTACTTCCAGATTTCCATTGCGAACTAACGAAACCTAAAAGTATTTTCTGTTCTCTTTCCGTTGTAGATTGGCGCAGTATTAATAGAAACCTTTCGTAAAAATATTTCCTCTGCCCTAACAATAACGTAAAGCGTAACAACCAGAAAGTAGCTTCTTCTTTTACTTAGTCAATTTGTTCTTAACTCAATAAATACTGATGAGTATTGGTAGAGCTTTAAACATTATAATGTTGCCGATTCGATTGGTTGAAATAATAGTAGTATTACGTGGTCAAGTGGTAGATGTATTGTTCTAGGTTTGTCTAACCACTAGCTGGTCTGTATAGTAATTTTTATGGCCATTGCTTATCCCGTACCCTAGTATGAAGTGTGGCTATACTGTACTTAATTTGCAGTCAATATAGTAAATCCACCAAACAATACATTGAACTTGCAGTCAGTATAGTCAACTTTACTGTAATTAAAGTTTACTTATTACATTGAAATTACTACTATTCAAACAATATAAGTATATAAACGTTTACGAATAATATTAATTGGTAACTATTTCCCAATTATTATTTTTACTGATTACAAAGTTATCCAAGGTATTGTAAACTAAACTTTACTAAATACGATATTTATGAATAGGGTAAATCCCTAAGTTAATACGTTAATTTGCTTGAATTCATGATTTAAATGCTATTTAGCTGCCAGCACGTTGTAATTTAATATTAAACACTTTTACTCGCCTGTCCTTTAATAAGAACCAATAACTTTATAAAACTAATATACCATAATTAATCCAAATTTTTAAAACATTGCTAACTATAAAGCATTATTTTGGAATATAACTCATCAAGGCTTAAATGAATAATAATATACGACTTGGCTTTTGGACGGGTTATGATAAGGATACTATTTAGTATAGTATTTTGTAAGATATTAATGAAAATGAAAAAGATGAAAATATGTCTTTTAATGCTTTAAAATATAAATACATCTTACGATTAGTTGACCGATCGTTCATAACCGCGACACGAATAGTTGCGAAAAATTTATCGTTTTTATAAAAATCGTATGAAAACCACTAGCCGAAATACATAATGAAAAGTATCATTTTAAATTCAAGAAAATGATGGTAACCTTAAATAAGGAATATTTTCGTTAAAACTCTAATTCTGTAAAAGCATGCGTTAAGGATTGTATATATTGTGAAAAATTACCTAACGAAAACCAAAAATCATTAGGCTGCTTTAAGCTTATTTAAGTGCTTGTGGAACCAATGTATGCAATTTGTATAAATTTTGTAGTTGTATTGATAACAGTGTTATCTCAAAGTTTATATTAGATATTGTTTGGAAGAAAATCTTTCAACGTCGTAATGTTCATTATATGCAAGAAAAGCTTAAAAGAACGTTTTTAACTCCTCGTTATATAACTTATACGATAAAAGAATAGGTTTTTATTTTGGTTCGACAATTTTCATTATACCACTAACTTTATTAACCGTACATTATTTCAAAAAGAGATTTTAAGTTTATATTGGCCTTTTGGCTAAGTTTATAAAATGGATTTGAAATACGTTTGATAATAATAATCGACTATTTTTTATAAGTTAACGGATAAATAAATAAAATCAAATAGTTGAGCTAACTTTACATCACTTTATAGCTGAATACCCTAAGTAATATTGGGTTAATATTATATCGACTTCATAATTAAACCTTGATAATATATATTTACGTAATTTAAAAGTTTAATTTTACCAATATTCAGTCCAATTTAAACTTATGGTATTAGTAAAAGATTTACGCTAATTTTACCAACTTACTAGGCTGAAATTCGATTCATACGAGAATATTTACGATGTAACGTACAGTTAACAATAGATATAGTCGATATTTAAATAAAAATGCGATACGAACAAAATTATTGTTAATATAAGTTTATTATAGGCGATAAAATGTAACCAAAACTAGGAAAAGTTTACAAAACTCTTTACAAAAAAGAAAAATTATTCCCACCGTGTATAGGGATATATATAATCATAAAGAAAATTCATGATTTCGCTTTTACATTATATTTTGAACCTAAATTATCAATATACCTAACTGTCAGAATCAATTATTTATTATTTTATCGCGACTTTACGAAAGATTCACTAAATAAAATTATACTACCGCCCAAGCTAGTAAAATAAAAAGACGACAAATTCAATATTAAGAATTGGAAAGTAAAAATTATACTAGTTAAACTGGTGGATCGACATTGTCGTAAAGGGAATCAGTTTTAATATAATTTTTAAGATAAAATACTTTACGGTTTGTAACAACGAAATAAAACCTGAATTAAAATTGAATTTCCCAGATTTTATAGAGTCCGTTAAGAAGAATAATATAAAGATAGAAGATAATGTTGTGAAGATTATTGCTGTTTCTAAATGATAAAGACATTAATTTTTTCCTTTTAGCCCCTAGAATTTGTTATATGTCATCGAGAGGGTGTTTACTCATCTCGTGCTTTCTCATGAAACTGTCTTTTCTCGAGACAACCTACTCATAACTCATCTTTTTCATGAGTACTTATTGTTATGTTGATCTGGTAAATTCTTACCTTTAGCTTAGTTTTTACTTTACTTTACGGATCGGAATACCATAATACATTTTCACGTACAGATACTATAACATAAGGCCAAAACTGACGTTAACTTTACCAATATCCGTATAATGAAATCCTGTAACCGTGTTCGTATCCCTTCGTAACGCGATATATTACAAATAATCTCCTATTGAGTATCGTATTACCCCAATATCCGTCATAATACCTTAAAAACACCTACTCCGCGTAACTATTTTAAATAATAAAGAGGTATATAAAGCCAGACTCTTCCTCTTCATATCGGCAATAAGGGATTTTACATATTAGGCGATAGAAGAAATCGTGGTCGACAAATTATTACATGACTTTTAAGCCGGTACCAATATATTTATACTAACCGATCACTTTAAGCTTATTTTACTCCTTTTTAATCTCCTTCCTTTCCAAATCTATAACGCGTAAAATGTAACCCTAATTAAAGATAAATAGAAAATATATGTTATGAATTATATACTTTAATTCGCGCTCGTCAATAATTTATCGTATTAACCAGCAACTCTACTAACCGAAAATCTAATATCTCCTAACGTTCAAATTTAAAGTAAAATTGTTTAAATAACTTAAAAACCTTAAAGGAAAATAATACCTACCTCCGTATATAACTTGATCATATCCCTAAGTCTGAGTTTTCTGTTAACCGTACTAGCCAGACTTTCCGTAATTAAGATCGATATAATACGCATAAATGGGGTTTTCTTTATCGTCGTTAAACTTTAAAGCTTAAGGGTATATACCAATCGAGTTTAAAACTCGAGCTATTACAATCTACAACGAAAAACGCAACTGGTTAAAAAACTATTTGTAAGTGGCATCAAGGTATTGGAAAGCGTATTTAAACTCTTTATAACCCTTAACGGTTTTTTGAACCTGCTGGCGTAAAGTGTCTTTGGCAACTCTCACGTTCAATATTATTTATTGATAAAATACTAGCCCTCGAAAAATTGAATTAAAAAAGTTTATCTTACTTTCCATCCCTTTTACCGTGGGCTAACATGTAAAACTACTTAATAATATTCTAGTTGGTGTAATACTAGGTCAAATTTACATCTTATTTCAATTAACCTCTAAGTCTATCGTAGATTTCGCGAAAGGAGAAGTAATTTGTTAATTACCGGAAATAATAATCCTCGGTTTAGCCGATAAAAATACTTGAAAAAAAGAGTAAATACCTGGTAATTCAACTCTTATCTAACAACAGACATTGAAAAACAAACGCAACTTGACATCGAAAAGGTTATACTGTTTACCGTTATATTTTTTTTCTTTCCTCCCCAAATGTTAACAAACATAATAATTACCACATAATCCGTATCTACCATAAGGATATATCGAGGGAGAATAGTAATATACTAGTCGTAAAGACCCTTTAAATTCCTCAACTAGAACTAAAGTTAGTATTAGTAGGATAAATAGTTACTTTCAGCTAAATTTAAAGGAAAAAAAAGCCAATAGTTATGCCCACAGTAGGCTTAGTATAAAGTCGCTTTTTCTTTAATTTGGTTACTAAAACTGGACGTATTAAAAAACTTAGGCGATAAGAACTTATAAATTTCCGTTGTGGGGGACTTAGTAGTAATCCTCTTGATATTAGAAAATACGTCAAGGTTGAAACTTGATTAATTAGTAAATTTAAATATTTATAATATATAGGTTACTTAATTCCTTATGGCTAATAACATTAGATCGTGAATCTTACGAAAAAGGGTTTAAAAACGTATTAGGGCTTAGAAAAATCCTTACGAATATGTATGAAGGCGTTAAAAGATACTATTGCCAACGATCTTTTATCCTTTTCACCTATTGTGAAAGGTTTATTAAAGATTTTCGTCGGGAGCGTATTCGTAGAATAATTTTTCAAACTTACCCTTTTTCCCTTTCTTCATAAGTAGGCAGACCCCTTGTTTACCTAATTTAATTTTTATCCCTATCTTAACTTTCTTATCCGTTATCTTTTATATCGATAAAATTTATTCGTTCAACTATTTCGTAAAATCGTCGAAAAAGTTAAGCCTTTAGTCATATCTTATAAGGTTCAATTCGAAAATTAAACGACCGATATAATAAGTTAAATACTTAGAAATAAAGTTTTTAGTAATATCGGTAAACCAAAATTCTTCATTGTAATACTTGATAAAACCGGAGCAAAAGCTTTTGATTACCTTTCTTCGGTCTAGATCGTCAACAGTATTAATTCCAAAGCATTCTAAATTTATTATAACGAAAATTAAAAGGTATAAGAAAAAAAGAGTTTTGTATAGTAATAAGTTGTCAATTTGCTGTCAAAGTAAATATATTTAAAGTTGTAAAACTCAGTCGTCTTTATGATTCAAAATTTATAGTAACAGTACCCGAAATAATAGTAACTGTTGGTAGAGCCTTAGATCGTTGCAACGTTGTCGATTCGAATCGTGGTTGAAGTAACAGTAGTATAGCATTGGTTAAGTGGTGTATGTATTGTTTTAGGTTTGTCAGACCGCTATCCGGTCTGCACAGTAATTTGTATGGTCAATTTCTTGGCCTGTGCCCTAGAGTGAAGTGCAGCGTACTGTACTTGACTTACACCCAATGCAGTAATCTTTTACAAAGAAATACACTCAACTTTCAGTTTAGTATAGTTAAATTACTGTAAGTAAAGTTAACTTATTACACTGTATGTAGTACTACTTAATACTGGCGGATTTTTAATTTGTGCGTATATATCAGTATGGTTAACTAATCTTTTATAGTTACTATCAAATTGCTTTTTCGTTAACTAGCTAGATCCCTGTTAATTCCAGTTAACTTTCATATTAAATTATACCCAATTACATACAAATTAACCTCATTTAGCCTTAATTTCTCCGTTTCTCTGAGGTCCAAGTTTATCAACTTCCACAAAAAGTTTTTCCGTCACAAGCTTTTACAGGCCTCCACTTTAATCGTGCTAATCAAACAAGTCTGTATTGTCAATTCTCTAGTAGTCTTTTAATTTTCCATTATATCTCTAACCACTGTTACGTAATTTAAGATTTCCGGGCAACCTATCAACGTAGCCCTCGATTCGTATAATTAGCCTATTACTATCCACAAATATTTTTAGAGCCTTGTTTGGTACTGCCTTCGTTATGATATCTATGCGATTGTCTTTGCCGTCAATCCACCGCAATTCCTTAATTTCCTTCCCTTTGTAGGCTTTACAGAGTGTCATTACGTCGATTATTAGGCGTTTTACACTAGTGGTTCCGAGTTTTGAAAGATATTCAAAAAAGCTTTTCGAGTTGGTATAAATTACTAACAGGATAAGAAGAAATTTCAGCTACCTGGTAATAAGGTTAAAGATCTCCCAAAGTGTTATACCTACGTTAAAATCCGTTATCATGCCATAAACTTCCGAAGCTAGTACATTTCGTGTAACACGTTTGTACTTAACATAGGTTTAATGGATTAGGTTACTGATAATATTAAATTTATCGTCTCGCTTGTTTTTGTTTACGAGTGTTTTTAAAAAGACAATTTCTAAAGACAGGTCGGTATTATTTATAAAAGACTTGTTTATAAAGATCATTAACTTAGCCCTCAACAAATCGATTGGAACCATATTGATTTCGCGGTCCAAGTTCAGCATTTTCCACCAGAACGTTTTGTTTAACAAGTTAAAGTCTCTATTTACCGGGTCTTATACTTATTCCGCGATAGAAAGATTGTAAAAGTTCTTCAATTGACATAAAATAGCAATATAGCTACCCCAAATACGTTATTTTAAGTACTGTTAAGCCTTGGACATATTAGGTTCATTAATTATAATTAAAATAGTTCTTTGACGTTTTTGGAGAAAATTAAAACCGGCATTAACACTAAGTATACAGATTAACGATCTATTAAAGTTAAGTTTGCTGCCCTCTGTTAACTTCATTACCAGCTTGTAATTTTAGAACTTAGAGTTCTTAATTACCTATTGTTCTAATGTTACAAAGCTAGCTGTTCCGACGAAAAGAGTATCATTAATTTGAATGCCTATTACACCGAAGTTTTTCTTCTGTATTACTAATAAGTACGGGTTGTACGTTAAAGAATTTATCGTTAGTCATGATTTAAAGTGAGATTGATAGGTAAGGAACTAATAAACGTTTGTTTTAGCTAATCCGTATAGTGGTTTGATATAACGTATTACCATACCTAAAGGGTAGATAACATGTAGTTTTTGTGGTAGTTTTAGTAGTACGATCCGTTATAAATCCGTTACTGATTATGTGTAGGCCTGCGTTATATTACGGTTATTGAGCGTAAATTTGCCTTTAGTTTTGGTTAACAAACTTGTTATCAAAGTAATTCTCAAATGTTATCCAATATTTTAAATCGTTATCAACTATGTAAGGATCCAATCTTTGCCTTTATCACCGTATCTCTAAGCGATTAGGCGTAACTTTTCGTATAACCATCCTATAGTCTTGCCCTTTACTTCATAGATAATCCTCGACTTAAAGATCGCAACGTTTGGGTTTTGGAGGTTGAAATCGGGTTTTGGTACGAATTGTATAACCCTTTAAGTTAGTAGATCGTTAATCTCAACCTTGTCAATTTTCTTCAAGGGTCTGCCAGAGGTTTTAATGACTCCTTACGCTCGGAGCTTTATTACCAAGTCTTCGTTATTTTTATTTTTCCTATTTACTCAAGTAATATTATAGATATGGTCCGGTGTATATCCCTCCTCTTTATCGTTCCTTTTTTTCGGAGATTGTCTACGCCGGCGGCGTTTTACTGGATTGTTGATAATAGGTAAAGAAGGTTCTTGTTAGCTTGGTCGTTTAGCTTAAAGGTATTCATTATTAATAGTTTTAATGTAGGGCTTAACCTAATTAATTCGAAAATATATAAAACCGTTAGCAGTTTCAATAACCATTTCGGAATTCGTGATATTTAATATATTATATGGGATTTTTCATTTGCTCGGCTTCCATTATATGTGGACTTTATATTGTAACTGAAAAGTGTTATGACCCAAAAACCAACTGCAGGTCATGTAACAGACCAGCGGCCAGCTGCGCCATTAGAAGCTTAATGTCCAACACATCAGGTAGGGAACATCTCTTATATCAGCAACCCAGGGTTAGGGTTAACGCACGAACGCATATGATATGTTAGATATCTTGCTATCTAAGCTATCCAGTACTGAAGATGGTATGAAGGTCATAGGATATAAGGACACGGTCAGCACCACATAGATAGTATTTCCTTTACAGCTCTTCAGTTGTCAATCTAAGTATTCGGTCTACATATCTGAATAGCCTTACGGCTTTTGATCATTACTTGCACGGTTGCGATATTGTTCACTCAGCACCTCTACTACTTTCTTGATAACATAAACCCTCTGACACCTTCTATATACTCACGGGTATTTAGTGTGATCATTACACAAAGTTAATACGTCGATTGTTGTGGGGCCGGTTTTGAGGTTAAGAGTCTTATTGATTTGGCGGTGTGCCGATTCTCTTAGTAGCTCCCTTAAAGTTTTTCCGTAGGCCGTAATACGTTTCTAAGTATTTGGCGAAGGCGGAGATTTACTCGTTAGGCATGTGTATACTCTAAAAACTAGTAGCGTTAACACTAAGATGTTAAGGCCTACAATATTGTTTAGTCCTTTTACTACCATTTATAGGTGTGTCTCCGGGTCCATAAAACTTTCAATTTTTAACGTAACGATATTATACGTTCGGCAAAGTAGGGAGTGTGCTTTTTTAACCTTTTTAATGCTTCAGTAGGCTTTTACAGGTACCCATTTACAATAGATATCTATTATCTTAGCATTTTTTTAAAAACTTTATCGCCGTAAAGTTGGTACCAGTATTGTAGATGACGACGTCGGGTGGACATAAGTACGTGTTAATTTACAGTATCTTTAGCATTCTTTATGTATCCTTTACGGAAAGAGACTTTAGAAATTTAGCTCCATAAAAAGATGTTGCAGAAGTAACAACGGTAAAGATGGATATGTTATTAAAGTAAAACATATCGACGAAGATTTTATAATTAAAGTTTTTATCTTCTTTTAATGTAAAATTAAATTTCTAGAGAACTTGGGTATAAGTTTGGTAGTAGTGATCAAACCTTTTAATGGCTTTTAAGATAAAGTATTTTATATCTTTATACCTTGCGAGCTTCAAGACTTCATATAATCTATTGACGCCTAGATGATCAAAGCGCCGATGTAATTAACCTATCTTCGATTTAGTTAAGTTTAATATCATTGTTTTAGAATGTTAAAAATAAAACCATAAGTGCTCCTACTTAAAGGCGAGATGAAACGTTTAGCCGATTTTAACCAATTTATCTACATTAACATCAACGTTAATATCGAGGGCTTTTATATCCCTTAAGTAAAGTAAAAAAGAGGTAGAAAATTTAAGGATATAAAACGTAATTGCTTTTATAATAGTTTGAATTACCGTTATCTCTAGTAACAATAGTTATTTGCCTGGTTTAAAGTCAAATTTAGCCTTACCAACATCGTAACGATTGATTTTAGTGGCTATAGTGGTTTCTTTTCACAGTGCCACGTATTGCGAATAGCTTTTTGTTGAGTATCTTATTTCCTTTATAATTGTAATAATACCTTGAAACGTATAATCCACGTAAATATCGCGAAAATTAACGGTGTATAAGGGGTTAGGGGCTTGGTTAGGGTAAAGGTAAGGGATTTTACCACTTAAACGATATAAAAAGGTGTAGTTGGTTAGTTATTGAGCCGTATTAAAAGTAGTATCTTCGTATTACTTAATTTGCATAGGGGTATTGGCGCTGTCAATTGGTCCATTGCCATCGAATCATGCGATTTAATTCAAGTAATATTATTTAAAAGTAATAGGGTATTAGACGTGATGTACTGCCTTTGTGTTATTATGTTCGGCAGGGGATTTTCGAGTTAACTAATAGCCAAACTTGTTACAAATTTAACATTTTTGCCACTATTACGACGATAGTGTTTACGATTAATAGGTCCGCCTAAATCTTAGCCTTTTTAGTGCCAACATAGTTGCTGTTATTGCCTTTAGTTTATAGCTGGTAGATTAGACCTTAGACTTTGTAATCGCCCGTAGCTATACTTATGGTCAACGTAATTAACTACCGTAAGGTTTTCTTTATCCACGTTAGGGGAGTTGATAGCTTAGGGGTATATACTAAGCGATTTTAGTATACGCGTTATTATAGTGGTAAGCGAGAAATGTAACTAGTTAAAAAAGTTTTTGTAAGTGGCATTTAGGCGTTATAAAGCGTATTCGAACTCGTTAACACCTGTAACTATTATTCGTACCTGTTCGCAAAGTATAGCTTCGCTAGCGTAGGCTTTCTCCATTTCTTTTTGGTATAGTATTAACTTGTTGAGCATTTAATTAAGGAAATCCCTTGGAATTTCCTCCTTTTCCCTTTTCGCTATTATTGTAATTTATCGCATGGTAGCCTAGTTTGTATAGTATTGGACGAGGTAAATATCGTGTTCGAAGTGGCTTTTTATTTTATCATAGATCTCGTAGAACGTGGTAGCTTTAGTAAGGAAGGTTATTGTTATGAAACAAAAACCAACTGCAGGTAATAGAATAGGCCAGCGGCCAGCTACACCATTAGAAGCTTGATATCCAACATATTAAGCGGGGAATATCTCTTATGTTAGCAACCCAGGGTTAGGGTTAACGCACGGACGTAAAGGATATGTTGGATATCTTACTATCAAATCTATATAGTACTGAAGATGGTATGAAGGTTATAGGATATAAGGACATGGTCATCACCACATAGATTGTATTTCCTTCATAGCTCTTTAGTTATCAATTTAAGTATTCAGTCTCAGTATATTCTGAATAGTCTCATGGCTTTTGATCATTACTTATACGGTTGCGATATTGTTCACTCAGCATCTCTACTACTTTCTTGATAATATAAACCCTCCAACTTCTATATACTCACGGGTATTTAGTGTGATCATTACAGTTAGGTAGTAGTTCTTGGCGTACCCTATGAGGATTCCGGGGAATAGTAAGTGAAAACCTCATAAAAAAACCTCCATCCACTTGCAAATGTTTAGGAAGGGCATTATCTTAGTATTAAAGAGGTTGTAAGGCTTTCCATTATACTTTTTTACGTCATTTCAAATTTTAGCGAAGTCTCTATGGAGTTTTTAGTTAATATTAAGTATTTTGATCGGTCTTAGGAGCAAGTCGCGATAGTTATTCCAATATTAATTGGTGTTTTCTGTCAGTTTAAGCTTTAGAGTTTTTAAAGTACAGCGTTAAAAGTAATTATTAATCGCTTGGCTTAAGGAGTAAAGTCCTGAAGTAGGATATGTAGTAGCCTTTTATGTATAGGTAAACATAAATAGAAAGGTTTTTAAGGGACTTGTCGATTTTTAGTAAAGTATTAAGAGAGAAAGGGTACCTAAAGGTTTTAAGAGGCTTGATGATTTTATTTAAATAATTGGTATAAAGCGTCGAAGTTAATATCTTTGGTCGCATTGATGGTCTTTGCTTTACGTGTTATTTCACCATTTAGGACGTATTCCGCGTTGTTATGTGTGAGTATTGAGTTGCCGAGCAAGTTAATAGTTTCCATATTTCTAGCATGTAAAGAGGCTTGACTTAGCTAAGGGTAAAGTGGGGATCCCCTTAAACGTGTGTATAGGCGTTGAGATCATTTAACGCCTTTCTTCTTTCCTTAAAAGTTTTTAGGATTAGGGTTTTAAAAGGAGTTTTTTTGTTAAGCTAATTTAAAAAGGTTTTCACCAATTCTAATAATTCCTTTTTAGGGATATAAATGCCATAGCAAGTAACTTTCTTTTTTAGCCTAACCTTAACCGTATGTTAAATTATCCTTTATATGTTAAGGGTTTAGTAGTTCAAAAACTTGCAGAAATCTTGGAAAACGCGAGCGTCGCGGCTGTAGTCATTACCGAGGTTCGCATTAATGATATACTAGCTAACGTAATTGGTTAGATGAGCTTTATTTGAAGTTTCTTCAACATCTTTGATTTAAAGCTATTCGTTGTAATTGTTAACGAAAATTAATCCGAAGGTTTTAACTTTCTTTATATATTTTTAACTTGGAGTCATCTTAGTGATTTAGCTTATATACGATATGTCGAATGCGTAGGGTCAGGAACTTGGTAATCTTGGGTATGAAGTTGCGTGGGAACTTGGCGATTTAGCGTGAAATTGCGTGATATGGCTTTTTCGATGCAATTTGGCGATTTTTAGTGTTTTCGCTTAAAGCAGCGAATTTGACGATGAAATTAGTAGAGGGAAAATAAAAAAAGTAAAGTATGGATAAAAGTTTAGAGTAAAGGGTAAGGTTAAAGGTTGTTTATTATTGGTAAAGGTTATTTGGCATAGGGACTTAGTCGTTTTTCTTATAGTAGTAGTACTCGTAATAGTACTAACTTAGCCATTTACTAATTTGCTGAACTTTGAGGCTTCTAACAGTTAATTTCAACGTTTTTAAAAAGGATTAATAAAGAGTTCTTAGTGTTTTCGATAGCGATACCGTTGCTATCTGTAAGCTGCTGTAAAAACCGACGTAGCCTAAAAGTCTTTTCTACTTACTACCATGAAAACCAATGCAGCAATAGAGGCTTTTTGCAAGAATCTTTCCTCTACCTTGGTCTTTTATAAAGCGTAACCGGAAAGTAACTTCGTTTTCTACTTAGCTAATCCGTACTTAACTCAATAAGCACTAATTAGTGTTAGTAGAGCCTTAGATCGTTACAATATTGTCGATTCGAATCGTAGTCAAAGTAATAGTAGTATTGCATTGGTTAAGTCGTAGATGTATTGTTATAGGTTTAGCAGACCGCTAGCCGGTTTGCACAGTAATTTGCATGACCAATTGCTTGGCTCGTACCCTAGAGTGAAGTGCAGCGTACTGCACTCAACTTATATCTAATGCGGTAAGTCTCTACAAAGTAGTACACTTAATTTGCAGTTTAGTATAGTCAACTTTATTATAAGTAAGGTTGACCTACTGCACTGCATGTAGTACTATTCCAATAGTAATAGCAATAATATTAATTTAACCGGTTAACAACTTAACAACTTGGTATTTCTTAAAACTTCTAGGTAATCAATCTTAACACCTTCAAAAAGGATTAATAAATATTTTTTAATATTTTCAATAACAATACTGTCGCTTACTTATAAACTTCAACAAACAGCTACATAGCCTATAAGTCTTCCTTACTGACTGCCGCGAACAACTACACAACGTATAGGGGCCCTTCGTAAAAACCTTTCCTTTACTTTGCCTAAATAAAGTGTAACAACTAGAAAACAGCTTTATCTTCTACTTAGTCAATCTGTACTTAACCTAATAAACACTAATCAGTATTAGTAGGCCTTCATGGTTACAACGTAATCGATTCGCATCACTGTAAGCGAAGTAACTGGTGCTACATTGAAATTAGTTGTGGTGAATTGTAAGTTCCAAGTTTGGCAAACCGCTAGCCGGTCTACACTAATTTGTATGGCCAAACGCTTTGGCCTGTGCCCCACTTTGAAGTGGGCACCTACTGCACTGCACTTGTAGTGCAGTGTAGTCAAATCCCACAAACTACAGTCAATTTGTAGTACGTACAATCAACTTTACTTACAGTAAAGTTGACTTGACTGTACTGCATTTGACTGCTATTCCAACACCTACCAACAAAGTATAGATTAACAATTTGGATAAACATGTAATAGAAAAAAATCTGATTTGCTAGACCAAATTTGCTTAGGTTACATATTAGGGTGGCACAAACCAGATACCTGTCAAGGATGGTTTCTCATTAGTACGATACCATAGTAGAAGTATCGTGACTATTGCGAGATCTGAAGTGAGATCAGGTTCGGTGGCTCGGTCGGGTGCGTGCTGGCACCTGATTGGCCAAAGCTATGCTGCAATACTGCCTGGGGCTCCACTCTGCCACCGTCGCGACTGAGTCGACTTTTTTTTTCCCCTTGACCAACCAGTTGGTTTTCCTCAAGCCCAGACACCCACCCCAGACCGGCGACACGCATTCAACGACTCCATCTCCTCCTAGTCGACATTCCACGCAGACCGAACAATCGCCTGTTTTGGTTCCTCCAGACTGCCTTTGAGGCCGAGGCTGCCACACCTCCCAAACCAACACCCCGCACCCGCCATGGAGGCGATAGCAGCCTCCCTCCTTCTCCTCCGGCCAGCAACACGGCGCGGCCTGACCAGCACCCGCGCCACCCTCAAAGCCCAGATCCGCTGCAAAGCCACCGCAGCACGCACCAAACGCGCCGCCAACATCCCGCCACACCCCTCCTTCCTTGACCCCGACACGCGCTTGCAGCAGGACACTATCATCTTCAACCCGCCCTCGTCCAGCGCCAGTGTATACCACACCCCCTTCAAGTTCCTGCCCAAGTCCGACCCGCGCCGCCGCGCCAACCTCGCCTCGCTGTTCGAGAGCCACTTCGGCGCCGCCCCCTCCCCGGCCACCATCGCCCAGATACCCACCGTGCGCCTGTCCCGCGAGAGGAACATCGCCGCCATCCAGGCCCGCCAGGGCAACCCCGTCACCAAGGCCGAGGTCGAAGAGATGCGCGCCCTGCGCCAGGCCGACCCGTATAAGTGGTCCGTGCGGCAACTGAGTGCCAAATTCGACTTGCCCATGGGTTTCGTTATGGCCGCGTGCCAGGCGCCGAGGGAGAAGATTGAGTTTGAGAGGAGGAAGATGGAGCTGATACAAAAGAGGTGGAGCCCGAGCAAGAGGAAGGCGATGGAGGAGAGAAGTAGGAGGGCCGAGATGCTGTACCGTGGCGAGATATGAGAGGCCCAAGCTTGCACCAGGAAATACCATATCCAAGTCTCATCAAGTCTCGCGTGGAAAGGTTCGAGCAAGACTGCTCGTACTGCAAGGGAAAGTCAAGTCTCTACATCTGCGGGATGGGATGCGGTCGACGAGGCCAGAGGGATTGCTGAAGAGAGATGCAAATCTACGTATTGTACCTTGGCCACCTGTATCACCATGGACAATGTCACAACACGGCAAATGGGTACACGCCAGATAGACTGGCAGGCGTCAAGGAACGGCATAACATGGCATGGCATGGGTGGATGTGTCTTGTGGGGGTATCTGGGTTCGCCATTTATATTGAAAAGAACATCACTGCAGACAATCTGAAGAGAATACCTGCTGTCCTTCTCCGGGACCAACCTCACAATGGCGAAAGGGCTTGGGGGACGAAAGCTGGATGGGCCAGAATGAGCTTGAAGATACAATTGAAAGTATTCCAACAACGCGTTACGGTCATTGTACAACATTACAGGCTCTTGTAATCCATATTTTTACCACTACAACCAACCCGTGGACCCTAGTTGCGCAAAGTGTCTTCGTAGCATTGTGTAGACTGTCTTGCAGCGAGCTGACCAACAGGGCGACAAGGCCTCTACCGATACCATGGAGAAGACAGGTCAACAGGAAAGCCCTTGACAGCTCTCCATCCCGTCGAGCGACCTCAGCGGCAAATCACGATCCCTTCTCTGGCATTGACTTTTGACAGCGCGAGGGGCGGATCCGCCGCCGTTTCCCGAGGCCCCGTCCGCCGTCTCTCCAGTCAGAAGAACGCCAGCGAACCTGGACCCGGCTCCACGGGCGGGTTGAAGTTATTGCACGTGCAACCTGGATCAGCCAGCACCAGTCAGCCCAAACTCGATCACGGGCCCCGAAGTTGGGGCAGCTGCCGCCGCCCTCAGAGCCCTCGCGAAGGGCAAGGCATCGCCGCCTAGAAGCACATGACAGTGGCAGGGCACCTGGATTGATTCCTACCAGACCTATATCATGCCTGCACCCCCGCCTACTAGCCAACATCCACAATGTCCATACAAAGGCCGGTCCATCGCGAGTCCCCCGCCCCCGCCGCCCAGCGAACAGATGGCGGCCACCTACATCCCGCAGGATTACACATCTAGCGAAGACACGCAGCGGCCAAGAATTCATGGACAGGCTGACTGGGCTGCTAGAAGTTGGGCAACAGGTGATGACATCCAAACAGGACGCCGATGTGGTGGGCGACACAACCAGCCTTTGGCTCCAATAGCGTGCAGTTGCCGATCCCAATGAATTGTTGATTGTACCCACCAGCCCTACCATGGCTCGTGACCTCCACGTATCAAAGCCTGCCCCCTATTGAGTAAGCCAGGTCAAGCCTGAAGGCCAATCCCATGTGATGCTATGCCTTGTTCATGATGCCCCTTGGGTTGTGGAAGCGCCATGCTTCTCATCAGTGCCGTAATCAATCTTACCAGCTATCACACGGTCACACCAACCGCACCAACTCCTGACTTCGCTCCCGATTTCTTTTCGCAGACTCTGGCCCGGAGCCTTTTCGTCCTTCCACTCAGGCACACAGCCGCCGACCCGAATCATCGACACTTTTACAGTCTTGATCTTGTTCCCAATCCCTTCCACCTCGTGTCTGGCATACCCAGGACCAACCGCAGGCGAGGGCGTCCGCGTACTTTCTTGGGCGGCAACAACATTGAGTAGCCCGCCAGACGTTGACCCAATACTCGCATGCAGATTACTGTGGCTAGTCGACCACGAATGCCACCCGCTGTAGAGAGTCAGCGCCTGCCTACCACGGACTAACTTTCTCGCAGCAAAGTCCTCCAGCTCCCGCGCGTCATCGGCGTCACAGTCCGTCTCGTGTTCAATAAACTTCCCGCTGAGACAATTTTCGCCTCTCGCGCACTCGACACCGCGATCGGCATCTCCGATGCCGGTGCCCAGGCCACCGAGATCATCGCCATACTGGGTCCGCCACTTCCAGATCCTAGAGGAGAGTGGACATGTCAGCAAGCTGTGTGAATCCGATGATGCCGATCTGACCTTAGCCAAGTTTGGTTGCGCAGAACACGCGCCAGGAGACATACCCGCGATATTCGAAATCTGAGCTCTTGATGTCGCGGCCACAGGGATTGCAGAGCCAGACACCTGCGTCTGTTGCGCAGCTGCAGACCAGCCGCTGCATTGTGTGAGATGTGAGCAGAAGGTCGGCACTCTGTGGTGGCTGTGCAAGGCAGCCTATGGGAGACTTTTGGCAGGCGAGACAGAGGCGGCGGTGTCTGCCGCGGAAGGCGGCTGGGGCTGGCGATCTCACTGCACAATTCTGTCTACGTGTCAGTCTGAAGCAGACGAAGCCCCAAAACCGAACAGGTTGAAGCTCACTCTGCACACGACGGTGGCACATTTGCGACACTCGGCGACCTTGTCTCGTGCGCAACTTCCACACTTGCCAAAATACTCGGCACTTGACGACGTGTCCTCCATGTAAAACCAGTGGTCCGCCCTCGCTCGATATCGCAGAGTAGATTGTGGATCGACGGGCAAGTCCTCGTTGGAGCAGCGCAGAGTTGACTTGAGGAGAACAGATCGGTTCTGGAGGAGAGAGTCGTGAAGGCCTCGACAGGTGCGGGACAGACTGTCAATATCGTTCAGGTCAAGCTGCGACGCCAGGGCCGAGACAACACTGGAAATCCAGTCAGTGTGCCGGTGCCTCCCGCCCGGGCAGACACATCTGCATGGCATGCTACCCGGGAGGGGGGAAGGCGTTGCCAGAGACACGACCAGACAAGCGGTCAGAGGTGTTGGTGCTCGCCTACGGATAGCATCCCAAAGCCACCGTCACCGAGTTTGCAGGCTTTTGGACGGCGGACTCATGAGCCGCCTCGTTGCGATGGGCATAGCCATTCCAGTTCGGCTTCATCGCAGTACGAGTGTGTTGAGGGAGATTGACGTCATCATCGTCCAGATCCACAAAGACAGCCATGTTGGAGAGGATACAGTGGGACGCGGAGGGGGAACGAGGCGATTTACGTGAATTCCTAGGTATTGGGAACGATAGATGATGAGGGTGGGTAGTAATGCAGGACCAGGGATCGGGGTGTATAAAGCGTAATAGTAAGTTCCAAATCACAATCGGATCTTCCGGGGGCAAGGGGCTAGGGACCCTGTGCCTGTACTTAGGGGCGCTAGGGGCAATGCCTCCCACGGAGCCGATTGGATGTCGTATGTATCCCCGCTGGACTGAACCCCTCTCCCACACTGAGCGTGTCGGGGGCAGTCCTCATTCTGCTTCTACTTCGGTGGTATGGGTAATAGAATCCGTCCATGTCATGGGCACATGGTCCGTGCAGTCACCTTAGCAGGGATGCACCCCATCCCTGCCGGTACCTGGCAGGGATGGTTTATAATTAGTACGATACCGTAGTATATCGGTTGCTTGTGGAAACCTTCTCATGTGAGAGACCAAGGGCTCACATGCAATGTCGACGGTGCCGGACAAGACTGGAGTTCCTCAGCCTGACTTACCCACTGCAAGTTCCCCCGGGGGCGCCCAGGAGAATTCGCCGTCGCGAGTCAAGAGGTAGCGATGACAAGTACGACGTGTGGGGGCATTTAAACAAGGACGGCCCTTGACCCACTGCCCTCGATCGACCCTCCATCCAGGACCAACGCCAAGATGAAACATGGTGATGGCAAGAGTTCCAGAAGTGCTCAGGAATTACCTCAGTTGAACTCAGATGTCTTTTCGAGGCGCAAACGAGTATGGTGGCTAATTAAGCGAGTGTGGTGGCTGGCAAATTTAGTATACAGGGGTGTGGTGCAACTCGCAGGGTTAGGGTAGAGGTCTCAGAAGACAGGGTAACGTAAGCGAGGTTGCGCCACGCTAAATTTACTAGCCGCCATACTCGCTCAATTCAACCAAGTCCATATAACTTCCCAACATTGACATCTGAGGTACTGAGGTAACTCAGGACTTGGTTGCCATTGATCCAACACCCTCGACCGATCTTCCAACCGGGACCAATGGCCAAAAGAGAAGTGGAGTGGGCAACAATGAATGCATGCTGTACGCCGGGCGATGACAGTTGACACCCTTGAAATCAAAATTATTCTTGAGAGCATGGCGTTGGCAGACTTTGCCTAAGCCCTATTGCGTTGCCAGGCGGTGGCTTGCGAGTCCAAATTGTGTCGACAATGAACCATTCGCTCGCATGTCAACTACACCACTTTGCCGCTGGCATAGCGGGCCTCAAGCTGCTGTCTCAGCTGTAAGGGAATAAACTATGGACTGTACTAACTGAAGCACAGCGACAGTATAAACTGTTCTACTGTGTTGGTGCTACTATTCCTTGCCGAATACTAACAGTTTGGGAGGGCTATACTAACAAACGCTGAGGTATCATTCTGTTCCTTGACCAGTGTATGGAGAATGGATCCACAATGGTCTGTACAGCATTTGAAGTTCAGACACCTTACCCCGGATTGACTGCTGCGGCTATTTCAGCTTTGGGTTCTGTCTTGTGAGTGATATAGCCAAGAGAAGTCTGTGGCAGCTTTTTGACATGCTATGTAGTTGAAATGAAATGGGCATGTATGCATGCTACAAAGTCTTGAAGATCAATACACATGTGGTATCTTCATTTTTTGGTGATTGCTAGACCAAGGTGACGTGGAATAAATAACAAGATAATGTTCCAGGGGTACCTGTCAATTTATATTGCATGGTTGCAGGGATGGTGCATCGCCACTTACCGTATGTAGTATCGTTCGTACGTAGTAGTAAAGTACTAGTAGTTTGGAGCTCCTAACGATTTGGGGGGCCAAAAGCTGTCAACGTCACCAACTTGTCTTTGCACTCCCTGCTCCCTGCTCCCTGCCTCCATATGAAAGCCATCAACAGATGGCGTCTGCTGTTAGACCATTGGCCAGCGACATCATACTTTCCATTTGAGCCTTCCTGGAACTTCCTCCCAGTTGACCTTGTGTCCTTGTGTGGAACCAATGCCGTTGAGCACTTGCCATCTTGGACCCAATCCCCAGCCTCGGACGCATTGTCACCTGCATCCAGCCTGATCTCGATCTTGAGATCTTGTGCGGGCCTGGAGCTATTCCGTGTGATTGCATGGTTACGGCCTCTGTGGCCTTGTGGCCTTGCGACACAGCCATGCTAGCTTGCTAGCATGCTAGCTTCACTGTTTGGCATGGCATTGACATGTTGAGTTTGGCCCTGTTACTTTTCTACCTCGACTCGAGTCCTTTGCAGCTTCCGTCCACCATCCACCGTCCACACCATCACCACCATCCTTGCTGACACCCACTACCCCAAACGGGCTTGCTCTGCCTTGCTCTGACCGCTACTACTGCGTTTATAAATATCGTGCACCTACAGACAACAGTGGCTGGCCTCTATCCTCTAACTGCATCAAGTCAACAGAACACCTATCTGCCTACTCCTTGCCTGCTATACATCCTGCCCTACAATATCAATTGTTCTTCCTACCTCACCTAGCCAGGTATTCAACAATACAGCATCATTCTGCATACGTCACCCTCTTTGCAAACCCTCGCTCGACACCACACCACCCGGTACCGCTGTATGACTGAGCACACGACGCCACTACGCATAGCATTGAGCTAGATAGCAAACCACCAGAAGACGAACCTATTACTCCCTCAAGCTGGGTACAATTGCCAGCTCCATGGATTCCCAGGACCACGCCCTGAAGAAGGGCCCTGCTGCCTCAGCTCGGGCTGACTCCATCGACGACTATAACGTGTTTGACGATGCCAAAACCTACTATGGCTCTGATGCCCGCCACAAGGGCACAAAGGCCAGCGCCCGGACTCGCACCTTCTCCCAGAATAGTCTCATGCAGCAGATGGAGCGACTGGGCCTGAAGGAGCCCTTCCGGCGAGGCAGCCATGGTACGTTCTGCGCTGCTTTCCCATCAGTATCCGCTCGGTTTAACGACTTGCTGACCAGCTCGACCATACTGCAGACGAGTCCACCCTCCCCGGCAACCGCCGCTTCCTCATCCAAGTCGATCCCACCCTCGAGAGTCTTAGCAAGCAGGAGGACACGGACGGCAACATGCAAATTACCATCGAGGACAATGGCCCCAAGGCAAATACCATAAGAGTCTTAGTAGTTGGCAACAGAACACAGAGGCTGACATTCAGCAGGTGCTTTCCCTTCGCACAGCCGCCTCCGACGGCCACAACAGGTTCGACATCCGAGGCACATACATGTTGTCCAACCTGCTACAGGAGCTGTCACTGGCCAAGGAGTTTGGCCGCAAGCAGGTCATCCTAGATGAGGCCCGTCTCAACGAGAACCCCGTTAACAGACTGTCCCGTATGATCCGTGACCACTTCTGGGAGGGCCTGACACGCCGCATTGACGCCTCAACCATTGAGGTCTGTGCCAGGGACCCCAAGGACTGGACCGATGATCCTCGGCCGCGCATCTACGTCCCGGAGGCCGAGCCCGAGCAGCTGAAGTTTTACAACAAGGTCGCTAAGGACTTCCCAGACCTCAGGCTGGACGTCTGCCCGCTTCCTTCGTCCGACAGGATCACCCCTGAGCTCATCCGCGATCTCAATGCTGCCCCCGGTCTGCTCGCCATTGAAATGGAGAAGATTGTAGACCCCAAGACCGGTGAGGAGACCCTGCGAGGCCTGCCCTTCGTCGTTCCCGGAGGTCGCTTCAACGAGTTCTACGGCTGGGACAGCTACATGGAGTCTCTGGGCCTTCTGGTGGACAACAAGACCCACCTCGCAAAGTCCATGGTTTCGAATTTCTGCTTCTGCATCAGGCACTACGGCAAGATTCTCAATGCGACCAGGTCTTACTACCTGGGTCGGTCCCAGCCTCCCTTCCTCACAGACATGGCCCTCCGTGTCTACGAAAAGATCAAGCATGAGCCTGGTGCACTGGAGTTTCTGCGCACTGCGATCCTGGCAGCCATCAAGGAGTACCACAGTGTCTGGACTGCTGAGCCCCGTCTTGACCCTGTCACTGGACTATCCAGATATCGACCAGTGGGTCTCGGTGTTCCTCCTGAAACTGAGGCCTCGCACTTTGTCCACGTCCTTGAGCCATACTGCAAGAAGCACAACCTGAAATTCAAGGAATTCGTTCACGCCTACAATCATAGAGAGATACTGGAGCCAGAGCTGGATGACTACTTCATGCATGACCGATCTGTGCGTGAATCTGGTCACGACACCAGTTACCGTTTAGAGAGGGTCTGCGCAAATCTTGCGACCATCGACCTGAACTCGCTGTTGTACAAGTACGAGACGGACATTGCGCGGACCATCCGCAATATATTTGGTGACAAGCTGCAGATCCCCGCCGAATACTGTGTTGGATCCCTCAAGCCCGGCCAGATTGAGACGTCTTCTGTCTGGGACCGCCGGTCGAAGCGCCGCAAGTTGGCCATTGACAAGTACCTGTGGAATGAGGAGGAGGGCATGTACTTCGACTATGACACAGCGAAGCGCCAGCAGCAAACGTATGAATCGTGCACGACCTTCTGGGCGCTCTGGGCCGGCGTTGCCTCGCCCAAGCAGGCGGCAGCCATGGTCACTAAGGCACTGCCCAAGTTTGAGGCGTACGGCGGTCTCCTATCCGGTACACTCAAAAGTCGTGGCGAGATAAGTCTCCAGCGACCCAACAGACAGTGGGACTACCCGTACGGGTGGGCGCCGCAGCAGATCCTGGCCTGGACAGGCCTGTTCCGCTATAGCTTCACGGATGAGGCCGAGCGGCTCGCCTACAAATGGCTGTACATGATGACCAAGGCGTTTGTGGACTTCAACGGCGTGGTGGTGGAGAAGTACGACGTGACGAGGCCGATTGACCCGCACAGGGTCGATGCTGAGTACGGCAACCAGGGCCTGGACTTCCGGGGCGTTGCGAAAGAAGGGTGAGTTCTGCTTCCTGCAGTCCTGATAACGATTCGTAAAATTCTCAAGTCCAAGAGATACTAACCGAATACAGTTTCGGCTGGGTCAACGCCAGCTACGTCTATGGCTTGCAGATTGTCAATGCCCACATGCGCCGTGCGTTGGGCACCCTGACTCCGTACGACACCTTTGTCAAGGCGCTTGAGGACAGCCAGAAGAAAATTCTTTCGGAGATGGTCTGATCAGGGATATCAACCTGCTTTTTCATTGATTCTCACCTAACCACAGCGGCATCAGATTGGCGCATAAGGCTTCTTCATGATGGTAGGAACATCAGAAGGCAGACAGGACAGGACAGAAAGACAGAACGTTTTTGTGAGAATTCATGGTCGACCTAGAAATCCTGGAAGATGCTAGATCAGATACACTCGAAGGAGTGGCATGTGGAGCTCATTGTCTTGCTTGGATTGGTTCATGCATTTTCTCTGTGCCTGTTCCTGAGAATTGTTATTGCTTGTGTGTACAGTGATGGCTTTGCTGGGTTGGTGTGCCTGCTTGATGGGCCGTCTCTTGTCGTAGAGAGATCTGAGATAGGGGCAGGATGCAAGTGTGCTGCTGCTTGCACCGAGACACAGAGACAACAATGCTACAAGAAGGACCAGGGTTTATGCCCACGAAGCAAAACCAAGAATTGACCAGGGTACAGGTCCCGGGGTTTCTCTAAATCAGGCTGGTATGACATTGGAGGCTATGAACAAAGTGCTATGGCCCATGCATGTTCCATGGAAAACCCGTTGTACTTGTACAATACCCGCTCACCATGATCATTGGTCATCTGCAGCGACCCTGTTTCTCCTTCTATGCAGACGGTCGAATCCGTTCCGACCGAAGCCGTTCCGACTTTCTGCTCAACCTGAGCAGGACACGGTGGATGTAGCCCGTTCGTCGTTGATGTCCGATAACCGGGCAGCTTCATCGAACGGGGTGCGATACCCCAGTTTCCAGGTTCGGCGGCTCGGCACCCGGTTTCGCGAATTTTTGTTGGAGTCTCCCTTGTCCATTCACGAACAACAGCATCCCGGCGCTCTGGAGGCGGCCGTGCGAATGGGCCGGCGCCATTCTTCAGTAGGACAGGTCCACTGTGTGCGTGCGCACCAGTTTGCAGACGTCGCTGCTCAGGAGACGCCACTCCCCAGGCCTTGCTGGATTTTGTGTGTTTTTAGCGGACGACACGCCGCGCCAATAAGCAACATGATTTCGTCTGGGACATCGTAAATTCAGGCCATTGGTGTTGAGGAGGCAGGTCTGGCCACCTTTGAGGCGATTGGTGAGGCCATGTGTTGGGATGTTTATACGGCAACCTTCCTGAATCATCGTGTTATTCAAGGGTCCAATGTCACAACCCTATTTTACATTGTACATACACGCCACCATTTTCATTTCAGTTATTCCAAACTTATTCGGACTTGTGTAGTTTCCTCATTCTGTTCATTAGCCATGATTTCACACTTTCATCAACCTCGACAACTTCATAGACATGATGCATTACAGAAACACAATTTGAAATTCCTGTGCACACGTAAATAAGTGCCGCATAAGTATAGACATTCGCTGCAGGATTGCTTGCCGTCCCGGCCTTTTCAGCAAGATCGCGGTAGACAATTATCCATGTCTGTGGACTCCCCGAAGCGCGCTGGAACTACAGAGTACGAGAATCAAGTTTGATTGCGGGAGCACTGCGCTTGGCGAAACTATAACGGCACTGTCAAGGCCCTAATTTGGGATGGGTTGGCTGTGCGTACAGTGGTATTGCATCCAACATATTAGCGCGTGCCCCAGCCTATGACGAAGCCCTCGCAATCCGGTCAAGTACACTCGACACAATACTACGCAAATTCGCGGTCGCGTGTAGTTCATGCATGCGATCCATTTGTTGACACCCTGTGCGGGCTCATCGTTTTCTTTTCTAGTCCCAGTCATCAACCCTACTGTACATCGTCTAGACACACTTAAGCAACGACAACTACAACCTAAAAACCCTTGGGCTTCATTCCTCCAGGTCCCGTTCCCGTTCGGGCACCGTACCCATATTTCCTCGCCGACCTCGACCTATGCGGACCACCACCCACCTCAGCGACGTCCGCAATGTTAGTGCAGCATTACGAATAATCCTCTCCTCCCACCAAGCATCCTGACGCTATACCGCAACGTTCGGCATTTAAATATTGCACTGCCTCGTGAGGCCCGTCGATCGGCCAACCAACTCGCTGACTCCTCGCAAGTACCCCCGACCACCAGTTCTCCGGCACTTCAAGTCCGACCAATCTGCTACGACCCATCTGCTATACAGTAGACACTCGAGTTACATATTGCCGTCAGGCTCGTGCCAGCTTAACGGCCCTTTGTCCTCGATTCCCGACCACTCCCACCACATTGCCAACCTGCCGACCGTCCATTCCCGGCCGTCCAAGCCCATCGCATTTTGAATATAGAATGCGCCTGGATATTGCAAACAGCAGTTGGGATCACATGTCGGGACCACAGAGAGACTTGCGCTGAACTATCCTGGAGCGGAATAGCTGCGGCTGTTCTCTTCTTCCAATCCTACCGACACATCGTCGCGCGCGAGTGACGGACCTCGACCCAAGCGACTTGCATCTTCACTAGTACCACAGACACTGCGTGCGGGCCCTTCGCCGAGGCTCGCTCGCGCACGCGACAATCACTCATCATGGCACCCGGCGGCGGTGGCAACATAAAGGTGGTGGTGAGAGTGCGGCCCTTCAACGGGAGAGGTGAGTAGTCTTGCTCAGGGCTCTCGCTTGCAAGAATCGCTCGCGATGGGGGCATACCTATCAAAGGCCCAGGCTCTAACGCGCTGTTGCAAACAGAAATCGACCGTGGCGCACAATGCATCGTTGAAATGAAAGGGGACCAGACGGTCCTCACTCTACCTGCCGGCGCCCCAGTAGGAAAAGGCGGCAAAGATTCGGGCCAGAAGGTCTTCGCTTTCGACCGCTCATACTGGTCCTTCAACAAGGACGATGCAAACTATGCCGGACAGGAAAATCTCCACGATGATCTGGGAAAACCGCTGCTCGACAATGCCTTTACCGGTTACAACAATTGTATTTTCGCGTACGGCCAGACCGGATCCGGAAAATCCTACTCGATGATGGGTTATGGCAAGGAGCATGGTATCATCCCCAAGATTTGCCAGGACATGTTCGAGAGGATCAAAGTGGCACAAGCAGCCGACCCGGCCGTCAAATTCACCGTCGAAGTGTCGTACCTAGAAATCTACAATGAAAGAGTCAAGGACCTGCTGAACCCGGGCACCAAAGGGAATCTGAAGGTCCGAGAACATCCTTCGACAGGTCCGTACGTTGAAGATCTCGCGAAACTTGTGGTGGGCAGCTTCGAGGAGATCGAACACCTTATGGACGAAGGCAACAAGGCCCGAACGGTTGCCGCAACCAACATGAACGCCACTTCCAGTCGCAGTCATGCCGTCTTTACCCTGATGCTCACCCAGAAAAAGTTCGACACTGAAACGAAGATGGAGGCGGAGAAAGTGGCCAAGATCAGCCTGGTTGATCTGGCTGGCTCAGAACGAGCGAATTCTACCGGAGCCACTGGCGCGCGTCTCAAAGAGGGTGCCGAGATCAACAGATCGCTGTCGACCCTTGGTCGTGTCATTGCTGCCTTGGCTGACCTGTCCACCGGTAAAAAGAAGAAGGGCGCGGCTTCGCAAGTGCCTTATCGAGACTCGGTGTTAACATGGCTACTGAAGGACTCGCTAGGTGGTAACAGCATGACTGCAATGATTGCAGCCATCAGTCCTGCCGATATCAACTATGACGAGACCCTCAGTACGCTCCGATATGCCGATTCTGCCAAGCGCATCAAGAACCACGCTGTTGTCAACGAGGATGCCAACGCCCGCATGATCAGAGAGCTCAAGGAGGAGCTAGCACAACTCAGGAGCAAGCTTGGGGGCGGTGCTGTTGGCGGAGTCGTTGGTTCTGCCGATGAGCTCTATGCCGAAGGAACACCGCTTGAGAAGCAGATGGTGACGATCACGGCGCCTGACGGAAGTCAAAAGAAGGTTTCCAAGGCTGAAATCGCAGAACAGTTGAGCCAGAGCGAGAAGCTGTTGACGGATCTCAACCAGACTTGGGAACAAAAGATGCAAAAGACGGAGGAGATTCACAAGGAGCGGGAGGCTGCTCTGGAAGAACTCGGGATCAGTATCGAGAAAGGCTTCATCGGCCTGAGCACACCCAAGAAAATGCCGCATCTGGTCAACCTGTCGGACGATCCACTCCTTGCAGAATGTCTCGTTTACAATCTGAAACCTGGTATCACGATGGTGGGCAACGTCGAAGCGGAGACCAATACCGATAGCCATCTGGGCATCAAGCTGAAAGGCACTCGAATTCTGGCTGAGCATTGCTCCTTCGAGAACAATTCGACAGACGGAACAGTGACGCTCATACCCATGGAAGGCGCGGCCGTGATGATCAACGGCAAGCGGATTACAGAATCACAACAGTTGCACTCGGGGTATCGTGTCATCCTGGGCTACTTCCACATATTCAGATTCAACCACCCAATGGAAGCCCAGGCTGAGCGAGCAGAGAAAACAGAGACCCAGAGGCAGAGCTTACTTCGTCAATCCGTCACAGCCAGCCAGCTTCAGGCCAGTGAGCGAACATCACCAACTCCCAGTCGGCCAGGGCATGACCGAAGTGTCAGCAGCAGCAAGGCAGGTTCTGATTGGGGTGGCAGTGAAAGTCGTTCGGATTCTCCGGCACCCCCAGGCCGTGATTCGGATTGGTCTTTCGCACGACGGGAGGCGGCGGGTGCTATTCTAGGTACTGACCAGAATTTTACGAAACTCACGGACGAGGAGTTGAATGCACTCTTCGAAGATGTCCAGAGAGCTCGAGCAGAGCGTGTCGTCGGTAGGGATGGTGACGAAGACATGGACTCCATGAACTCGTATCCTGTGAGGGAAAAGTACATGTCTACAGGCACCATCGACAACTTCTCTCTCGATACCGCACTCACGATACCCTCGACACCGAAACAAGGCGACTCCGACTACAGGATGCGTGATGCCCGTGAAGAGATGCAAGCGCAGCTGGAAAAACAACGAGAAGAATTCATGGACCAGCTCAAGAGTGCGCAGACTGCGAATGTGGAAGTCGAAGAGATCAAAAAAGAGAAGGTCCAGATGGAGACGACACTCAAGCAGATGAAGGAGGACATGCAGAAGCAATTGGAAGTACAGAAGCGCGAGTTTGAAGCCAAGATCCTGGATCTGAACCCGCTGAAGAGGCCAAAGAGAAGCGCGAAGCTGTCTGATGAGGAGATCGAGGTGGCCAAGCGCGTGGTGACGCACTGGCGGAAACGTCGCTATGTGCAGATGGCCGAATCGGTGCTTCAGCATGCTGCGACGCTGAAAGAGGCCCAGATCATGAGCCAGGAGCTCGAGGAAAACGTCGTCTTCCAGTTTTGTGTCGTCGACTCTGGGCGCACTCTCATCTCTTCATACGACATGATTCTTACCGGCGGCGAGAGCGACGACACACACCTCGAGCAAGCAATCAAGCCGTGCATCGGCGTGCGTGTGGTGGACTACAAGCACAGTATTGTGCACCTCTGGAGCGTCCAGAAGCTGCATGATCGTGTACGCCAGATGCGCCAGATGCATCAGTACCTGGACCAGCCGGAATATGCGCAACATCTCAGCTTGGACAACCCCTTCATCGAGGCTTGCATGCCTCGGTACACGCTGATCGGAGAGGTCGATGTGCCTCTCAAGCCGGTCTTCGAGAGTCGTGTTCAGGACTTCCACCTGGATGTGCTGTCGCCGCACACGTCGCATGCCATCGGTATCATCAAGTTGTCACTCGAGCCGTCGGCGGCGAGGGCACCGTCAAACTCTATCAGATTCAACGTCGTCATGCATGAGATGGTTGGCTTTGCCGAACGGGAGGGCACAGAGGTCCACGCTCAGCTCTTCATGCCTGGGATATCAGAGGAAGATGGCGTTACAACGACGCAAATGGTCACAGGCTTCGACGAAGACGCCATTCGATTTGAGAGCGTCCACAGCATGAGTGTGCCTATCTCCGCACCATCCGACGTTGTCCTGAGGGTGGCCATTCTCGCAAAAGTCTCCTCCATGCACCTCGACAAGCTTCTTAGCTGGGACGACATTCGAGATGCGGTGCCGACTTCGAGGAGCAAGTCCAGGTCGGCTCGCATCAACGAAGCGCATTTCTACACAGAAGAGAAGCACGACTTGCTGTCGCGGGTGCAGATCATGGAGATGGACGAAAATGGCGAGTATGTTTCTATGGAGGTTGCGCAGACGAGCGAACTTGACACTGGAATTTTTCAACTCCACCAAGGTCTCCAGAGACGCATCACCATCCATTTGAGCCACAGTTCCGGCGATGTACTGCCCTGGGACGATGTGGTGGCGATGCGTGTCGGTAGGATACAACTGGTGGACGCAGCAGGAAAGAAGCCAGACATGGGCACCGACTCGCCGAACATTGTCCTCAAGATGGCCTCCAAACCTGTTTTCCGCCATAACGCGAACGGGACGCGCAGTGTCACCATCAGCGGGCAATGGGACTCTAGTCTGCACAGCTCGTTACTCTTGGACCGAGTGACAGGAGATAAGTACCGCGTCCAGATGACCATCTCTTGGGAGATCAGCTCGCCTAAGCTCGCCGAGCCGATGCGCTTTTCCCAAAACGTCTTTTGCCAGATCCGCTCTCGCTCTTTCGTACGTCCAACCTCCATGTTCTCAGCACTCTGGCAGAGCGTCCGCTTCGTCCACTCCAGCACCACCATCTTCACGCTCAAGATGCGGCCCGCGCCGATCAAACGTGTCGGGGACCTGTGGCGGATGAACAGCCAGCACGACTACGTCAAGGGCGAAGAGAACCTCACAGCGTGGACGCCCCGCGGCGTGAGCCTCATCAGTGACTACATTAGCGCACGCAGGAAGAGGAGGCGTATTGCGGAGATGGGTGCGATGCAGAATTTCCTAAAAAAGATTGGCTTGCCGGAACCCAAGCGGCAGTTCAATGGTGATGTCGAAGAAGACATGCCCCCTAGGCCGAGAGATTCCGACTTGGACTCGATCGACGAGTTGTTGCAAGATACGTCCGAGGTCTCGCAGTTTTTGGATTCCGCGAGTGGAGCGGGTCGCACTAACGGCGACACTGCGGATGCTGAAGGGCAACTAAAGGCCAACGGAGAAAGCTCCGAGGAGCCAGGAACTAACGGTGTTCTGTCACCACTGGCGGAATTAAATGCAGAGCACTCGAATGGGGATCTGGCGGAAGAGCAAAATGAAGAGGCTCAAGCAACTGAGGTAGCAGAAGAGGCTCAGCCGCCAGAGAAGCCACAATCTGAGTTCTCAGAGCGGGAGACGTTCGTCCTTGAGCGCAGCCTCAAACTTTGGACCAGCTACCCCGACCCACTCACCCAAATCCTTCACGAGGATAACACGAAACCCCCAGTGGACGGCGGTCCTCAGTCACCCGTCCCACCAGAGCTACTTGCAACAATCATTCGTGTTCCCAAGAATCCGACCATGCTGAAAAGTGGCTACCTTCTGGTGCCCAGCAGCGATTCGACTCGCTGGATCAAGCGCTTCGTTGAACTGCGCCGGCCTTACCTACACATTCACAACGTTGCCGACGGCGAAGAGGTGGCTATCGTCAGCCTGCGTAACTCTCGGGTTGACAGCCAGCCCGGCATACTTGGTCTGTTGAACGGCAACGAAGATGATGATGGCGGTATGGACAGCATGAACGGCGCGCTGGAGGCTTCGCCACAGTACCGCACTCCACGACGCGACGAGGACCGGTCACATCAGCACCGGCGGTCAGCATCTGGCAGTCTCATCTCGAGCATCTGGACGGGCAATCAGGGCCCGTCCAACGGCGCTGCTCATGAACACACGCACTCGAGGGACAAGAGCGTCACCTCTGGGCTCGCGAAACTGTCGAACCGGCTACAGGCGGCGATGTTTGCCATTTACGGAACCGACAACACATGGATATTCACCGCGCGCAGCGAAAAAGACAAGTTGGATTGGATCTTCAAGATCGATCAGAGCTATTTCTCGTCAAGTCCCAGCGGGAGTGCCGATGGGAGCGGGGCTGCGAGTCCGAGCAAAGGTGGTTACTAGGGCCCACGTGCTGCTGCAGTTTATGCAAGACATGATGGATGACGATTTGATGAGACGATGCCTCCGTGTTTTCTGGGTGTGCGTTTCGCTTTCAAAGACTAGTCGATGGGGGCTGGTCTACCACACCACTTTTCCTCTGTCCTGCGTGGCTGGCTGGCGGCGTGCTTCCCTACCTATATACATACAGTCATTGGTTGTTAGGTTTACAGTGCTTAGTGTATCATAGACTATACCCATACCCAACAGATGGCCCTAGGATCAAGATTGGGAAGAATCGAGAGAAGAGTGTGGAAGTGGATAGTTTGGTGCATGTTCGTTCTGCGCAGGTACTCGTACACTGCAATGAAGACGGAGGGGAGCTGGATGCCACGGCAACATACCCCGAAGGTAATGAGTGAATTGAAAGAGGAAAATACCCTGACATGTCTGCGTGGAATCCGTTTGGTGGGGATAGGAAGCAACTGCTGGTGCTTGGAATACTGATAGAATCACCCACGAAGTGAAGTATGAAGTATCTGGAAACACAGCGGCTGAAGCCCGCCAAGCCGCTATAGCTAGTGCGTCTGTACGGCGGGCGACCTTCCTGACGAATCAGGTTCGGAAACCCTGCCGCGGTCGCCACTACCCTAACCCTCTCACCCATCTCACTCACACAGTGACCGTGACATCACTGCTCTACGTCAAAGGCCTGGCCAGCGGCAGCGATGACATCGTGAGAGCCTCATCCACGCCCAACATGTTCAAAATCCTCTCACGACACAAACTTGACATGCAGACGCCACCAATCACCAAGATGACGCCACTCATATGAATGGTGCTCTCTTGGACCTGCGCCAGCCACATCATCCCTACCTCCCTGAGCACATCCAGTACATCAAACCCTCTCTGCGAACAAGTCACATGAACTAAA
>JASMMZ010000002.1:22133954-22356371 GCA_038502455.1 Anisogramma anomala
CCCCATCGTCCTCGCCCACGGCCTCTTCGGCTTCGCAGAGCTCAAACTCGCCGGCTCCTACCTGCCGCCCATCCACTACTGGCGCGGCATCAAAGAAGCCCTGACCGCCGCCGGCAGCGAGGTGATCACCGCCACCGTCCCGCCCGCGGGCACCATCGCCGCGCGCGCCGCGCAGCTGCGGCGCAACATCCTGGCCGCGTCGCGCGGCCGGCCCGTCAACATCATCGCGCACTCCATGGGCGGGCTCGACGCGCGCTACATGATCAGCATGGCGCGCCGCCGCCGCCGCCGCCGTCGCACCAGCAGCAGCAGCAGCACCCCCACCACAACCACCCTGCGTGAGGAGGAGGAGGAGGAGGACGACGACGACGAGGACGACGAGGACGAGGACGCCGCCGCCGCCGACGCCGCGGTCGAGAATGACGTCAACGTGCGCGCGCTCGTCACCATCGCGACGCCGCACCGCGGCTCCGCCGTCGCCGACTGGCTGCTCGCGCGCGTCGGCGCGCGGCGCCGCCCGCGCGCCCTCGCGCAGCTGGGCTCGCGCTACATGGCCGAGCGCTTCAACCCGGCCGCGCGCGACGACCCGGCCACGCGCTACTTCTCGTACGGCGCGGCGCTGGCGCGCCGCCCGCCGCTGCTGAGCCCCTTCCGCGCGCCGCACCGCCTCCTGCTGCGCGCCGAGGGCCCCAACGACGGGCTGGTCAGCGTGGCCAGCGCGCGCTGGGGCTGCTACCAGGGCACGCTGGAGGGCGTCAGCCATCTGGACCTGATCAACTGGACGAACCGGCTGCGGCAGGCCCTCAGGAGGTGGATGGGCGAGCCGGAGCCGTGAGTCTCTTCTGCCTCTCTCTCTTGCCTCGCTCATTCTCGGCAATGCCCCTTCGTGTGTCACGCCTGCTAATGAGTCTTTGCCTGTGCTTCCAGCTTCAATGCCGTTGCATTTTATCTCGAGATCGCGGATATGCTAGAGAAAGAGGGACTGTGAAGGGTCGCAAGAGTTGCATAATGCGCTACTATTGAAATGCTGTGTGATAGAACAGATAGAGTCTGGCTACTGACTTGCATGTCGTCTCAGAACTCCTTTTCCATCTCCAGCATTTATTTGAGCTCCTTCCCTCCTCTCGACCTGATGTAGTTACGTCTCTCAGACCCCTGGATTTGGTGGGGCTGGCATTAGCTGACCGATCTTCTGTCCATCGGAAGACTGCTGCTGCTGTTCTGTCCACCAAGAGCCTGGATGCTGTTTTGATCGCTCTTCCGTTCACCACGAGGTTGAATACTGCTCTGTCCCCTCGAAGGCTGGGTGCTGATCTGCCCATGGCTGGTATCACTGATGCTCAACCCAAATCAAAGACCGTCATTGGGATCAAAGGCCCAATATGGATCATAAAAATATCTCGCAGCCTGAATTGCACCATCCTCAACCAAAGCATGAAACCACATGAATCGGCAAGGGACGCAAGTCCCTGCAAAAAATACTCAGCACCGAAGCCACCTGTGAGTATGCCAGCAGCAGGAAGTTGTGCTGGTATGCGTCATCTGGATGACCCTCCTAAGACAGATTTGCCTGATGGCTCAATTCACTCCGTTTATCACCCAGGCATCTCGGCATTTGTCGCGGCAACTGCCTCCAACTTCCCTGCCTCCTCACGCTCCACTGGGTGGCCATGATCATCTCCTCTAAACTAGACAACGTCGAAAGTCGTGCTGGAAGTCGCATCAAGAGAAGGGCTGGAGGGCGACCGATCACAGTCGCCTTCATCATCCTCCTCTTCGTCTTAGTCTGCCTCTGATCTTTTGCTAATGGTTCTTCGTCTTTTCCCTGCCCCAAGTGCTATTGCATCCTGCTCCTCTTGTTGACTCAGCTTGTTGGCGGGCATAAAATTCCTCAATTCTCTAGGAAGCTTTTTTGCACGGCTGTTATCCATGTTCGTCGTCAATACCGTCTGTACAGAAGGACGAGAAGGGCTATTGGAAGGGCAATGTGACTAGCGCTTGCGTTGCTTTTTCTTGGTTGCACCACGGTCGTCTCCGTCCTCATGAGCGGTCTCGCGGTCACGCTTCTTTGCCTTGGCCTCCAGAGTGTCCCAGTCCTCGCCCTCATCGTCGCTGGCGTCCTCGTCACTCGCCTCTGCAGAAGCATTGGAATCAAAGTCAGAGTCTGCCTCGCTGGACTCAGATACCTCGAGCAGCTCACTCTCGCTGATCTGGAAATCGCTCTCGGGCTCTTCATCCTCAGAGTTGTTCTCGTTGTCGCTATCAGACTGCAAGAATGTCCAACCACCATCGGTGAAAAAGTGATGAGGGTCTGTTGTGACCGTCTTCATGATCGTGGGCCAGTTCAAGTTGAGAGGGCCCTCACTATACGCAATGTCCGAGGAGTCCAGGAAATCCTTGACTTCTTCCAGAGACTCCACTGGGATGGTGTTGACATGATAGGGTGCGCGGTTGTAGTCCTTGAAGACAAGGACAAGATCGAAGTTCTTAAGGCCAAACTGGACCCGCTCGAGATGCGCAACTTCAATGTCTTCGAGTGTGATGACCATGAAAGGCGGCTCTGTGAGCTGAATCAGGCAGTCTGTAGTGGGCTGGATGTAGACGTTGCTGCGGAAGGGGACCCCATGGAAGCCGAGGTCTCGAACCGGCATGTCCACCTCCAGGTGCTCGTTGCGACCAGCCTCGGCAATCTTTTCGGCGAAGTTCTTGAAGAGACGATCGAGCTCTCCACGCCTGCGGCGCTCCTCCTGCTCTGCCTCAAACTCGTCCTCATCGCCGTAGCGATATTTTCGTTTGCGGTTCCCAGTCTCGTCGAATTGAATATCGGTGGCCTCCCTATAGAACTGAACATCTTTGGTCTTCTTCTTGTTGCCAATGAGGATCGGATCTTTCAGATGGATGTGGATGATGACGATCAATTCGCTCTGGCAAGGCTGGAAGAACAAGTGCTTGACGTTGGAGAAGAGGATGTCGACTCTCTGATGAGGGTTCAATGGTGACTGATACCTCACACCATTCTGGTGAATCTCCACCTTGCCGGGCACCCGCTTGCCTTCCATGGCCGGGCGCAGGAAGACGTTATCTAATACGGCCGGGCGACGGTCTGGTTGCGGAAGTTAGTTTCGCCAGACACGCAGTGTATCTCTGGTCAACTTACTTCGAATCTCGACAAGCTTTTCCTGCTCGACAACGTCTTCCATGTCCTTTTTTTCCTGCTCCTTCTTGGCAGCGTCGCGCTTGATATTGGTGATCTGGTTCGCAATCTCGGCATACCGCTCACCCTCCGTGGAACGGAAGGTCAAACTTCTCACGAAGTGAGCCGTTGCATCCTCGAAGGGCTGATCATCTTTTCTGCCGACGCCTTGGCCTGGACTGAGGAAGTTGATACGCAAGTACGACCATTCGCCCTCATCGCTTTTGCTCGCGTTCTTGATCGTGTTGATGTGGTAGGGAACAGGACGACCCATGACAGGGACAATGATGGTCGAGTTCTTGGTGTCAAGAACAATGCCCATGTCACGCACCTTCGGCGGTAATTGGTTATCACGCTTGTAGGACTCGAAGCGTTTGAACTTTTTGACCTCGGTGCCGCCTTGCCCACCCGTTGACGTGGCATATCTGGCGAGACCCTCCTTCTGTTTCTTCTCGGCGAGTTGTTTCTGGTGTGCCTTGCGTCTCTGCTGATCCACTTCGCTCTTCTCCTGCTGACCACGGCCAGACCTAAGCCGTGAACTCTGGATGTTCTTGGTGGCTACAGCGCCGACTTTGGAATCCTTCTTCTCCTTCTTGGGTGCGGGCTGTGCGTCCTCCTCGTCCCTGAAGAAGAAGGTGGCGCTGTCAGGGTCTGTGGGCGCCTCGCCAGTAAAGCTGATCGTGCCGTCATTGGTATTGGTCACGCGGATGGTGTCGGTGACGATCAGTGAGTAAACCTTGCTGTTCTTGTCCTGGGCCTGAGGGTTCTCGAGATCGGCAAAGCCTGTGGAGATGACCAGGGTCATACCGTCTTTAAGTACACGCGTGTTCTTAGCGTTCAGGGTAAGTGTGGGATCCTTGATTTCCAGACCGGTTCCAAAGCCGACGTTCTTCAAGAAGTGCTTCTCGAACTCTGGTTTCCTCGACTTGATGTAGCTCACGGCCTTGTTGTAGACGTCCTTGGCCACGACACCGTCCCGGATCTCCTTCAACACGACGCCATGCAGAGCAAGCAAGAATTTGTAGTTGGTCTCCTGAGTCTTATTCGGGTCGACCATGTATGTTCGCGCAATGTGGGAGCTGTAGGACTTGTACCTGAGAGCCATGCCAGTGATAATAACGCCAGGGTGGAGGTTGTCTTCGCTCGGCTCGGTTTGCATTTTCAGGTCAAACTTGCCGCCACTGTAGACGGCCGGGCCCACGGTCCAGTCCAGTTGTTGAGGGTCGAAGTCACTCGGAAGTTTCTGCCCACTAGGTAGCTTGACGGTCCTCCAGAACTTGTCGTCATCGAGCTTGCTGTCCACCTTGTCGATCAAGACACGGTGCTTGACCTTCTTCTCTTGATCGAACGTGTTGAGGACTTCGTCGAGGAGGAAGGAGTGTGTCAGGGCGACACAGGCCTTGGAGGCTGTGCGCATAGCTCGTAACTCAGTCTCGTCTTTGGTGGCGAAGCAGGCAGAGGATAGGGCCAGAGCGATGTCGTACTCTTGTGTGTCCTTGCAGGTGTCGGCGAAGATCTTCTTCCACTCA
Source organism: Anisogramma anomala (assembly GCA_038502455.1). Classification (NCBI taxonomy): domain Eukaryota; kingdom Fungi; phylum Ascomycota; class Sordariomycetes; order Diaporthales; family Gnomoniaceae; genus Anisogramma; species Anisogramma anomala. Next base: position 22,138,677 of record JASMMZ010000002.1, read on the forward strand.
TCGACAAATGGGCCCTTAGAGGCATCTTTCGGGAGAACACCGACGGTCTTGTATTGAGCATGGGGCGTTAGTGAGGGCAAGCCGCAGGGGCATGATGGATATGCAACTTACGCCAGCAGCTTTAATGGTTTCTGCGAGCTTGACGAAAATGTTCTTGTTCTCCTCGGCATCTTTGCCACGGACCAGGACCTCGACTGGGTACTTATCGCTCTTGAGCTGCTCGAGGTACTTGGCTATCGGGTATAGTTAGAGGAGGTACGTTGCATATGGCGAGGGGCAGAGCGAACCTTTCTTGGCGGTTGTGACGATGTAGAGGGTTTCGAGGGTGAAGACCATCAAGGTGGTGGGGAACTCGTAGCCTAGCAGCCAGGACTAGGAGAGATGGAGAAGTTAGCCGCTGTGTTACGCGACGCGACGCAATGGCGATGTGATGCGATAAGATACGAAGCGATGTGATGCGACGCAATCAGACACAACGCGAAAGCGCGATCAGGTGAAATGGGGGCAAGGCATGAACGAACGTGGAGGGCGTTGCTTTTGTTGTAGGTAGGAGTCTCCTCGACCTTGCCCATCATGATGACGATGGAGGAGACACCTCCAAAGAGGGTGTCGCTGGAGCGCTTGTCATTTTTCCAGGCATTGACGAAGTGGGAGACGCGCTCCTGGAAGAGCTTGCCATCAATCTGAATCGCCTCTGCCATGGTGCCGACTGGTTGGAAGCAAGATGGCAATGATGCTGATGACTGTGAATTGATGAGCAGCAGGCGACACTGCAGTAGTTGTGGTGCGTGCAATGCTAACTGGTAGTTGTTGGGAGGCAACTTGCGGTACTGCCTTTGCCTTGCACTAATAAAGGGCAGGGTATAGTGCAAGAGTGGGTCCAAGAAGCGCGTCGCGTCAAATCGTGTCTGAAGTCACCGAGTGGAGATGGAGGTCAATCATGGAGGTCAATGGTGGAGGTCAATGGTGGATGTCAATGGCGGGGTCCAGAATCCGATTGCAAAAATGACAACGTCACCCCAAGCAATGCAATATTGCCAGTGGGACACTCTACAGAGACAACGGATGAAGGATGTTGGAGTGGCCAAATGATAGAGACTGTTTTGGACGGTGTTGAAGTGATGGAACTTGTACATGGATAGCAGGCAGACGTCGCACGTCACTGGTGATCTTGATCTTTTACTATGTAGTGGCGCTTTCCCGTTTTCGTTTCGATGTGGACGGCGGAAGGGTTAGGGCAACAGCCTACTGTGGTAGGTAACCGTACTAGGGTTAGGGCAACACCCCACCCCTTCTGTTACACAGTTCAGCTACAGGCGTACATAGTACACGTCGTACATAGTACACTGATATGCTGATGCTGGTGGAGTTGACATGGGTCACTATCACAGGGCGCCCCGCCTCTACTGTACTGTATTTAGATGGGATGTGTACGCGCGACTATTCACTGCGCCACGGACCACTCTCATCCTCTGTCATCTTTTCCCAACTTACTGATGTGTCGAGGTCTACAAAATAGACATCTCCCCGCATCATCATGATTCGACCATCCCATGCAGGCCCGTGGGGAAACGTGCCGACTCGGCAGGTTCTTACTAATTCAGTACCTCTGGTTTGGTAGCCAGATACGGAATAACTCAACAGCTTCGGTACTTTCGTATCTATATACTCGGTCCTTTCTGTTTCTGACCCTCATATCGCGCAAGCCTCTCGTACCGTCTGCCCATAAGGACTTCGACCGTCTTCACTCGCTACAGATATCATCTGTCTCCCGGCTGTCTCCTGGCTGTCGACGGCAAGAACCTGAGGAGAACGCTCAAGGCTCGAGTTGAAAATAAACACCAACAAGATGGGTCTCTTGTGAGTATGGGACCAGCTCATGCATATGTGAAAGTTCCACTTGCTCACTGTTTGCGTCTCAAGAGCGCTCGGAACAGCACTGGATTGGCCAGATGCCAAACAAAAAGCAGATCAGGTCCGTGAATGGGGCATCAAGGTACGTCCATCTGTGCTTGCCTAGACAGGCTCTGTCCAGTGTCTCGGCAGGCTCTCTCCGTTCCTCAATGCGAAAGAGCTGACAAGTTTGCTAGCAACTGCTGGAAATATGGAACAAGGCCAAGGGGAAGGAAGCAGACGCCCTGCTCTGGGGTGACGAGGTAGCATGCTCTGTCTGTACTGCGGTGGGTTTGCCTTGCTGATCTCATCTCATCAGGTCGAATACCTCGTCGTGGTGTATCCAGAAGACGACTCTCCTGTACTTCTGTCCCTTCGGCAGGCTGAAATCCTCGAGTCTCTTGCTGGCGACACCTCACTCACAGCCAAGAGTGGTGGTGTCCCAGCGCTGCGAGATGTTCCCGAAGCAAAGTAAGACCCGTGTCTGCGAGACGCTCCACTTGATGACCAAGCTGACGTTCTGCTAGTTTCTCTGAGCCACTCCCTGTCTTTCACCCCGAGTTTGGTAGATTCATGCTCGAAGCCACACCAGGGAAGCCATGGGGTATCGAGTTTAGAGAACTCCTCGACGTTGAGCCAAACATGAAGTTGCGGCGGGTACTCGCCAAGCATCACATGCGCTCAGATGAATATCCCATCACCCTGACCACCTATCCCATGATAGGACGGCCTGGAGTATTCACAGACCCGTACTACCCAGTCTCTGGCCCCAAGCTACGTTCGCAGTTTGTCCCAGACGAGATTGCAAACCCGCACATTCGCTTCCCCACGCTGGCAGCGAATATCCGCTGGAGGCGGGGAAAGAAGGTCCAAGTGAACGTGCCTGTCTTCAAGGATAAGAACACACCTTGGCCATGGCAGGACCCTACCGTCAACCACAAGCTCCACAAGTGGCCCGAGGATGGCGACGTAAGGAATGGTGCGGCTACAGAAAATTTCATTCACATGGACGCCATGGCTTTCGGTATGGGTAGCTGCTGTTTACAGATCACATTCCAGGCCAAAAACATCACCGAAGGCCGGACGATGTACGACCAGCTCAGCCCACTTGGACCAATCCTACTGGCCCTGACAGCAGCAACGCCCATTTATAAAGGGTTTCTGGCAGATACCGATGTACGGTGGAACCAGATTAGCCGTGCTGTGGATGATCGGACGCCGGAAGAACTGGGAGAGAAGGTAGGTCTCTTCGTATATCCATATATGAAAGCTCAACTAACCTCACCAGCCTCTTCAAAACGACCGTTGGCGCATCCCGAAATCCCGCTACGCCTCCAACTCGACCTATATTTCCACAGATGTACGCCTACGCCCAGAGTACATGGACCCAGACCTAGTCATCGACCCTGCCATCAAGCAGAAGCTCCTGGACGGCGGCATGGACGATCGCCTCGCCACGCACTTTGCCCACCTCTTCATCCGCGACCCGATCGTCATCTTCAGCGAGGACCTCGAGAAGCTTGACATGTCCAAGACAGACCACTTCGAGAACATCCAGTCGACCAACTGGCAGCACATGCGCTTCAAACCGCCGCCCGCCGACAACAGCATCGGCTGGCGCGTCGAGTTCCGGCCCATGGAAATTCAGATCACCGACTTTGAGAACGCCGCCTTCGCCGTCTTTATCGTGCTCGTCACGCGTGCCATCCTGAGCTTCGACCTCAACTTCTACATCCCCATCGCCAGGGTCGACGAGAACATGGAGACGGCCCACCGCCGCGACGCCGTGCTGCGCGAGCGCTTCTATTTCCGCAAAATGCCCTTCACCGGACGAACGCCGCGCGCCAGCGGCATGTCCACGCCCCAGGGCGGCGGCAGCGGCGGCGACGGCATCAGCCGGCCGCCGACGCCGCCGCTCGGGCCCGTCGAGGACGAGTATCGCCTGATGAGCATCGACGAGATCATCAACGGCACGGCGGCCACGAGCGCGAGCACCGGCGAGAACGACGAGAAAGGCGGCTTCCCCGGCCTGATCCCCATCGTCGAGAGTTACCTGGACGGCGTCAACATGGACGTGGTCACGCGGTGCGAGCTGGCCACGTACCTGGATCTGATCCGCAAGCGGGCCAGCGGCGAGCTGTGGACGGCCGCGAAGTGGATCCGCGAGTTTGTGGCGGGCCATCCGGGGTATAAGTTCGACAGCGTCGTGCCGGAGGAGATCAACAAGGCTTTGGTGGGCGCGGTCATCGAGCTTGGGGAGCGGGAGTGTACTGGCCAGGGCATTGGCGGGCTGGAGCATATTCCGGGGCTGGAGCACATGCTGGGAAAGTTTAGACGGGAACCGGGTGGTGGTGGTGCGTAGATGGTTGGTGGGCAGCGCTGGTCGATGCTTTTGGGAACATGATTCCATTCGGCCACGATGCAGACAATATTCTGATCGTTTGGAATGCTGACCCAGACAGGTCCACGCATTACGGAACCGGACACGCAACCGCTAACCCTACAGGCAGTCGATTATTCCTCAAGCGATTATCCCACAGGCGACAGGCCATTATGCCGCATGCAGTTTCCCTGCAGGTGGTCGTCCTGCAGTCCAGTATCCAGAGGCATGTGGTCCGATCTTCACATGTTCCTGCCCGAATGGTATCCCGAGTCGAGCTCAGGACGCTCTTGCCGTCTTGTTGACCTTCTCCTTTCTCACGCCGTAGCCGTGGTCGACCTGCTTTGCTGTCCAGTGGCCCTTCCATTCCCGTGACGAGAAACAAGAAACAAGAAACAACACCGACCATACACCACTTTCTTTGCGCGAGACTCTCCTTCATCCACCACAGAGCAAGCTTATTGGACATCATCTCGATTTCGATATTCTCTATACTCCCTGGCATAGCTCCATCTTCATCATGCCTTCCACCTACGCCACTATTCTCCTCCTCCTCGGCGCAGCAAGCCTGGCATTCGCCAACACACAAAGCTCTACGGATCCCCAGCCCCAAGATTCCCGCGACCCTGACGACGATCGCCCGTGGCTGAATCGGCTCTTGCTGTTGCCGTTTCCCCATTTTAACAGCTGCCCCTTCTGTTGGAACCACCCACCAAATTGCAGCGCGGCCCCGGCCACCCTCAAGATCCCCTCGGCAGGCATACTGCTGCTTCTGGTGCTGACTACCACGATGCTCAGCTCGACGTTCGTCGCGGCGGCCGGTGGCCTCAACGAGAAACAGCCTGCAGTTCTCACGGAAACACAGCCCTCGGCCCCTGCTTTCCACACCGACGCGAGCAACAGAATAGAGGGGTCCTGCGAGAGCGCAGCTTCAACCACATTCAAAGTCCCAGCGATGGTCCTACTATTGCTCCTCGTGCTCGCCACCACCGTTCTCGGCTCGGCCGTCACTGCGAGCAGCAGTTCCATTTCCCTCGCCGGTGGCCCCAACGAGATACAGCCTGCCGTTCCCTTGGAAATACAGCCCTTTGCCGCTGCTTTCCACGGGTCCTGCGAGAGCGCAGCTTCAACCACACTCAAAGTCCCAGCGATGGTCCTGCTACTGCTCCTCGCGCTCGCCACCACCGTTCTCGGCTCGGCCGCCACTGCGAGCAACAGTGCTACGACTCCCCTCGTGCTAGACTGCGGACCCGAGTGCCACAGCCCCACCACAGCATACCCACCCTTCACCACAACCAGGACGCACACCCAGCCTGAGCCGGCTGTCCTCGTGACTCAGACGGGGGCGATCACGGAAGCCTTCACCAGTGAGCTTCCTGCCTCAGCAATCGTACATAGGCAGGGATCAACCGTGATGACTGCCACAGTGAAAAAAACTCTACCGACTGCGAGTCCTTTCCCGGAGGATGGTCTTCTTCGCGACTACGACACCCTGCATGAAATACTCAACAAACTCGCAGGGTACAGCGAGAGGTTCCTCCATGTTTCGGCATATCCGGTAGCCGCGGTTATCGCCAAGGGCATGGAGAGGGCGCCGCATCCGTAGCCGGAGATTGTGGGCGCCCGAGCAAACGAATTGGTTTTGGTGTGTGGAGCGTGACGTGGGTGGGGCTCTGGAGGACCTGCTAGACGTGCTCTTTGAGAAACCTGAGAATGACACGGAGTTGAAGAGGCTTTGATTATGTTGTAACGAGGCTGTGACTAGCTGCTGGTGGGTTGTGGACATCCTACAAACTAGTATTACCTCGACGTTGCGATGACGATCCGGAGATAGACATCCCTACCTAGATACGCTTCGGACTTGTACGTGCTATTCAATGGTTACTTCTTGACTTGGCGTTTTGTCAACGACTGTCCCATAAGCGACTTTCTCATGGGTGGTACTCACTCAGGTGTTCAATAGTTTAGTCTAGAACTGTCAACTGCTAGCAACTAAAAAAGACATGTCAAGTGAGCCGTGAACATTACCTTGATGACATGACTCTATGCCTAGTAATGCCACGCCATGAGGATATTCATAGTAGGTATAATAATACTACGTGACGCCATAAAGTAAGTTGGAGTGGACTATGTTTGTTAATAACCTTGTGAGTGTATGAATAGCATAGGTATATATTTAAATTAACTGTACTGGTCCTACGAGGACATATGAAGTCGCTAGCTCATTTTACTCCGATCCGTCTATCAGTGGGGTTGTCCTGATAATGTTTTCAAAATCATGTGGGTAGTTGTTACCTATAAAGAGTTGGATTTTCTAACGAATGTTTTTATATAAATTGCAATAAACGTCTTGATCATGTTCAATCTGCATTAAATGATAACATTATTAGGAGATATAAACCGGCGAGTCATTACCTCAAGCAATGTAAAATGTGGTGAAAGTAAAGCTTTTTGAAAGTATTTTTTTACTTTGAAATACCCCCCAAAAAATACTTGGAACCTAATTTTGTACATAATTATAATGCGATAGTGGTAATACTTCTAATGAAATTGTCGGTAAGGTCTAAAACCTTTGGTTTCACGTGAAATAAGGTATTCAGAAGAGTAATCGTTAGATTGGTATAGTTGTAGTAAAGATGATAGTAGATACAACGAAGAAGCATCTAGAGGTGTACGCTATAGGTAAGGGCTTATAAGCCCTCGCCCAGAGCGTACCACTCTAGACCGCTCCACGCATTGTCGTTTGGTCTGGTATAATTATTCTAGACCGATCCATGTATTACCATTCGGTTTAGTATAGCTATTCTAGACCGATCTATATATAATACCCTTTATGTCTTATAAAAGTACAACCTATAGCGTAACACATTATCGTGCACTTTACAAGAGTATACCCTACAATACAGTGTACTATCACTAGGCCTATGTATACTATCTATAAGAGTATATAGGAATATCCACATATGTAATCTTTTTTTTTCCCTTATATATTCTATACTTATAACCTAATAGTAATAGTGTAATTGTAGTTACTAAGGTTTAAATAAGTAGGTTTTATAGTAATAGTATTATTATAGTATTAATTATAAAATATCCAAGTTAATAGTTTCCGTAGCGACAGTATAGTTGTAAAGGTTCGAATGAATAAGTTCGGTTGAGATTAGTAAGGTTTAGCTACAGTAGTAATTGTAATTCGGATAAGATTAGTAAAGTCTTGCTGTAATGGTAATTATAGTTCGAGTCTAATTAGTATAGCTAAATGGGGGCAGTATAATTAGTAATAACGTCTTTCGTAATTTTTAATAAAGGTAATTACGCAGGGGTGATTATGTAGGGGTAATTGCATAGGAGTAATTACGCAATTACGTATTAGGTTAGTATAAAAAGATGTATCGCTATCGCTTCAGGAAAAACTTCTTTTCTTTTTCTTTTAAAGGCGCATAATTTTAGCTAATATAAGTCTTTACTCCAACTTAACCTTTATTCCATTTAACTAAATCAAGCCACTCTAATAGGTAGGTTTTTGGTTAATATCCATATACTAACCTCTCCTTTGAACAGATACCGCGTAAAAATAGGACGGTAAAGCATCGTTTAGCGCGAAAACATCGGCGCGCCGCTACCGCTATAGCTGCTGCCGCCGTTACCAGCCCGCTATTATCCGGTATAATATCATTTATAGCTACCACCCCGTTACCTGTCGCCGCTGCCTCCTCTTTTTTACTGGCTTCACCTGCCTCTACCGCCGCTACCACTCCCTTTTCCGCCGCCGGCGCCACCCTTCCTTTTCTTCCCTTTCTTTCCCTCTTCCCTAGCTCTTAAAGGGAAGAATAAAGGGCTCCTAAGGCTATAAACCTTACCCTCTCCCCACAAGTAAAGACCCTATTACCCGTAAGAGCCCTTTTACGCCGTAAACACAACCTAACATAGTTATGCCAAGGTACGTATATCTGAAGTCCATTCGCTTGTAAACCTTTAACCCCTTTTCTTTTAAATAAGGAGTACGAGGCGGATTTACTCCGACGTCTCGAGATCCGCATCGTCAGAATACGCCACTAGGCCTCTCTAACGTATAAGGCGTTAAAGCAGCATACCCGGATCCGTAGTCCCGAGTCGCCAATAAACATGCTTTACGTATCATATATCGTATCCGCGGCCGCAGGCAAGTCCGTTAACGATTACTATAAAAGTAAGGGTCCTTTGGCCTGTTACCATCGTTACGAAAGGATTAACAACTCGTACGCCCCCGTTTCGATAGTCCTAAGACCGTAATCTGAAGCCGTGTTACGGGTCTGCCGGTTTTTTTGATAAATTCTAACGGAACCTTAAAAAAAATCCTTCTACAGAAATATACCATTTGTGCCATGTCAAAAAACAATCGCGGTCGCAAATAATTAAAATAAGCCGATATTAATTTGTAATAGGTGTTAACCGATGGTTTAGGGAGATGGTAGCCGTTGTCGCCGCTTAAAAACGGAGCCTATGTATATACTACGCAAGTAAGTTTAATGACGTTATCGTATGTTGCCGTAAGGAAGGTAATCCCCTCCCTACGCTTTTACCTAAAGGTATAACCAATGAAGCATAAGACTATATCCTCATTAATGATAATAACGTTGATAACGGTAATGGCGGTAGCGCTAGTACAAAAGGGGAAAACGACGGAGAAAACGGTAAAGATATAACAGCGTTATCCTCTCCTTTTAATAGTAAATAAATACCCCTTGGGCCAGACCTGTGTACCCGGCCATAATATAGTACGTTACATAGTCATGTTATAACTCTTTACAAAATAATTGTTTAAAAGTAATAGGTATAATTTAAAATATATATAAAAAAGTAATATATTGGAATCAGTATGATATTATCAATTTTAACGAAGAAAAAAAAAAGGAAAGTCTATCGGATCGAAGCGTATTAAATAAAAAGTGACAGAATATTGGGAGCGGCGTGAAATATTAAAGTTAAATAAAGAAAAAAATCGGGGATCGGCGCGAATAGTGTAATTCGGACCGATTTAAATTGGTAAAAAGTAGTATAATGGCTTATTAGGGCTGTAAAACCTTTTTAACAACCTTAACAAATAGTATAATTATCTATATAAATGTTTTAATACGTCGTTTAGTATAAATTTAGTTATAATATCTGTCGTGTTAGATTTTCCATCGATTTGCCTTGTTTTATCGATTTCACAGCGTTTATACGACTCGCGTAAGGCTATAATATCGATTATTAAACGCTTTTCTTTCGTGGTACCTAATTTAACCAGGCACTTATAAAGCGAAAAAGAGTTAGTATACACCACTAAAGGAATAAGGCGTAAACTAAGGTTAAAAATGATTATCTTGACCGTTATTATCATGGTAATACCCGAATCGAAGCTTCTAACTATACTATAAATTTCGGAAGCCAAGACGTTTTTTGTTACCCTTTTACACCTATTAAAGCCTTAATAAATAATGTTCTTACGAAACGTAAGGTTCTTTCGGGCCGGTATTTCGTTACTAATAACCAGGACAAAGTTTATTTATAAATTATAATCGCTATTATTGACTAAAACACTGTCAATAAAAATAAATAATTCTATAGTGCGCATATATAAGGGTATAAACAGCAAACCGCGTTTTGAATTGTATATTTACCATAAAAATATTTATTAAACGCTTTACATATATCGTCTATCGGGGAGGTTTAACATTATGCGGCGACCGAAAAATCGAACATCGCTTTTAATTATGTTATGAAAATAACCTAAAAAGTACGTACGCATTGGTATCTATATTCGTCTGCCCGTTTTACACAATTTAAAACAATAAAGACAACTTTATTCAGCTATCCTTTTTATGTAAGGCCTAAAATGCCGTTTCGAAAAGTAATGGTAACGCTATTAAAATCGATTATATGAGTTTCCATTAGATACGTCTTAGGTCTCGCTTTTAAGCCAGCCTTCAAAAGCTTTTTTTTAAAAAAAAAATACGGAAAACAAAGTGTTACATAATGTCAAATTTTCGTCCGTTTATATGTCTATTAATATAAAGCCTTTCGAACGGATTGTTGATACTAATAGGTACGGATTAAAGGTAAAGCTAATTATTTCGAGTCGTTCCTTATAATGTCTTTAATAGGTGTTATACTAGTAAACACCGGCTTTACACAAGCTGTAAATTGGTCTTATAATACGTTAAAATTTTTTAGGCGGGTAGTATTACCTAAAATATTTTAATATGTCCGCGGAAATCCATTGTTTAAGTCATTTCTTAAATTATATATATACCTATATTATGTTTCGAAACTTTATATATCGGTTATACGGTACGTTAAGGAAGGCCGCGAGTATAAAAATTAGGTGATGGATAATTTGTTGTAATATCGGTAATTATGTCATAATTTCCTTTTTACCTTTGTCGTTATATTCTTGATTGACTAGGCGGGTTTTTTTTCGTAAGGTTTCACGGTTTCATCTTTAACTTTGTAAACTAAGCGGGTTGGAAAAATTCTATAATTACTGTAAATAACTGTGTCGAAACGTTTAAAAAGAAATACGTTTTAGTCGATTAAAGCTAAGATTTTCGTTTGGGTAAATTATTCGAATAAGTCACTGAAAGTGGTAATAATGACTTCGTAACGGAGCTTTAAGCTAAGCTCGCGGTTTACCATTTCATTTTACGTAATGAAGCAGTTTGTAAAAAGTTTCTACGGCGTTTTTTAGTTTTAGAACCGAAGGGACGCCTTGGGCAACGAGGTTTTAGTAAAATTAATATAAACGAGTCGCTTTTATTTAATGTAATCGGGCTAAAATAGTATTTCTGGGGTAAGGCTAAAACCAGGATCGGTTTAAATTCGTCGGTTTAAAGGGTATCTTTTAAACGGTTTTATTTGTCTTACGGTTTTGGGTCGTTTTTTTTTATCTCTTTTTTGTTTTTGCGTACCATTATTCAGCGAAACGAACTTATACTCTTCGGTAAATTAATAAATACATTATAACCTTTAAACTCGTTAATACTTTAAAAGCTTATCTATCTATCTTTCGTTTTCCAAAAAAAAAACTTCAAATTATAATAATAAATTTAAAACGTTAGCTTTACGTAGATCATTCCATATAACCAAAGTTTTAAATACGTCATTCTTAGCCCGTAGGGAATGTAATTCCGCTATAGCTTTCGCTACAACATTAGCTTTTTATACTATAAATAGTAATAGTATAAAGTTTGTATAGATCCTCATGTAGGTACTATAAACAAGGAGTGTAAAGATAAACCTATTTAGGTTAAAAGTGTTATTAAAAGTATTAACCGCTATCTAAAAATATATACCTTAAAACTAATCCTCTTTAGCTCCTTCGACAATACCTTGTACGTTCTCCTAAGCGGTCTGTAATACCGCTTACATTTTTCAATATCCTATAGTACTTTCACTAAGATTTGCCTAAATTTTATTACCGGCTATCCGAATCTTAATACCCTATTCAGTTAAGTCGAAGGCCGTACCAACGTCGTATATAATCCAGTCTGGGGGCCCTAGGTAAACGTTCAACTAACAATAAACTAGAACGTTCTAACAGTTTATAGCGAAAACTTTTCGTGTAAATTTGACGGCTTGGAATAATATTATCGCGTTGATGGCGTAAAAGACTAATTATCTATCTAAATAAATCATATCAATAGTTACCTCGTAGTTAAAATTCACATCGTTTTAAAGGCGGAATTTAAACCGTCATAGGGCCTATAAGTATAGCTAACACTTATATTAAAACTTTTCGATAGCTTTAAATACGTCCTTTCCTACATTTACATATTTTACGACATAAAGCAAACATAAAAGTCGTTTTATAACTGGGTATTCGAATCGTTGGTATAAGGTCCGCAATTCCAGCTAATTCAAGTAAATAGCCTTAATTTTATATACTTCCAGTAAAAACTACAAGTAGCCGAACTTAAGCCGGAACGGTACAGATACGCCATCTGAGGTACGAATAAGTTGGTTGGTCGTATTCCGGACCTCAATTCCAAGGTAGAACTTCACCGGTCCAAAACGCGTGTTCACAACAACCATTCCAAACGATAACGCTTTGCCTTTACCAAATAGAACCTTTCGGTGTTCTCCTATTCGGTTTAACTAGAACTTCAGGCACTTCGCCGCAAGCGCGTCGAATTACCGCTTTCTGGCCGTTAAGATTTCGGCTACGCCTATGTCAGGTATAATACCCTAAAACCTGTTTCTGTATATATTGAAAAACATAAATTACGATGTTATGCTAGCGTTAAACACTTTGTTTACGTAATCCAAACCTATAATATATATAATGTAGGTGTCTTACAAACCGGCGAAAATACGTTAGGCGGTTTTATCGTTTTAGGCCAATAGGTAGGTATTATTATACTTAAAGTTATCTTCTCCGGATATATCTTCATAAAGGGAGGCTTTAAATCTGCTATCTATACTTTCGCACTCGGCTAAGTATATTGAAAAATTGGCTTTTATCTGATACTTAAATGTATATTCAGCCTAAAATTGTCGTTTAATTTGAATTTGTTCGTAAATAGGGTGGTTTGTAAACCAGCAGACGATTTTACCGCATACAATATACCGCTTTTATAAAACTTCGGGGCTTCTTATGCATTTTCGAAAGTATTACTAGTCTTGATACGTTTCTTCTATTTTCAAACTATCATCCCTATCCCTTATTACTAAAGTTCCTTCCTTAGTACATGTATATAGAGCGTTTGTTTTACCTTAGGTAGAATTCAAATCCTTGGTTCAAAACATGGTAAATAGTCTCAACGAGGTTTACTTTAGTAATTTAACTCTCGCCTTTAATTTTATTAACACCAAATCCTGATTCAAAACTAGCCTATCGGTGTATAAATGTCTTAAGCAATATTTCAAGGCTTATATAAAAGTTTTTAGATCCTTTTCTGGTTTAAAAAGCATAAGGTTGAAATTCGGGTTTTCACGACAAACTTTTGTCATTATTAAAATAAATAATTTGTTACTTTTCAATTCCGGTTTAAATGCTACCTAATACTTTTGAAACTTAATCAATAAGGCGGTAAGAATTTCTTATAGGTTTTAATCAGCGTTTTTTTTATGAGGTTTTTATGAATTTCCAAATCGTATTAGTCAAGTTCCGATCGTAAAATTCGTAGTTAATCTTTGTATCTAAGTAGAATTGAAGGCAGTTATAACACTTTACAAATATATCGATCTACATAAAGTAATATATATACCGTTTTTTAACGTACTTCGACAATATACCGGGCAAGATAATATAAAATTGTAATAGTTTCATATCTGATTTTGAATATATATGAAATATCTCCAGTATTTTATTATAAAATATATTGTACGGTTTGCTGTTGTAGTTTTCATCTCTATTTTCAAGCTTAACAAAGTTTGTAAGCTTTATAAAATCGCTTTTATTAATAGGAAAGCGATATGGTAAAAGGTCACAATAAGGGTCCTGGGTAGCGGGTATTGCTTTATAAGGCATGTAATAACGTTTTACACCATTCTTTAATTCTTAGGGAAGGTTATTCTTTGTATTTCAGCCGATCTCTTCATAGTCGATTAGACTGTTTTCGGTATTTGAGACGATCCCGCCATAGCCGAATGGGTTATTTCTATTATTCGGGGAGTAGTTTAGTATTCGGTTTTATTTTATAGTTTATATCGGTATAGGGGTGTATTATATTTGTATGGTAAATAAGGATTGTAGTCGTTTTTTTTTTAGGTACCTTTATTCTTAACTTGTGGTGTAAGTATAAAAGTAAGTCATCCTACGCCTCGTCTCTGTCGTTCTAATAGCAATCTTTTTTATTCCGTAGAGTAGCACCCAGATATAAATTCCGTTAAATACAAATAGTTATTCTCTTAATCCGGTATATCGATAAGTTACGCTATTTCGAATAAGGTTTTTGTAAGGCGGCCATTTTTATGCCTTAGAATATTAATTCCTTTAATTCATAATTGGATCCGTAAGGCTTTGATAATAGTAAGATTTACTATTTTCTATATATTTAACGTCAAGCTCGAAAAATTTTCATGGAAATTATTTAGTAAGTTCGGTCTTTAGATTTTCTCCTCCCAGTAACAGAAGATTACGACTAAAATGTATATGTTTACTACATAGGGTTCTAGTTCCTTAACTATCAAATCGATAATATTATTACAAAGGCTCAAATCGACTTCGTATATCATAGCCTTTCTGATTCCCATATATTCGACCATGAGGTTGAAGTAAACACTAAACTCCTCCAATATTATTGAGCTTGGGGTTATGGTTATAGGTGTTTCGGTGTTAGTGAGGAGAGTGGTTTTCCATGCGTACTTGATATACTAAAACGGTTTAAATTAGTAATTTTAGGTTGTTATTGAATTATGATTCTTATGAACATCAAATATAAAGTAAATGAAATGATTAAAATAGTTAAAAAAAGGCTTATTAGCGTTTTTCAATAAAAATAAATTATAAAAAGATACGTAAATAAAACGTAACTATAAACTAGTTAAGCGTTTTAATTAGTTTTATTAATGTTTATTAGTATTAAATTAACTAAGTGACTAGGAAAACTCAAACTTTATAAGTACTAAATTTAGGATATATAAGGCGAAAGTAGGTAAACTTATAATATATAGAGCGAACGGAGGAAAAGTAGGTAGGATAAAAGGAGTGTAATTATGTAATCCGGTAATCGGTTCGAAGTAATGTATCGTAACCGCTTTTGGTAAGGTGAATGGTTTGGTTACTTTGTACGTAACCGCTTTTAGTAAAGCGATCGGTTTGATTAGTATGTTCGTAACCGCTTCTAAATTATACAAGCGGTTTGGATACTTTATTCGTAACCGTTTTTGTGTTTTGCGAGCGTTGTAGATTGTCGATTTTGAACGGGTCCTAAAGAAGGGTTAAAAAATTTGGTAGTTTTGGTTTACGTGGCTTGGTACATAATATGACGCTCTGCAAAAAGTATCCAGATACATTAAAATGCCAAACAAGGGTTAATAGTAGCGTAACGGGGATTTCTATAGATAAAACACCAAATATAGGTTAATATTATCGTATTGAATTTTTTCTTTTTAAAGTAACTTAGTTTTTATAATCTTTGTATACGTCGGCGTATAATTTTCGTAAAAACGAAATGTTTCAGTATAAAAATTGAAACCCTTATAATATCCCGTTAAAGGTATTTAATTTATATTTATCTTTTCTTTCCTAATTTATTCATAGTGGACTGGGTCGGCGACCAATTAGTATTGGTAAGGTATAAAACCTTCAATTTCATGTAAAATAAAGTATTTAAAAAAGTAATCGTTAAATTGATATAGTTATAGTAAAGATAATAGATAAAACAAAAAAGAATTTAGATTTACACGTCATTAATAAGGGCTTATATTCTCTCGCCTAGAGTGTACTACTCTAAACCGCTCTACGTATTGCCGTTCGGTCTGGTATAACCATTATAAACCGATCCATGCATAATGCACTTTACGTTTTACAAAAGTGCAGCCTGCAGCATGACACGTTATCGTGCACTCTACAGGAGTGCACCCTGCAATACAGTGCACTGCAACTAGGCTTATGTATACTATCTATGAGGGTATATAGGAATATTCATAGTAATTATTATCTGATTGTTTGGTGTTTTTTTTTAAGTTCAAATTATAGTACAATTGTAATTACAAGTTTTATATCAAAAAATACAAGTTATATAAGTTAGTTTCAATTCAGTTATTCTTCTAATGATATAATTATTACTAATGTAACTGTAAGTGAAATGAAAATGTTATATAAACGTATTAATGAATATATTTATATTGGAAAGTTATCACGAGAACAGCTATTTACAACGTTAAAAATAGCTTTGGTAGAACCTTAGTTGTAACTATGGTATCAATTCGACTTCGGATTAATAGAAGTAATATATGTATAGTATTAGTTGGAAAAGTAGTGGATGAACTATAAGTATTAAGTTATGAAAACTGTTAGCTAGGTTTCACGTATTTATATATATAACAACCTTAAACTTTACTTGTTATACAATTGAACACTTTAATTACAACATGCTTGAAGCTATAATAATCAATGCTTGTGACTATTGTAGGTATAGGAAATTAGTATTAAATTAGCCTATGTAATTTATGATTTAGTTGGTTATATTGTATTATATTGAAAATACAATCGATTTAGTTAATAGTTACCGTACTAGTATTAACACTAGTGTTGAGACAACATTCAATTAGAGTACAATCAAAGTTGACTGTAATGACTGCAAGTTAATTGCAGAAGTGTTGGTAGGCCTTAGACGTTGCAACGTTATCGATTCGATTAGTCTTTGAAGTAATAGTATTATTGCAGTAGTCAGATGGTAGATGTATTGTTATAGGTTTGGCAGACCGCTAGCCGGTCTGCACTATAATTTGTATGGCCAAGTGCTTGTCCCGTGCCCTAGAGTGAAGTGCAGCGTACTGCACTCGACTTACACCCAATGCGGTAAGTCTCCACAAAGCAATACACTTGCAGTACAGTTAACTTTACTGTAAGGAAAGTTGACCTACTGCACTGCATGTAATATTATTCCAACAAGAAGAGTACCCAATTCAATGTGAGGCACAGGCCAAACAATTGACTATACAAAGTAGTATATAAACCAGCTAACAGCATAACAAACTTAAAAGAAACAAAAATACACCAACTAATATTTGTAATACTACTATTATTTCGACTACGATTCGAATCGATAAACGTTGTAACGTCTAAAGACCTATTGATATTAATTAATACTTATTAGGTTAAGCACAAATAATTTAGGTAAAAGAAGAAACGATTTTCTGGTTAGGTTTTAAGTAATTGTACGAATGAGTGAAAATTCTTGCGAAAGACCTTTATAAACTGTATCTACTATCATTGTAACAAATAAAAATATTTTTTAAGCAACGTCGGGTTTTCACGGAAGTCTAAAAGTGGCAACGGTATCGCCATTAATAACATCAAGATATTTTCACTGAAAAGGTTTTGAAATGCTTTGATGTTAACCGCCAAAAGTCTCACAATCAATTGTCAAAAAGTAATCAACAACTTATTGAGACCTCTAAAGTTGATAAACGGTTAAGTCTCTACTATTAATACTACAAACCTCAAATCGCAAACCACTAAGTTCAAACCTCTTTAACAACAAATAACAATCTCAACGGCAAAAAATCCGTAATCTTTTCTCTATCACCAAATTTCCCCTTTACTACAAAACCATTAATATTTCTTTTCATTATAATATGGTTAATTAAACACGTTATTCAATAAATTTAAAATCGCTGCGACGAACTCAAAAAAACTAAAAAAGTTAAATGATAAACAAATAAACATGTTACTTTTATATAAACCAATGTTATATTTTTTCCATACAATCAAATAATTACTCCTATATAAATCAACGTTAATTTACCAGCAAAAACATTGAAATGATTACTAACAAGAGGTGAATAAAGGAAGTTCAAACCTTGAAATGTCTTTATTAAATATTACTATTATAGACTAGTACCTGAGCTAGTGATTACCAGGGATTCAGCCCTGGTAGTTCTAAGCTTCATTACGCTTTTACAGTGCCATAAAACCGCTCAGAAGCTTCATGAAAGTATGCCCTCACACGTTATATAACTGAGTCACTCCTTTTTTTTACAGCTCCATAGCAGCTCATTAGCAAGAATTTATCATTTCTTTATTATTGACGATTATGAACAGAATCCTACCACCTTTAGCAACAGTTTTAGTCTCAATCCCTTTACATATAAATTTCGATTTCTTTTCCCAACGATATGTTAGGTATTATTTACAGCTATAGATTAAAACTATATTTTTTACTCCGCGAATTGAAACCCTTCAACCTAAAAATCATTCCTCAACGTACGTGTTACGAAATAACTGTAAAACATTTCAATGGTTTGGTATGCCAATTTTGCGACTTAAAAATAATTTATGGACGTTTTATGTATAAAGCTCGTTAAACGAAATCAATTTTTTTTCTAATACGCTTTATACCTAGAATAACGAAAAACAGATATATTAGACGCGTCAACGAATATAATTCGATAACTCGAAGTTACCGGTACACTTACATTTCTGAAACGAAAACCTCCCTATAAAGTTTTTACTATATTGCCTATGAATAATGTAACTATTACGTTGCTTTCTATCGGAAACTGTACTAGTTTTTCCGTCGACGAGGATTCGAATTCCTTGAATTCCGATTACGATATTGACGCCCTATTTAATAGACATTAATGAACCAAACGCAAATTACTTAATTAACTAGTTAAGCTTTTTGATATTAAATCATGTTTTCTGATATAAAAAGTAATGATATTACTTAAATTACGTAAAAATCGAAAGTTTATTAATACCGAAAAATCGTTCTTGAATCGTTTTATCACAATTAAAAAACCTTACGAAGCCCGTTATAAAAATCATTATACACGTAGTAATGACGGTGGTATTGACGACTTTAATATTTTTATTACTATATTTCATACATATTATAACTACTCCAACGCAACCAAAACCATTATTGTTCGGCTTACAAATATAAAATGAAAAGCCCGCCAATGATTTTACGGTTTTTTAAGTTTAGGAGGTCTTATTGATTAAGGTTAATAATATAGCCCGGAAATTTGTCGCTAAATTCGTTATTTTAAAATTCTTCATGAACGATAAGTTATCTAATACACTACTTCCCCTTGATATACCCACGGATTTTAACAAATAGTTTGCCTGCACCTAAGTTATTAATAGGAAACTTTATAACCTTTGTATTTGATATGGTAACACCAGTTAAATTAACCTTAACATTAAAAGTAATTAACGTAATGGGAATAATAGCAGCGATGTGCCTGCCCGTAATAGAGAGGAAAACTTTATTATAATTGGTATAAACGGCTTTTGAACCGCTTTTAAACAACGCTTTACCTAAGTTAATCACTCGAAACTCTTTCGTGATAAAAATCTTAAGTTATATTTCCGATAAAACGCGGATGGTTATTGTATTCATAACTACCAATCATATTTAATATAACTCTCAAACTACTTTAACGTTGAAGCTGTTATGAAAATTTACCTTACTTTAACCAAAAGTTTTATTAACTTTTAAAGGAAAAAAGTATAACTTTTGTATATAATCGTATATAGGATTTTATAGGACTTTAATTCGACATAATAACTTCACTCTCATTTTTTAATAGTTTTCAATTTATGATGAATTCATTCAATAAATTTCTCTTATTACTTCCGCTTTAAAAAATATAGGTTCAGAAGTATCAAAATATCGTAAGTTAATAACTTACTAATTGCTTAAAGTTACCATATATCTATATCTTACCCTAATGATTCGGTGAAACTACGTATTATACATTCGGTATCACTTGAAAATGATTTTATATAACCTTTTTAAACGTCGAACTTAATAAATATAAACACCGTGTTGGAAGAATATTAACTGCTATTTTTAGCAGGTCAATTGCAGTGCAGTTAGTCAACTTTACTTATAATAAAATTGACTATACTGACTGCAAGTCTGTTGATTATAGAGTGCCAGATTTGGATTAGGGTACGGGCCAAGCAGTTAGCCATACAAATTACTGTACAGACTAGCTAACGGTCTGCTAAACCTAGAATAATACATCCACCACTTTTAATGCAGTACTAGTTACTTCGTCTACAGAGGTTTGAATTGACTATGCCGTAAAGATAAAGATGCCTACCAACACACCGGATATATATTCACGTTATCTCTTCCTTATAATATAACAATATTTAAGCTAATTTGTAAATAAAATATTAATAAGTAACTTACGTCACTTCGAAACATATACTATTTTTACATTAAAGGGTCCTTATCGTATTTATAAACGAGGGTTTGAATAGATATAAAATATACCTAAAGAAATCGGCGCCGCCATGTTTTACGTTATTTTATGAAAAGCTTGGGGAAAATAAGCTATTACTATGCAATTCGCCATCGTTCTTTTTTTTAAAAAAAGAATAGTAATGAAGTACTTACCCCGTAGCTACTCGTTTCCGTCAATAATAAACTCCTCGACGTTTTAAAGAATTCGCACACTTATTCTAGAAAATAATTAAAGATAAACTACTAATTAACCGTTGCGAAACTAAATACGAAATTATTTTTCAAAACGACAGTTAAAGCTAACTTTAAAAGGTTTCGTAAAGCCTATTATACGGCATATCGAAAAAAAAATCATATTAAGGGAAAATTTAATTAAGTTCATCGATGAAATCTACATTTAAGTTCAAAGTCATTTAATAAATACCTCTGTACTTTTCGTAAAAAAACCGGGAGGAAACCTACTTTTTTATATCAATTACTGTCGATTTAACGTCATTACGAAAACAGATGGTTAGCCGCTTTTATTTCTTGAAAAAAACGTGTACAAATAATTTCTATGTTGAGTAATTTACTAAGTTCAATATTAAAATTATTCTTTATAAGCTTTGTATTAAAAAAAGGAAACGAATAGAAAACTGCGTTCCGTATATAGTTTAAAGTTGTTAAATAATTTGTTACCGTTTTTAGCTTTTTTAATACACCGGTTACCTTCTAACGTTATATTAATAAATAGTTACGTCCTTTTTCAATATTCATTGTTTTATCCATCTCAATGATATTTCCATATTTTTTAATAATACCTTCGACAACTATTATATTGAATTGAAATGAGTATTAAACGCCTTAAACATTGAAAACCTTAACATGGATACATTCAAATATAAATTTAATATTCAAAAACCCAAATACCTAGGATTTCTTATAACAACTGAAGTTTTCATTTGTATACATCCGGAAAAGCTACGTGTTATCCAGGAATAGATAGTTTCTATATCTGTTTTAAATGTAAGTTTTTTTTTTCGAATTCGCCAACTTTTACCAACATTTTATTCGCGATTATTTTCCGATTATTAGGCTTTCAATTCCACTAACCCGAAAAATTACCTCTTCTAATTAAGGTTCCAAGGAAAAAATTGTTTTCAAGCGATTCAAATTTAGTTTTCTATTTAAGATTATATTTGTTTGACAAAATTCCACCCGAGATACCTTTTCAAAAGCCGATTACTTTAATGAAACCTTAGGTATATATTGACTTTAACGCAATAACCATAGAAATTTACGCTCATTATCATATTACCTTTGTAGATTATTATTTATCGAATATAATTTCGAAATTTACGATAAGAAATTTCTCAGGATTACAAGGTGTTCAAAAGCGTGAAATGCGGAGTCTCAGGGTAAAATAGGCTTGTTCACCATTTTTACGAATTATGAAAACTTGAAATAATTTATAATTATACGACTACTTTTTAAAAAAATAGGTTCGTCAATCTGGTCGCCTTTTTCAATTTCGTTTTAAATGAGTTTTAAATAAAGGGGACAATTATATACAACTCGATATATTATCCCGAAAAAAACAGGATATTCCTCATGGTTTTTCCGACCCACGCTCTTGAAACAAGAAACTCCAACCTTTACGCCCCGAATGAACCGTTTCCGGGTAGTTCCCGCGTACATATATCTCTCGGTGAACCGTCGTTAGCGAATCTATCACAAAAAGTTACGAATATTTTACTAATATTAACTTTTAAAGTAATCAGAACGTTGGTTTTACCTATAAAGTTATCTACCTCCGACTAATTCGTATAATACATATAAACGACATAATTTTTCTAATTAATATTTGTATCAATAACGACTAAATACTTGAGGTTTCAATTGCAAAATATTTTGTAAACGAGGATAATATTTTATAATTTGGTAACTGTATTTAGGTACCCATGTATAAGCCCTTTAGTACCGCATTAATATAAGTTAGTTACTTGTTATAACCCAACATCTGCAGGGCGCACCAGCGGCGGCCCCGCAGCAGATAACAAAGGAAATCGGTTGGACACAGCCTCTCGGCAGGCACCAGGGATCCACAACAGACACACCGTACACAAGGGTTAGGGTCAGCATGGTGTGAGACTCGATGGACTCGGTATCGAGCCAGTCGAGCCTACACTGAAGACGTATGAAGGCGCGGATATATAAGGACACTTTCATTACCAAGATAGATAGTATTTCCTTCATAGCTCTTCAGTTGTCAATCTAAGTATTCAGTCTACCCTGAATAGCCTCACGGCTTCTGATCATCACTCGCACGAATACAGTCTTGATATTGCACCTTTTGTTACCTCTGCTACCTTACTGCTAACATAAACCCTCTGGACACCTTCTACATACTCACGGGTATTTAGTGTGATCATTACATTACTATTTACTCCTCATCAGTTACCCGTGACGTAAAGTTATTATCTGTTGGAATAGTATTACATGTAGTGCAGTAGGTCAACTTTTCTTATAGTAAAATTGACTGTACTGCAAGTTGAGTGTATTGTTTGTGTGGACTTACCGCATTGGGTGTAAGTCGAGTGCAGTACGCTGCACTTCACTCTAGGGCATGGGCTAAGCAGTTGGCCATACAAATTACTGTGCATACTGGCTAGCGGTCTGCCAAACCTAAAATGATACATCTACCACTTGACCAATGTATTACTACTGTTACTTCGACCACAATTAGAATCGACAATATTATAACGATCTAAAGCCCTACCAATACTAATCAATTCTCATTAGATTAAGCACAGAGTAGTTAAGTAAAAGAGAAGGCTACTTTCCGGTTGTTACGCTTTACGTTATCGTTAGGATAAAGAAAAAAAATATTGAAAAAGGCCTCTACTGCTACATCGGTTTTTATGGCAATAAGTAGATAATATTTCTAGGTTACGTTGATTTTTATGATGGCTTAAATGTAACAACGGTATCGTTGTTGAAAACACCAAAAAATCTTGACAAATATTTTTTAAAAAACGTTAAAATTAACTAGTGAAAGTCTTAAAATTCGGCAAGTTAGCAAACGACTAAGTTAGTACTACTACGGGTGCTACTACTATAAGAAAAATAACTAATTTTCCATGCTAAATAACCTTTGCTACTAGCAAACAACTTTCGACCTTACCCTTTACACCAATGCCAATTTAATTGTTAAGTTCGCTGCTTTAAGCGAAAACACTAAAAATCACCAAGTCGCGCTAAAAAAAGCCATGCCGCGCGACCTAACGCTAAGTTATCAAGTTCCCACGCGACTTCACGCTAAAACACCAAGCCTCTACGCTCAAAATCACCAAGTTCCTCACTCTACACGCTCACTAAGTCCTATAAAGACCAAAACCTTAAGATGTTTACCGTCAACGATCACTTTAAAGCTATTACCGACCCTACTAACAAATAAGTAATTAAAGCCCTCGGACAATTCTTTACTAAAAACTATAATTACGACCTTTAAGGACAGAACATTAATAAAATCTTAACCGAAAAATACCTTACTAACTTCGTTGGTTACTATATCATTAAGAATAACAATACTAACATCCCTAACTATACCTTCAACAACTTCGATAACTTTTTTAACGATTAGATCATAGATATATAAACCTTAGTTTTAAAAGGGGTTAATATAAAGATTTAGACAGAACTGAAGCAATAAGGGGTTTATTTACCAACTCAATGTAATACAAAATTGGTATTAAAATTCTTCGACTTAGCCTAGATTTAGGAATACCCTTAAGACTCATACCATAAGGCAAAGGGTATTAAGAAACCTTATAACCTTTACATGCGATTTAAGGAACCTACCTTTTACATTTAACTAAGTGAAGCCTCTTTACGCACTGATAATAAGGAAACTATTAACCTGTTCGGCAATCTAAAACCCCTATGTAACAACGCGGAATACGTCCTTAGCGGTAGCAGAATACGTAAAGTAAAGACCACTAATAAGGCTAAAAGTATTGACATCGACGCTTTATACTAGTTAATTAAACAAAATCGTCAAGTCTTTTCAAGCCTTTATGCCCCCCTTCCCCCTTAACACTTTACTTAAAATCGATAAGCTCCTTAAAAACCTCTCTACGGCAAGTTTGCCTATACGCGAGAGCTCACTATAAGTTCTAACACAAGACTTTAACCCTCGGGCCAAACGACTGACAATTACTCTTAACACTGTACCTCGGAATTTCTAAGGCTTAAACTGCCAAAAAAACACCAATTCAAACTGGAATAACTATCGAAACTTTCTCTTAAGACCTGTTAAGATGATGAATATTAATTATAAATTTCTTACGGATTTCGGTAAAAATTTGAAACAACGCAAAAAAGTATAACAAAAAGCCCTATAACCTTCTCGATACCAAAACAATACCCTTCTTAAACATATACAAGTAAATAAAGGTTTCCCCTTTAGGTTTTTACTTATTATTTTCCGAAATCTTCATTAGGCACATCATGGACTATTACCTGACTTTCTTGACACGATCTATCACGTTTAGCGAAATTTATGATAGTATAAAAAGTTACTTTCAATACGCTGTCTACCTCGCCTAATACTATATAAATTGGGCTACCACATGGTGGACTATCATAATAGCCAAGAAAAAAGAGTAAGAAACACCAATGAATATCCTGAATTAAATACTTAACAAGTTAATTTGATGTTAACAATAAATGGGAAAAGTCCACTCTGGCAAAGCCACACTTCGCGAACCGTTACGGGCAGTAGTTACGGGTGTTAGCGAGTTCGAATACGCCTTACAACGCTCAAATACCACTTGTGAAAGCTTCTTTAACTAGTTAAGCTCCTCGCTTACCACTTTAATAACGCGTATACCAAATTCGCTTATTATATACCCTTAAGCTGGCAACTTCCCTGACGTAAATAAAAAAAACCTTACCGTAGTTAATTACGTCGACCGCAAGTACAACTACGTGTGCTCCTAACTCTTAAGGTCTCGCCTACCAATCACAAATTAAAAACGACAGTTACGTTAACGCCAATAAAGCTAAAATTTAAACAGACTTATTAACTACAAGTACTATTATTGTAATAATAGTAGAAAATGTTAAATCTATGGTAAGTCTGACTATTAGTTAACTCGGCACCACCATCCCCCCCCCGCTGAGCAAAACACCAAAAAGGTAATATATTGCATCTAGTACCTTACCACTTCTAAAAAAAACTACTTAAATTAAATCGTAAACTTTAAGAGCGATGAGCCGATTAATAATGATAATGACTTCAAACATATCAAGTGATATAAAGATACTATTTCCAACGAGGCCTAATAACTAGCTGACTACGTATTCTTATACCATTTAGATAGCAAAAACCCTTAACTTTACCATAATTAAGCCCCTAACCCCTTATATATCTTTAACCTTTATGATAGTTAAGCGAACCATACGTTTTAAGGTATTATTTGAAATACAAAGGCGGCAAGGTACTTGATAAAAAACTATTTATAATATGTAGCACTACGGAGGAAAAGTATTATAACCACTGAAATTGATCGCTACGATACTGGTAAAACTAAAATTAGCTTTAAACCAAGCGAAAAATTATATTTAATAAAGATAATGGTAGTTTAAAAGTTTGTATAAGTAATAACATTATACATCCTCAAGTTCTTTACCCATTTTCTTCTTTACTTGGAGGAAATAAAGATTCTTGGTGTTAACGTCGACGTTAATACAGACGAACTGGTTAAAAACAGCTTAAGGTTTCTCCTAGCCTTTAAGTGTGGATACCTATAGTTTCATTTTTAAATCCCGGAAAAAATAATGTTAAACCTTAAGGAACCAGAGATACGTTAACTACAATGATTCTTTAACCACCCAGCTGTTAATAAGCTATAAAAAGTCCTAAATTTCGTAGGGTATAAAGATATGGAATACTTTGTCCAAAAAAATATTTGAAGAATTTATTACCATCACTAAATATATATTTAAGCCCTCATGAAATTAAAATTTACATTAAAAAACTACAAGGATTTCTACTACGAGATTTTCGTTAATGTGTTTGACTAAAATAATAAACTTACTTTTTACGTCGTTAATTTTATAACCTCCTTTTACGGGGTTAAGTTTCTAAAGTTCTTTTCGGAAAAGGATAAGTTGAAAACGTTAAGGATACTATAAATTTACACGTACTTTTGCCTATCCAACCTCGTTTTTTACGATACTAACACTAAATTTACGGGAACAGAATTTCAGAAAAATATCAAAATAATACGTATTTAATACAAATAGATACTTATAAAAGCCAACTAAATTATTGAAAAGGTTAAAAGAATATAAGCTTTACGTCGACGAACGTATAATATTCTTACTCTAAAAATTAAAAGCTTCATAGATTCAGAAGCACGCCTACAAATAGCGTAAAAGGCCTAAACAACACTATAGGCTCCGACAGTCTAATACTAACGATATTAGTTTTTAAAGAGTACTTACTCTTGAAGAGTAAATCTCCGCTCTCGGTAAGTACTCAAAAGTATGCCACGGCCTATAGTAAAGCTTTAAGAGAATTATAAAGAGAATCGGCACGCTGTTAGGTTAATAATACCCTTAACACAAGAAACGGCCCCTTAACAATCGACGTACTTACTTTTCTGTCACAAAGTAAAGTCCTTTTGTAGTGGGAGCCGGGCAAATTAAAAGGCCTATAAAGGATTTTAAGTATCTTAAACCCTGAAGTAATTATTAAAATTGTTAACGGTTCTATATCTTTCCGAACTACTTAAGTTAAGCCTTATATTAGGGTTCTTAACAATAAAAACCCTTAAGTAAAGCAATCGAGTTAACATAAACCTCCTTTACTAGTTATCGATAAGTCGATAAAACGCCGCCAGCGCGGACGACTCCAGAATAAAAGGAACGTTAAAAAAGAGAAATATATACCAGGTCTTATTTATAATACTACGAAGGTAAATAGAAAAAGAAGAATAACGAAAACTTAATACTAAAGCTTCGAATATAAAGGATTATTAAAACCTCTGGCAAACCTTTTTAAGAAAGCAACAATATCGAAATTAACGGCTAGTTAACTTGAAGGGTTATATAATTCGTATCGAAAACCGATTTCAACTTTTAAAACCTAAACTTTACGATCTTCAAGTTAAGGATTATTTAAGAGGTCAAAGGTAAAACAGTAATGATCACACTAAATACCCGTGAGTATATAGAAGGTATCAGAGGGTTTGTGTTATCAAGAAAGAAGCAGAGGTACTGAGTAAACAATATCGCAACCGTGCAAGTCATGATCAAAAGCCGTGAGGCTTTTCAGAATATATTGAGACTAAATACTTAGATTGACAACTGAAGAGCTATGAAGGAAATACTATCTATGTGGTGATGACCGTGTCCTTATATATCCGTGCCTTTATACCATTTTTAGTACTGGATCACTTGGATCAGTGCTGATCCTACTGATCCTAATTACATGATTGGCTTACTCATTTACGCTAACAAAGGAAAGGTATTCCCCGCCTGATGTGTTGGACTTTGGTCTCAGCTACATACTGGCTTGCTTCCTAACCCGCTATTATGCTTGGGTCGTGACAAAAACCATGGGGCGGCCGTACGAACATTTACGCCTAATCGTTTAAGGATACGATAATAAAGGCAAAGACTGGATCCTTAAATAATCGCTAACTCTTTAAAATATTAGCTAACGCTTGGTAGTCGTTTTAGTAATAAGTTTACTAACTAGAACTAAAGGTAATTTTACGTTTAATATCCGTAATATAATGTAAGTTTACACGTAATTAACAACGAATGTCCAACGAATCGTAATATTAAAGCTGATATAATAACTACGTGCTATTTACCTTTTAAGAACATAAATACAGTGTATTAAACCACTATACGAATTAACCAAAACAAACGTTCATTGGTGTTTAACCTATTAATCTTATTTTAAATTAAGATTAGCGATAAAGTTTTTAATATACGACCCGTATTTATTAATAACGTAAAAAAGAGACTTCGACGTGGTATGTATATAAACTAACGATACCCTTTTTGTCGAAACGGCTAACTTTATAACATCGGAATAGTAAACTATTAAGGACTCCAAGTTTGAAAACTGTAAGCCGGCAACGACTTTAACGGGAAACAGTTAACTTAACTTTAATTAGTTGTTAATCCGTATACTTGGTATTAATACCGGCCTTAACTTTTGCTACAAAGGTTAGGACACTATTTTAGCTATAATTGACAAGACTAATACAGCCAAAGCCCAACTGTACCTTAAATAACGTGTTCGTGGCAGCTATATTGCCACCTTATATTAACTGGAGTCAATATACGACCTATCCATCGCAGTATAAGTATAAAAGCCAACGGATAGGGACTTTAACCGGTTGAATAAAAGGCTTTAATAGAATATATGAAACTCAAACCGCGGGATTAATATGGTCTTAATCGACCGATTGAAAGCTAAGTTAATAATATTTATGGACGGTTCCTTTACAAATAACACTGACCTATCTTTATAAATCGGCGTTTTAATAATCCTCGTTAACAAAAATAAGCGGGAAGACCAGTTTAGCATTATCGACAGCCTAATTTACAAAACTTTCATTAAATGTAAAAGGATTACACGAAACGTATTAGTTTAGGAGGGTTACGGCATAATAGCGGGTTATAACGTGGGTAAAATACTATAGGAAACCTTTAACTTGATCACCAGACAACTGAAGATTCTACCTATCCCAGTGGTAATCTGTATAGATTTTAGGTGCCTATTCAAATATTTTGTTAAACTCGGAACCACTAGGGAAAAACGCTTGATAATCAACGTAATAGCATTTCATAAAACGTACGAAGGGAGGAGGATCGAAAAATTTTAATAAATTAACGGCAAAGATAATATTGCTAACGTTATAACGAAAGCAATACCGAATAAAGCTCTGGAAAGGTTCGCAAACAGTAATAGGCTAACTATGCGTATCGAGGGCTACGTTAATAAGCTGCCTAACAAGCCTAATGTTATGACCCAGGTATAATGGCGGGTTAGGAAGCAAGCTAGTGTATAGCTAAGCCACTTAGAGCCTGAAGTCCAACACATCAAGCGGAGAACACCTCTCCTTTGTTAGCGGATATGACTAAGCCAATCACGTGATTAGGATCAGTGGGATCAGTACTGATCTAAGTGATCCAGAATCAGCGGGTTCAGCACTGATCCAAGGGATTCAGTACTGAAAATGGTATGAAGGCATGAATATATAAGGACATGGTCATCACCACATAGATAGTATTTCTTTCATAGCTCTTCAGTTATTAATCTAAGTATTCAGTGTCAGTATATTCTGAATAGACTCACGGATTTTGATCATTACTTACATGGTTGCGATATTGCTAACTCAGCACCTCTGTTATCTTCTTGATAACATAAACCCTCTGACACCTTCTATATACTCACGGGTATTTAGTGTGATCATTACACAAAAACACCAAAAACCACCCGATCCAAGAATTGACGAATGACCTCAAACATCAATACATAAGCTAATAGCGTCGAAAGCGGTAATGTAAGTAACGCCAGTACAAAGGGGAAGAGCGACTGGAAGGATAATGAGGATGCGACAACATCGCCTTCTTTTTTTTTTCTTTTTTTTTTTTTAGTAATGAATAGCTACCTTTTGTAGCTAGGCCGGTGCCCCTAGCTATAGTATAGTATTGTTTTACAGTAACATCATTTCTTTTCACAAAAATAATCGTAATACAAGTGAAAAATGTGATAATAAAAGGTTTGAAGTATATGATATAAAGAGAGTTAATATGTTAGAAGCGGTATGGTAAAGTAGATTTAAATAGAAAAGGGGAAATAGTTAAATACACAGTAGGATCGAAATTCGTTAAAGAAAGAGTGATATTATGTCGGAAACTGTACAAAATCGTAAATTCGAATCGAAAAGAGGGAATAGTAAAAAAATATTGTAAAGACGAAGAGCGTATAAAAAAGTGAAATGATATATTAGGAGCGGCGAAAAGTGTTAGATTCAAATAAAGGCAAATTCTTAAGGCTAGTATCAATATAAGTTGTGTACCATGGTAAAAATCGGGAATCGGCTTGGATAGTAAATTTTAAACCGTGTAAAAGCGTAAAACAAAAATAAAAAACGTAAGGTATTATATATTAACACTATTAGGGTCTTAAAACCTTTTCAAAAAATATTAAAAAATAGCGTATTTATTTATATAAGCGTTTTAAACGCTCCGTTTGGTATAAACTTAGTTATTACGTCCATCGGGTTGGATTTTCTATCGATTTACCGCGTTTTATCGATTTTTTTTGGCGTTTATATAACTTATGTAAGTCTAAAATATCAATTATCAAACGTTTTTCATTTGTAATACCTGGTTTAACCAGAAATTTATAAAGCGAAAAACATTGAGTATATATAATAAAAGAGATAGTGTATAAATTAAGGTTAAAAATAATCATCTGAACCGTTATTATCATAAAAATATCCGAATCGAAACCCTTAACCATATATATATTCCGGAACCGAAATTCTTTTTATAACCTATTTACACTTGGTAATGTTTCAATAAATGATATTTTTACGAAATTTAAAACTGTTTCAAACTAGCGTTTCATTATTGAGTACTAAAATAAAGTTTATTCACGAATTACAATCGTTATTATCTGTAAAAAAAACCGTTAAAAAAACCAAATATCTTTATAATACGAATATTTAGTGGTATAAACTATAAACTGCGATTTGGATTATATATTTTCTATATAAGACGTTTGTTCAACGCCTTATATACGTCGTTCAAAGGAGCTTCTTGGTATTATGCAGCTACTCAAAGTTCAAATACCGCTTCCAGTTATACTACTAAAACAATCTAAACACCACTTACGTGTTAGCATCTGTATTTGTCGGCCCGTTTTACGCTATTTAAAACGATAAGAATAACTTTTTCTAACTTCCCTTTTTACGTAAAGCCTAAAACGCTGTCCCGAAAAGTAATAATAACGCATTTAAAGTCAATTATATAATCATTTTTCAAATACGTTTTTGGTTTTACTTTTAGGCCGGCGTTCAAAAGTTTCCTCTCTTCAAATGAGGAAAACAATGCGTTACACAACGTTAATATGTCGTTCGTTTACATACCTGTTAATATAAAACCTTTAAAACGGGAATTTAATACTAATAAACACGGGTTGAAAGTTAAACTAGTTATTTCGAACCGTTTTTTATATTGTCTTTAGTAAATATTATACTAGTAAACATTAATTTTCATTAAGCCGTAAAGCGGGTTTATAATACATAAAATCGCTTGAAGTAGGTAGTATTTTTTGAAATTTATAGGTATATTAACCTTTATATATCGTTGAACCCGATCCTTCAATTGTATAAATACCTACCTAATGTTACGAAGTTTAATATACAAGTTATAAAGTATATTGAAGAAAATTAGAAATACAAAAATTAAACAGTGACTAACCCGTTGTAAGGTAAGCGACTGTGTTATAATATCTTTTTTACTATCGTCGTTATAACGTTTTACAATTAGGTGGATGTTTTCGTAATGTTTTCTGGTTTTATCTTTAACCTCGTGGACAAAGCGAGTAGGAATAATTTCATGAGCGCTGTAAATCGTTAGGTCGAACCTTTTGAAGCGAAATATACCTTAGTCGATTAAGTTAAAAATTTTTATTTGGGTAGATTATTCGAATGAGGTACTTAAGGTAGTAATAATGCCGTTGTAGTGAAGCTTTAGGTTAAGTTTAAGGTTCATTTTCTCTTTTTAAGTAATGAAAAAGCTTACGGTAAAGGTCTTGAGGCGTTTCTTAGTTTTTGAGTTAAAAGGGTAGCCTCGGTGACGAGGTATTAATAGTGTTAATATAAGCGGACCGAAAGTATAATTCGGGGTGTGAGCTAAAATTAGAAGCGGTTTGGAATCGTCGTTTTAAGGGGTATCCCATCGGTGTTTCTAATTCAATTACGATTTTGAGCCGCTCCTTTTTATCCTTTTTTTTATATTTTCGTATTATTATTTAACGAAATGAACTCCCACCGTTTAGTAAATTAAAGAGTATATTATAACCTTTAAATTAATTATCTTTCTAGGGCTAGTCTATTCGTCTTTAGTTTTCTAAACTAGGACCTCAGATTATAATAATAGGTTTCAAACGCTAGTTTTATGTGAGTTATTCCTTATAGCCAACGCTTTCAAAATGTCTTTTTTAGCCCGTAAATAATATAACGTTGTTGTAACTTTCGTCATAGTATTTGCCCTTTAGACTATAGTTAACGATGATGTAAAGTTTCCATAGATCCTTAGGTAAACACCAAAAATAAAAGGCGTGGTGATAAGCCTATTCGGACTGAAAGTGTTATTAACGGCATTAACCGTTATTTATAGGATGAATTTATTATAATTAATACCCTTTAATCTTTTGAATAATACCGTATATACCGTTTTAAACGGGTTATAGTACCATTTACACTTATTAATACCCTATAGTAGTTCCACTAGTATTTGTTTATATTCGTTACCAGCGATCCTAACTTTGCTACAATACTTAATAAGGTCGATGACCATATTAAAGTTGTAGGTAATATAATTCGGAGTTCCTAAACAAATATTTAACTAATATTTAATGAAAGTCTTTTAATAATTTATAGCGAAAGCGCTCTGTATAAATTAAACCCTTGGGAATAATATTGGTATGTCGACGGCATAGAATACTAATTAGCTATTTAAGTATATAATACTAATAATTACCTCGTAATCGAAGTCCACGTCGTTTTAAAGGCGAAACTGAAACCGTTGTAAGGTATATAAGTATAACTAACACTTGTAGCAAAACTTTTAGATAGTGTTAAATACGTTTTTCTCACATCCGTATATCTTATGACTTGAAATAATAGTAAAATAAATTTTGTAGCCGGGTATTCAAATCGGCGGTATAATATCCGTAATTCTGGTTACGTTAAGTAAACAGCCTTAATTATATGTATTTCGGAGGAAAACCACTAATAGCTGAACTTAAACCAGAACAATACGGATATACTATTCGAAGCGCAAACAAACTGGTTAATCGTATTCCGGACCTTAATTCCAAACTTATTTATATTTTCCAGTAAAAACAGAAATAAAGTTTTAAAGTCTATTATGTAAAACTTAACTTTTACAAATCGTGTATTTATAACAACTGTTCCAAGTTATTACGCTTTACCTTTACCAAATAAAACATTGAAGTACTTTTTTATTCGGTTAAGCTAAAACTTCGAAAAGTTTGCTATAAACGCGTAGAATTGCACTTTTTAGTCTGTAGAAATTTCGGCCGCATCGATATTAGGTACAATACCCTAAAATCTATTGTCGTATTTGTAGAAAAGCGTTAATTTTGACGTTTAATAAGCGTTTAAGTCTTCGTTTACAAAACCCAAGCCTGTAATATATAGGAAAGAAGTGTTTCATAGGCTTGTAAAATATGTTAGGCGGTTTTGTCGATTTAGTTTATTAAATAAGTATTATTCCTTTCAAAGTCCTCTTTTCCGGAGGTATATTTATAGTCATATATATTAAGCTCATTATCTACGCCTTCTCATTCAGCTATGTGAATTGTAAAATTAGTTTTGGCCCGGTTTTTAAATACATAATCGGCGTAAAACTATTATTTAATTCGAATTTATTTGTAAACAGGTTGTTTCATAAACGAACAACCGGTCTTACCATATAAGATATAGCGCTTTTATCAGCCTATAAGGCTTCGTATGCTTTTTATATAGGTATTGTTTTAACCGTGGTACATTTCGTCTATTTTCGTACAATCGTCACCGCCCTTTTTTGCCAAGGTTTCCTACCTGGTACCTTTCTCCCTAATAGTTATACTTTGGGCGTTCTTTTTATTTTGGCCTTACTTTAAATTTTCGATTTAAAACGTAATAAATCATTTCGGCAAGGTTTACCTTAGTGATCTAGCCTTTTCTTTTAATCTTATCGGTTACAAATACGAATTTGGAGCTCGTTCATCGACGCATAAAAGTTTTAAACGATATTTTTAAACTTGTATAAAAGGCCTTTAGGTTATTTTGAGGTTTGAATAGTATGAAGTCGAAATTTGGTTTTTCGTAATATATTTTAGTTAATATTTGGATAAATAATTTTACTCCCTTATACTCTGGTTGAAAAGTCGTTTGATACTTTTGAAATTTAACTCATGAGGCGGTAAATACCTTGTATAGGTTTTTATTAGCGTTTCCTGGTTGATTTTTCACTAATTTTCAAGTCGTGTCAGTTAAACCTCATCATAAAGTATATAATTTATTTTTATATCGAAGTATAATTTAAGCAGGTTATAATATATTATAAATATATTTACACATGTGAGGTAATATATATATTACTTTTTAGTTGATGTATTCAGTATATCGGGCAGAATAATGTGAAATTGAAACGATTTGATATACAGTCTTTTACACGTATGAAATATACCACGTATTTTATTATAAAGTATATAGTATAATTTACCGCTAAAATTTTCGTTTTTATTTTAAAGTTTGGTGAAGTTAGAAAGCTTTTTAAGGTCGTTTCTATTAGTAGAAAAGCGGTACAGTGGCAAATTACGATGAGGGTTATGGTGGGTAAGCATTAATTTCTAGGGTATGTATTAAAGTTTTATACCGCTTATTATTTCTTCAAAGAAAACGTTTTCTTTATTCAGGTCGTTCTTTCGTAGCCCAGCTGGCTATTAACTGTATCCAAGATATGGTTTTATTTTAATCTTTATTTAAAATTATGTATTAGGGAGGGTTCATATTTAACCCTCATTGTAAATAAGCGTTACAGTACTTGATACTTTTCTGTTAATTCCTGTAACTCAGTCTCCACTTCGTGGCTGGCGTTCAATCTTATTAAACGCCTTTTTTACATTTATGGAGCCTTTTCTCGTACCCGATCCCTTATTTTAAATAGGCGTTCTTAAAATTACTTCAGGTAATATCTTTTTATAAATTTCACTTTCATCACTTTATTGTGTATTCATTTTGGCATTCTTGTTAGTTAGACCGTTATTCATAAGGCTTTTACAATACGGCTATAATTACCACCGGTTATATTAATAGCTTTACTTTGTAGTTGCTTTTGCAGTATTTTCAAAATCGTACTATTGACTATACGCCATATACCTGGCGTCAAATACCAAATATACTTTTCAAAATCGTCGAATAAGTCGCGTTTTTCAATTTCACCGTTATAATAATTAAAAACTTCATTAATAACATACGTATTTTTCGTATGAAGATTTGAATATTTTACTAATACCTCAATTTCATTATCATATAGGTTGAGGTTTCAATAATTTAAAATGTTATTACGAAACGACCTGTTTGTAAAAATGTTATTTAAATATTTGTTAGCTTTTGTTAGATTCGTTATTAGGAACTCTATCGTATATTTAGGCATGAGTAATTCCTACGTATTCTTGTATTCCTTACGCGATATAAATTGTTAGTTTCGCGCCGTAAATAAGACTCGAGTGCGTTCGGTGCTTACCGAAAGAGCGTATAATTACGGAAATATGAATGAAATAAGTTTATTGGGTGTTTATTAATATATAAAAGGTTTAAATAATACGTAAATAAATCGTGATTATAGCTTAGTTAAGCGTTTTAAATTAGTTTTATTGGCATTTAACACCTTTATACTAGCTGGACGACTAGAAAAATTGAAACGTCGTAAATACTAAACTTCAAATATATGTAATGGGGCGAACGTGGGAAAGAGGGTAGGTTAAACGTAAAAAAGGGAAGGGAAATGTGGGCGTAGGGAAGTGTATTATATAATCCGGTGTGTAGGTTTTGGTTTATGTTTGGTAAGTGGTCCGGATTATCGTATTATAGCCGTTTATAGTATTTGAGAGGGATGTAGGTGTTGTATTTGTAGCCTCTTTTAAATTTAACGAGCGACGTGAATGTTATATTCGTAACCGCTTCTAGGTTTTATAAGCGGTTTAAATACTATATTTTGATCGGATGGATTTTAACGAAGGGTTTCGAAATTTAATGGTTTTAGATTACGTAGACTAATACGAAATAGAACAATTTTCAAAAATTATCCGGGTATGTTGAAAGCGCCAAAACAAGTTAACGGTTAACGTAACGAGGTTTTTTATAAACAGGTTACCAACAAATGAATAATATCGTATTAAAATGATCTTTTTAAAATTACTTCGGATTTTACAATTTTGTTACGTTTTGGGTTTTAATAGAGCTCCTGCGTAATTCCAAATTTCCGTATGGTTTTTATAAGGCGTAATGGTAAAGCATGAATAGTTAAAACTGGTATAATATTCCGTTATAGGTATTTAACTTCGGTTCTTCTTTTTTTCCCTTGACTGTCTATAATAGACCTAGTATCCTACTAATTAGTGTCGGTGTGGTCTCTGTTTATGTAAATGTAAATAAAGAGTAGGATTAATATTATAGTAAATATTGGAATAGTATTATATGCAGTGCAGTAGGTTAACTTTACTTACAGTAAAGATGACCGTACTGCAAGTATATTGTTTTGTGTGGACTTACCACATTGTGTGTAACTCGAGTGCAGCACACTTCACTTCATTCTAGGCCTCAGGCCACGAAGTTCACCATACAAACTACTGTGTAGACCGGCTAGCGGTCTGCCAAACCTAGAGTAATATATCCACCACTTGACCAGTGCAATACTACTGTTATTTCGAAAACCAATCGAATAGACAACTTTACAACGTCTAAAGCCTACCAACACTAATTAGTGCTTGCCTGTTTATTAGGTTAAGCACAAATAATCTAAGTAAAAGAAGAAGCTACTTTCCGGTTAAGTTTTACGTTAACAACGACAGCTAGTATAAAGGAAAGATTCTTACGAAGTGCCTTTATTAGTACTGCGACAGTCCAAAATGGTAGGAAAATAGAGAAGATTTTAAGGTTTTGCCAGTTAACAACAGCAATCTGAAAGTAAGTGACGGTATCGCTACTTGAAAACACCAAAAAAAATTTATTAATCTTTTTTAAAGACGTTAAGATTAACTTTCAAAACTCTTAAAGTTCGGCAAGTTGGAAAACGGCTAAGTCAGTACTACTATTGGTGTTACTATAATAAGGAAAACAACTAAGTCTCTACGTCAAACGACCACAATAAAGAACCTTCGCCCTTACTCTTTACATTAAACCTTTACCCTTACTTTACTCCTTTCACTCCTTTCATTACCTTATTCGTGAAATTCGCTTCTCTAAGCGAAAACACTAAGTTGCGCTGAAAAAGCCACATTGTGCGACCTTACGCCAATTTACTAAGTCGCTAAGTTCCTACGCGACTCTATGCTAAAATATCAAGCCTCTAAGCCTAAAATTACTAAGTCCCTCGCCCTACACACCCTATACGTCTTATACAAGCTGGAACCTTAAGATTTTTATCATCAGTATCCAATTTAAATACATTACCGACCCCGAAAGTAAAGAAGCACTTAAAGTACTCGGACCAAGCATCGCCAAAAATTACAATAGTAATTTCTAGAGAGATGATATTAACGAAGATTTAACCTAAAAAAATCTTACCAACTTCGTTGGCCATTACATAGTTAACCAAGATGGCAGCGAAAAACGCAATCGCGGCACCCACGTTTTTCGCAAATATCGTAAGTTTTTTAACAACTAGACTATTAACATATGGAAAAAGATCTAAAAAGGTGTTAAGTATAAGCTAAACGAATAGCTTAAGCGCCGAGGGATTTACGTAACAAAAGAAACTTCTATTAGGTAAACAAAGACCTCATTTAATCTAGTGTTATGATCCAAGAATATTGGAGGGTCAGAAAATAGGCCAGTATGGAGCTAAGCCACTAAGAACTTGATGTCCAACACATCAGATGGGGATATCACTTATGTCAGCAACCTTAGGGTTAGGGTTACGCACTAAGGATCATTGAGATTATGTTTCGATCCAACATGATCTAGCACAGAAGGCGTATGAAGGATTAAGGATATAAGGACACGGTCAGCACCATATAGATAGTATTTCCTTCATAGCTCTTCAGTTATCAATCTAAGTATTCAGTCTACCCTGAATAGCCTTACGGCTTCTGATCATCACTCGCACGAACACAGTGTTGATATTGCACCTTTTGTTACCTCTGCTACCTTACTGCTAACATAAACCCTCTGACACCTTCAATATACTCACGAGTATTTAGTGTAATCATTACACCTAGCTTAATTCAAAAAATACTCCTAAAACCTACAACCTAAACGAAACGGCGTTAAGAAATATTAACGCCCTTACACGCGATTAAGGGAACGTACTTTCTACCATTAGTTAAGTTCAACCCCTTTACGCATGGGCGATAAGCATGTGAACCTACTTGGTAGCCTATTACCGTTACGTGATAACGTGAAGTACGTCTTTAGCGGTGGCAAGACGCGTAAAAAAAGGGTCGCCAACGCGTCCAAAGGTATTAACGTTGGCGTTATACATCAATAAATTAAATGAAATCGTCAAGCCTTCTAAAACCTTTAAGTACATATCGGCCCTTAGCAATTTAATTATTAAGCCCTTTAAAGCCATTTTCCGTTTACGTTCGCCTACGAGCTAGAGCCTACCATAAGTCTTATCATAAGACTTTATCCCTTGGGCTAGGTGACTAGTAATTCCTCTCAATACCATTTCTCGGAGGCTCCAAAGCTTAAACTGCTAGGAAACACCACTTACGACTGGGACGATTATTGCGACCTTCCTTCAAGACCCATTCAATGGTTAATATCAATTACAAGTTTATAACAGACTTTACCAAAATCTGGGATAATACCAAAAAGTATAACAAAAAGCTTTATTACTTTCTCAACACTTAAATAATGATCTTTTTCAATATTTACAAATGGATAGAGGTTCCTCTTTCTGGTTTTTACTTACTTTTTCCCGGAATCCTTAAAGGGCATGCCAAAGACTACTACCTAACCTTTCTAACTTAAGTAATTACGTTTCGCTAAATTTATAATGACATAAAGGACTACTTCGAATACGACGTTCACTTGGTGTAATACCATATAAATTAGGGCACCACAAAATAAACTATAATAATGGTGAAGAAAAAAGAAGAGGAAACGCTCATAGATATATTTAATTAGATGTTTAATAAGTTAATGTTTTTCTAAAAAGTAAAGGGAAAAACCCATGCTAGCGAAGCTACACTTCGCAATCAGGTACGGGTAATGGTTACGGGCGTTAACGAGTTCGAATACGCTCTACAACGCCGAAATAACACTCACGAAGATTTTTTTAGCCAGTTGTATTCCTTGTTTACCATAGTAATAACATGTATACCAAACTAGCTTAGTATATACTCTAAAGCCGGTAACTTTATCAACGTGGATAAAGAAAAACTTCTAGTAGTTAATTATGTCGAACGCAAGTATGGGAGTCTATAATGTCTAAGGTTTGATTTATCGACTTTAATCTTAAACTAAAGGTAGCAATTACGTTGGCGTTAACAAGATTTAGGCGAAACAGTTAAAAGCGAACACTATCGTCGTAATAATAATAAAAATTATTGGATTTATAACAAGTTTAGCTACTAGTTAACTCAATACCCCCCCACCGAACGTAATAATAGAAAAGTAAAATATTACGTCTAGTACCCTACTACTTCGAAATAAGATTACTTAAATCAAATCGTAAATACAAAATGCAATAAGTTAATTAACGTCGTTAATACTTCCAAACAAATTAATTGGTACTAAGATATTACTTTTGATACGACGGTCTAATAACTAACAGACTACGCCTTCTTATATCGTTAAGAAGTAAAGATCCTTACCTTCGCCTTAACCAAACCCCTAACCCATTACATACTTTTAACCTCCGCGATTATTACGCGGACCACATGTTTTAGGGTATTATACTAAACATAAGGGCAAAGAGGTATTCAACAGAAGGTTATTAATAGTATGTGGCGCTACAGAAGGAAAGTACTATAGCTATTAAGATTAATCGTTACGATACGAATAAAGCTAAAGTTGGCTTTAGCCCAGGCGAATAACTATCGTTACTAGAGATAAAATTAGTTTAAACTATTATAAGAGTAATTACGTTCCACATATTCAAATCTCCTACCCCTTTTCTATTTTATTTAAAGAATATAAAAACTTTCGGTGTTAAAGTTAACGTTAACCCAAACGAGTTAGTTAAAAACATCTAGAAGTTTTTACTCACCTTTAAGTAAGGGTACTTATAATTTCATCTTTAAATTTCGAAAGCAATAGTATGAAACTTGAAGAAAACGCAAATATGTTAATTACATCGGCGCTTCAACTACCCAACCGTTAACAGGTTATATAAAGTTTTAAAGTCTATAGGATATCAAAATGTAGAATATTTTATCCTAAAACCTATTAAAAAGCTTTACCACTATTGCCAAACATATGCCTACCCCCCCCTAAAAAAAAACTTTAAATTTCGACTAAAAATGATAAGAACTTTAAATATAAGATATTCGTTAATGTTTTTTACTTGAATAATAAACTTATCATTTACATTGTTAATTCCATAACCTTTTTTACGGAGCTGAGTTTTCAAAGTCCCTAGCGAAAAAGGATATATAGAAAACTTTAAGGATATTGTAAATTAATATATACCTAGTTCTACCTGATTTCATTGTTTACGATACTGGTACAAACTATATTAAGGTGAAATATTTTTTAAAAATGCCAAAATGATAGTTATTTAGTATAAATAAATACCTATAAAAGCCTACTAAAGCATTGGGAAGATTAAAAGGGTATACAGCTTATTTTGCTGAGAGTACAATATACCCACTTTAAAATTTGAAAGTTTTACGAATCCGGAGGCATGCTTATAAATGGCAGTAAAAGACCTTAACAATACCGTAGGCTCTAACGGCTTCATACTAACGCTTTTAGTCTTTGGAACGTACCCACGCCTAACGAGTAAATCTCAGCCTTCGGCAAGTATTCAAAAACGTATTACGGCCTACAGTAAAGCCCTAAGGAAACTGCGAAGAAAATCGGCACGCTGCTAAGTTGATAACACTCTTAATACCAAAAACGGCCCGTTAATAATAAACGTATTTATTTTGCCGTTATAAAGTAAAGTTTTGATATGACGGAAACTAGGCAAATGAAAGAGCCTATAGAAAATATTAAATATCGTAAACTCTAAAATAGTTCTTAAAACTACTAAAGGTTCCGTATTCTTCAGAATCACTTAAGTTAAGCCTTATATTAAAGATATTGAAAACGAAGACTCTTAAGCCCCTTAAACCAAATGACCAAGCCAATACAAACCTTGTCCACCCATTATCGATAAGCCAATGAAACGCTGCCAGCGCACACGACCCACAAAAAAGAAAAACGTTAAAAAGGAGAAATACATACTGGGACGCATTTAAAATACTGCTTAGGTAAGTGGGAAAGAAAAAGATAACGAGGACCTGGTATTAAATCTCCAAGCTCAAAGTATTATCAAAACTTTTGATAGGCCCTTTAAAAAAAGTAATAAGGTCGAGATTAACGGCTTACTAACTTGAGGAGTTGTATAATTCGTATCAAAGACTGACTTTAACCTCCAAAACCCAAACGTTATAATTTTAAAATCGAGGATTATTTATGAGATTAAAAGTAAGACTACGAAGCGGGCGTATGAAAAATCACGTCTAATCTCCTGAGGATACGGTAATAAAGGCAAGGACTAAATCCTTACACAATTACCAACGATTCAAAAGATTAGCTAACGTTCGATAATCGCTTTAATAACAAATTTGCTAGTAAAAATTAGAGGAAAGTTTAAGTTTAATGGCTGTAATATAACATAAACTTACACATAATGAGAAACGGATTTATAGCGGATCGTACTATGAGAACTGCTATAGGAACTTCGTGTTATTGACCTTCTAGACATGGTAATATAATGTATTAAACCAATATACAGACTGGCTAAAATAGGCGTCTACTGGTTTTTAACTTACCAGTCGTATTTCAAATCCAAGTTAGAGATAAAGTCTTTAACATACGATCCATGTTTACTAGTAATGTAAAAAAAGGATTTCGGCGTAGTAGGTATGTAAATTAACAATACCTTCTTTATTGGAACGGCAAGTATTATAATACTGAAATAGCAAGAAATTAAGGACTTTAAGTTCTAAAATTGCAAGCCGGTAACGACGCTAACAAAAAACACCCAACTGGACTTTAATAGATCGTTAATCCGTATATTTGGTATTGATGCCGGCCTAAGCTTTCGCTAAAAGGATCAGTGCGCTATTTTAGTTATAATTAATAAGACCAACGAGTTGAGGACATAATGGTACCTAAAACAACGTGTTTGAGGTAGCTATATCACTACCTAATACTAACCAGAAGCCATTTACAATCTATTTATCGTAATAAAATTATAAACGCTAATGGATAAAGACTTTAACCAGCTAAATAAAAGGCTTGAATAGTAAATACAAAACCTGAACCACGGAATCAATATAGTCCTAATCGACCTGTCGAGATCTAAGTTAATAATCTTTACGGACAGGTTCTTTACAAATAACACTGACTTAGCTTTACAAATCGGCTTCCTAATAACCCTCGTTAACGAAAATGAATAGAAAAACTAATTGAGTATTACTGGAAACTTATTCCACTAGTTCTCTATCAAATACAAAAGGATAATACGAAGCGTGCTAACATCGGAGGTCTACGGCATAGTAGCAGGATTTAACATAGGCATAGCATTGTGAAAAGCTCTTAATATTATCATTAGGCAGCTGCAAATTCCTCCTATTCCAGTGGTAATCTATATCGACTTAAGGAACCTCTTTGAATATCTTTTGAAACTGGGGACCACTAGTAAAAAACGCCTGATAATCGACGTAATGGCACTCCATAAAGCCTATGTGGGGAGGGAAATTAAGGAGTTCCAATAAATCGATGGCAAATACAACCCCGCTAACTTTATGACGAAGGTATCGCTAAACAAAGCCCTGAAAAGGTTTGTAAACAATAACTGACAAACTGTACATATCGAGGGCAACGTGAATAGGCCGCCCAAAAATCTTGGGCCACGCAATCGCGGATAGGGATATATTAGCAAATTAGAAAACTACCAGGAGATTGATAATAGTCTTCTTTTCAAGTAGCACAGTTAAAATAGAAGCTTACGAAGGGATGTAGAGGAATTTTTCTTTATAAAAATTAATGAACTCGAACCTCGGAGCGGCGGAGCAATTAAGGCCAAATAGGGGCCAATTTACATATAATTACGTGCAATTCAGTATAAAAGTCAACTGGAATCAACAGGGGTCTAGTTAGTTAACGAAAAAGCAATTTAGTAGTAACCAGAAAAGATTGGTCAGCTATACTAACGTACGCGTACAAACTAAAAAGCCGCTAGTGTTGGAATAGTATTATATGCAATGCAATAGGTCAACTTTACTTACAGTAGAGTTGACCATACTGAAAGTATATTACTTTGTATGGACTTATCACATTGGGTGTAAGTCAAGTGCAGCACACTACACTTCACTCTAGGGCACGGGCCAAGCAGTTGGCCATACAAATTACTGTATAGACTGGCTAGCGGTCTGCCAAACCTAGAACAATACATCCACCATTTGACCAATGCAATACTACTGTTACTTCGAAGAACAATCTAATCGACAACGTTGCAACGTCTAAGGCCTACCAACAGCAAAGATATATATATAGGTTAGAAAGAAGTATTCCAGAGAATGCACGCCACGTATGGGAGGTTATAAACCTCTCATCCGGGCAGTGGCTCTTTTGCTATGCGCTCTAGAATACCCCTTCCAGACCGCGCCACGCATGATACACTTTGCGTCTTGTTAGAGTGCAGCTTGCAGCGTGAGACGTTATCGTGCACTCTGCAGGAATCCACCTTGCAGTATAGTGTACTGCCACTTCGCTTATATATACTAGCTCTAGGGGTATAGAGTAATATCCAAAGTAACGGTATATAATAATATCCACAATTTCAGAATTTATTATATATAATTTCATTAAATCCAATCTTATGTTTACTATTTATATTCCGAGCGATAATATTTTCATTTTGCCGAGTAGAATTATCGTTTATTGTGAATTTGTTCGTGTATCAGATTATTTGTCAATTTGTAACCGATCTTATTATAAATGCACCACCTCTTTTAGGGATTTATCAACCTTCATATACTCTTAAAAGGGTACGACAAACTTAATCCATATAAGGAACTTTGTTTTTAATTATAGGGGTACCCGAATAAGTTTCTACTTTATCCACGGTTTTTGAAACTCCCTTTTTAACCTTTTTTGCCCTTTTATCCGTATTTAAAACTCGGGTTAAAGTCTTTATTCTATG
The DNA here is from genome assembly GCA_038502455.1 of Anisogramma anomala. Classification (NCBI taxonomy): domain Eukaryota; kingdom Fungi; phylum Ascomycota; class Sordariomycetes; order Diaporthales; family Gnomoniaceae; genus Anisogramma; species Anisogramma anomala. The sequence continues at coordinate 22,183,236 of JASMMZ010000002.1, forward strand.
GATATTTCTTAAATTATTAATTCGAAACATCGTAAATTGTCTTAGTGAGGTCTATTTTTATAATGTGCAAACTTTTATCGTTCGCCTTCTTAATCACAAATATCAATATAAAATTCGTTTATTAACACATAGAAATCTTAAATAATATTTTCAAACTCGTTGAAAAATCTCTTCAATCCTCTTACAACCTAAATAATGTTTAATCGGAATAAATATATTTATGGCAAGCTTTTATAATCACTTATATCAATAGCTTTTCGCCTTTATATTTGGACCTAAATGTTGCCTGATATTTCCTCAACTTTATTAACAGAATAATTAAAATCTTGGGAAATAGTTTATTCGCGTTCTTATGATAGCTTTTAATAAATTCCCAAAAGATTTCCATTCAATCCTGATCGTATAACTCGTAATAAATATCTGTATCAAAATACGTTTTCAAATTATTATAACTCTTCACAAATATATACATATATTTTAAGTTATGCGTATCCTACTCTTTATACTACTTGAATAAAATACCAAGTAAAATAATATAAAAATATCCGGATTCGATATCCAGTTATTTATATATATTTGACATTATATGAATCTCATTATCAAAGATATCATATAATTTTCCATTGTAATTCTCGCTTTCATCTTATAATTGAGCACAATTTCTAGATATTTTGAAATCGCTTTTATGAATGGTAAATATATGAAACAAAAGGTCGCGGTATGGGTTGTAACCCATGGACATCGATCTTTAAAAGTCGTACAGATTTTTATCGCCTTTTATATTTTCCCCAGAAACGCCGTTTGTTTCATCTAAAACGCTTTTAATATGGTTTAAAAGGCTATCTTTCCCAAATGGGGAGTAAATATCTTCGTAATCGTCGAATCCTTCCTTCGTATGGTTACCCAATTTTTCGTCTTTTTCTAAGATATTTATTAAAACGGGTAAGTTTTAAATCCGAATTAAAAATAGCCTTTGCGATTTTTTTTTGTTTCACTAAATTATTCCTTAATATTAATCACTATTTAGCAAAATACAGCTCATTTAGCCAAGCTTTTCATACTCTATACACCTAAAATAACCCTACGTTTTAACATATCTCACATATCTTCAATAAAATATTTCTCTCGCTTTGTGAAGGGACTAATTTCAAAGCTTTCGCTTAAAACTATCGGATACTGTCTATCATCCTTGATGAAGAGAAAGAGAAAAAAATCTCTGCTAAGGAGCTTCTACAGGCTACAGAAAATAAGTTGCTTAGTTACGTGAGAGGATAACTTAAAGTATAATAAAAACATGACAACTACCAACGATAGATCCCTGTTGACCACCAGCATAAGTACTAGCCTATAACATTACCCTCAGCATACCCCTATNCCTTGTTTTGTATGTAAATCCGTTAGTCATCTTACCTAATATAAGTGAAATCGTTTAATACTAAAGCTTAATATACGTAAGATAACGTGCCTATTACTTCTATTAGCTATCTTGACCAACGTAGGTTAATACTTTATTATTATCATTCAACTTATATAGGTTAACTTACCAATTGACTCCCTAGGTTATCGTAACTAACGCGGGTTTGCTCGCCTACTACTTTCACCTAACCCACACAAGTTTATTTTCCCACTGTTACTAATAACCCACATAAATTAACTTGTCTACAATTACTACTGATTCATATAGTAAACTTGCTTATCATTGTTACTTATTTACATGTATTAATTCTTTTATAATTTAGAAACCGGCACGGTAACTAGGGAAGAATAGAATTAAATTAAGCCCGCTAGCGTGCTATGTAAAAAATCACATCATAATCTTTAACCGAATTATAACGTCATTAGAAAACATCGAGACCCGCAGCATTTAAAAAGTTTAACAACAATTACTAAGTTTAATATATATAACCTACCCATTTACCTAAAAGTTGTCGCTTTAGAGAGTTGTTAATACGAGAGCGGCTTACCTAAAGCTTATTTTAGGTATGTAAAATGGCTTTAACGTGAAACTCGTTTTAGGTTTCGCTATTATTACGAATAAATTAGACAAAGGGTAGTTAATAATCGCGGACTTATTAGCTTGATAATGGGTTGAAAGCGGCTTGAATAAGTTGATCAATATATAATAGATAATATTTTTCACATCAAATATTAAATTTAATAACGTAGAAATCAATGACACGTATAATGCGACGTATTTTATAAATTTAGTTTAGTTTATTTGAAAACTGTCTGATTTATAGTTTTGAAGGAGAAATTAAATGTTATAGTTAAGCTAAAACCGCTACAGGTAAGAACGTTATTTATCAAAGGATTTCTTTATACGAATTACGTAAAAGTGTATATATATTGGATAATAGTTTAGCCTTTATACGTAATTTTGTAGCTGAAACAAATGAACGTTAAATAAACGGTATAAAGTTGAATTAATAGCCGTATGTTATCGAAAATATGTTAATATCAATAGTAATTATATTTCAATGATTTAATTCCAATGATTAACTAATTAATTAACGGTTTCAATAGAATTAAGTATTGAAAAAAAATCAAATAAGTTAAAACCTTTTAATTAACGCGTTTGATAACGCTATCCGTCTCGATATGAAATACAGTATTTAAATGCTATTCTACCCACGTTACATCATAAAGGCGTTTAAATAACCTCTTAGTCTAATTTGAAGCTTCATTGCTAACAATAACATAAAAAAACCATAAAATCATAAATAATAATGTATAAATCGTTTCGCGTAAATTTTAAAGTTTATAATATTCATTTCTTTTGAAGTAACAACGTTGCTTAAACGATCTAGAATGATTATAACGTAACGTAAGTTACTAACACGTTTATAAGGGAAATCGCATATAATGTTAACTCAAAGTTTGTTTTGAAACCGTTCAAAAACTAATAAAAACTTCAAAAAATATGGTTTAACGGTATCGCCAATACGTTGTTCGGTTATAAATATCGTATTTTCGGTAAAAACATCTCACTAAGTAGTGTAACCCAAGTTGAAAAATATTTTAAATAAAATATCGATAAAATTGTTACAGTATGGATATTACTATATACTCCTATAGCTAGTATACATAGGTCAACTGACAGTGCACTATATTGTAAGGTGCATTCCTACGGAGTGCACGATAACGTGTCACGCTGTAGGCTGTACTCTTGCAAGGTGCAAAGTGCATCATGCGTGGAGTATTCTGGAATGGATATTCCAGAGCGCACAGAAAAAGGGTTACTGCCCGGATTAGGTTTGTAACCTCCAATTCGTGGCGTGCACTCTCTAGAATGCTCCTTCTCTTTCATCTATCTTTTACTACAAATACCAATTTAACGATTACTCTTCTACTATTTTACTTCATTTGAAATAGGCAGAGAACTTACCAACATACAGCATGAATGGACAGTAAAAATTGAATCTTCTATAATATAAATTAACCTGATAATGAGATATTTGTAAATAAAAACTTCAATATAGTTACAAAAACGTGAAATATTATTATAATCTATTAAATATTTCTAAATAAAAACCCTCAATATCTTGGTATCCTTGATACAAATATCGGTAACAAAAACTCCGGTCGCCTATATATATCGCGCGTGTTCAACGGAAATAAACAACGTCCCGGGTAATAATAGCGTCTTAGCTATTCTAAAGGTCAATGTTGGCAAAAAGTTTATAGCCCTTCGAAAAAAAAACTTGTTATCTACAATAGTCCGAAAGAAGTATATATTTAAAAATAGTATTTAAAAGGATCCATTTGAAACGAAAAAGCTATAGTTACCAACTAAAAAGAAAATGGTCGAAAAGGCTTTTAGAAACATCCCTATCTAGCCGGTATAGTACATCGGGCCGTATATAAATAAATCATTCATTATGAAAGAATCTAAGACGGAATGATAAAAGTGATTTTGATGAACGAATTTATCGTGCGAAAAGTTGTTGGGCAATTATTAAGTATTCCAATATTTTGTAATCCGTAAAAATAGTAAACAAATGAGCTATACCCCACAGTTCCACGTTTCATATTTTCAAACAATTCATAATCCCTAGTAATTTCTTATCGTAAATTTTATAGTTGCTTTCGACAAGTAATAAACGACGAAAATAATTCATCACCAAACGTACAATGCCTTAATTATCCCGTAAAAATAAGTAACCTCTTAAGTCCTAACCGAAACGATCGACCTCCAACAACGTTTCCCGATTAGTGTTCTATTAAGTAAAAACTGGTTTAACAAAAAAAAAAAGGAAAACTTAAACCGTTCGAAAATAGTTTTTTGTTCGGCCCCCTAATAGAAAACGATTCCTTTTTTAATCAAACGAATTCAAAAGCCGACGATAACAGGAAAAACCCAAATAAATGGCCGATAAAATTAACAAAGCCGAAAATAAACTCATATATTCAATAAAAATGTGTAAACTACCTATTACCGGATAAAAACTATCCTGTCCAAATATATACATACTCCAATTCCCGCTTGGATAACACATCCAAAATACTAAATTTTTTCAATGTTAAACTTACACTTCAATATATCGAGGTTTTAATCAGATATGTTTGAGGCACGTAATACCTATTTAACAGTAAACTTATATTTATTAAAATTATCATTCGAATATAAGAAAATATCTTGAAGTAAATAAAACTAAAAATTTCCAAAAACTGGTGAAATGAATTATTGATATATTGTTCAAAGTGAGTTGGTATATAATAAAATCGTACAGGGGTAATCAATTATGTAAAAAATGAAAAATATGTATAAAACACAATCTTTAACTCGTTGCCTTTTCTAATACGTAATTTGTAGAAAAGAACATTAACGTCGGGTTTTGTAAACTATTAAACTCTTAAAATATTTCAAAAGGTTTCCTTAATTACAAAAAGAATATCGGTCGGCTTTCGTAATAACATTAAGTTTACGGTAATCAATTTAAAAATATCAACCGCCTTCGATTTATTGAAAAAAGTATAGAGGCGTTGGTTAATAAGTTACTCACACGAATATAACCTTAATTTAACAACCCTATCGAAGTTTTTGGAAATACTAAAAGCTTATTTTATATTTTGACTTATAAAGTCCCTAAAAACACTTCCAAATGATTACCCTATTTATCATTATAAATAATAAGTTCTTAATCAACTCCGAAACATTAGAAATGAGGTTGGTCTCTTAAGGGTATATAAAATAAGGGCATGAACTTCTTCAAGGTATCGGGGAGTTTATCGTTAATGAAGTCGGGTGACATTAGGTTTAGCGCTTGAATAAAAAAATAGAATAACATAGCAATAAGTTGCGAAATAAAATTCGTTCTTCCGAACCTTACAGAATATAATATAAAAGTTTGTGGTGTCGATATCCTTAAATTCCTTTTATATCGGGGTAGAATTACGTTCCCAGATCCAGAAATTACCCGAACGTTTTAAAACCAATATATACTTTAAAACGACCAGAAATACCTAATCGTATTTTATATAAAATTTACCCTAACTAACGTCGTATTATAATTGAAGAATATCTTAAATTGAAATTTGATACCGGTATTTATCAAGGTCAACGTCTAAATTAGTCACACACGAAATGAACTATGGGATACTCCTATATACATGACGGGTAATTTCGTTCGGTTATCAGGATATTGAAAAAAATACTTAATTACTTTAATAAACAGATAAACTACTCATTTACAACGTTACAACATTTACAATTCCTCAATCAAAATATTGATAAATTCAATAAAATTACAAAGTAATTTAATTGGATACATGGAGTAAATGGGGAGTAATTTTAAAGTCGGAGACAAGTTATCGGGTCGAATTAAAGACTTTTTAACTTTAATACGCTATTATAAATAAAAGTTACACTTTTTCTTTCTAAAGGATGATAAAGTCGTCAGAAAATAGAAGGCTAATGCCAATATTAATTTTAATACCAAAACTATTTATGCGCTGCGTGGGATATCATAAGTAGGTATAAAGAAAATAACTATTCGCGTCGAATTTAAAATGTAAACCAAGGTCTTTATAATGGGAAGATTCCGAGTAGTTAACCTAGTTAACGCGCTGTTTAATACTAGTTCAAAGGGAATTTACGTAGATTATGATAACATCTTCCTAACCATCGTAAGCTAGAGAATTGCCGTTACCATTCCCGTTACGAGTTATATCCATAGGATTAAAATTACTAACTTAATTAGCGACATCATGCTAAATATGGAGGTTATAAAGTCGATTATTAATAAGTTAGGTACATGCAACTTAGTTATTGTTATCTGCGGATATATCGATGGGAAATAATGAGTTAACGGGTTTATTATTAATAGATCCATCCAATATAATAACTTTAATAGCGAATTCCCAAACTATACCGTCAGCTTCCGTGAATGAAAATTTTTCAAACTATAAAAAGATGTAAAACCGTTTATGAGCCCTTTATTTTGAATTTGTATATTGGGCGATGATAATTTTTACTGTATTCAGCTTGGGATAATACGCGTAAAGCATTATTTTAAAAACTTCATGGTCTTCATTATTGCCGTTATTTTCGCGAACGCAATAGTTTTATATAACAGTTTTGATGAAATCCGTTGATTCTTATAATATCGAATAAAAAAATATTTTTTATAACAATAAATTACCAGTCGTTATATAATTTACGTAATAATATAACCTTTGATGATAAAAATACTTTAATGCTAGAAACCTTAATTTATTAATTCAAAGGTTGACGTTTAATTTGTTAACAGTCGGCGTTATCAAATAAGCCGTTAATATCGTAATCGAAATCGGAAGAGTCCGGGTTATTATAATCGTTGATGCGGTCCCTGGTAAGCAGTAATGCGGTGATTGAGTCGTTCGTAGGTAAGGTAAAAGTGGAATCCCTTGAAAAGATGGGTTATTTTACAAACGTGAGCGGGTTGTTAACTACTTTAAATTATATCAATATATTCATTAACGTATAGAGTACATCGATATTTTGTTTTCTATTTGTAAAGCGTGTTCGCGAACGGTTTGATTCCCCTTGACAAACTCAGAACGTAAAGTCTTAGTAAATAATTTAGAATAAATAGGTCAAAAGTCGTAGTATATTGCTAGAACGCTTTAAATCGGGTCCTTAACATTGGCGTCCAGCAACTATTTCAAGGCCTAAGGGTTTAGGTTCGAAAATTCTTAGATCTAGCTTTAGGTTACAACTGTTTTGCAAGCAGCTAAAATACTATTCGAGAAAAAATATAAGAAGATATTTAAAGAAATTAAACCTAAAGCTGTCGCTTAAAACTGTCGGATACTATTTATTATCCTCGATAAATAGAAATAGGAAAAAACCTCTGCTAAGTTTCGCTGCTATAGGCTATAGAAAGGGAGTGGCTCGGTCACGTGATATAACAACTCACAGCATCGTAGGAGCATGGAAACCACTATAGCTAGATCCCTAGTAACTATCAGCCTAGGAACAAGCCTATAACACGTTTTACTAACCAATATAATTTTATAAAATCCAATTCCAATACCTCTTTATCCTCCCAAATCAGGATTTGATTAAGGTGGATCGTAATGACCAACGTTTTTACAATACGACCGTTCTTACCACAAAGTGTATTGATGCTTTGACTCTGTAATTATGCCTATGATACTATCGAAATTAAATTATGCACCATACGCCATATCCCCAACGTCCAATCTGAAAACTTTTCTTGAAAATCATTAAATACATCAAACCCTTAAGTTTTTTCCCTTTTAATAGCAAAAAATAAAGTTTATAATACAATTATTTATAATCAATGGCTCAAAGTCCTCCACCGACACTTCAATTACATTATCCCCATAAATTCAAATCAGCAAACTTCAAAACGTTTTTTTAAACCATTATATATTAAAATAAAATGTACAAATTCTTGATAACTTTATCCAACCTCGTCGTTGTTAATACTATAATTTCAAGGGTAAATGAGTCTCATTCCAAGAATATTTCCAAGTATAATATAATAACGGGGTTTTATATACGCTGATAATAATATAATTGAAATTATTTTGAAATAAAACAGCAGAAATGAAAGCATATAATGTACAGATAAAAGACGAATAAAATGTGATTGAATATTACCAATTCGAAGTTGAAAATTGTAAACATTATATTAGATAAGCAACTAATAAATGTAAACTTCCTAAATATTAATTAAATGAATGGTATGTGATAAGGTAGAAAGTTGGGTGTTAGATGTCGAAGTAAAGAGTTGTATTTGAAAGTTGAAATATTATATAAAAACGTTGGGTATTATTTTAGGTGCTTTAAAAGTTGACGTAAACACTTTAAAAGCTATTTAAATATCCGTATAATAAAGTAATTAACTAGATAAGTCATAATGAAAGAATCTGAAACTGAATAACTTACGTGACCGATTCCTTATAAAAAGGTTTCCAAAAAGTACATTCATACGTTCGAAACGCCATTCAAGTTAATAGTAATGTAATAGGGCTTTCAGTAGTCTAAATAATCTAACCGAATTAATAATATCGTATTGAAATTTCGTTTTTAGAGCTACTAAGAGTTTTATAGTCTCTCTTTGCTCTCTTATAGTTCTTATAAATTTTAATATGAAAACACGAAACAGTTGAGACCGCTACAACATCCGGCCATAAGTATTCAACTGAGATTTGTCTCTTTTTTACTAAGCTATCTTTAATATACCCAATCGACTACTCATTAGTATCGGTTAGGTCTTTCTATCAACGTATGAAGAAAATAGTATAGTATTCAAAAATAGTATTAGAAAGATTCAAGGGAGAAGAAGTATCTTAAGAATTCACGCTTCAAATGAAAGCTTAAATACCTTTATTTGAGACGTGACCCCTTACCATATACTCTGCTAATGTGCACCCTTACGATTGCTAACTATAGTAATATCCACCATAAATGGTATAATCATACTTATCGTTAATAATAAGGTTAATATACATATTAATCTTGATACCAAATCTGTTTAGATTTTAGGTGGGATTTAGGGGGTACGTATGAATTCGATAACTGTTTACACCAGATTTAAGGTATAAGTTATGATTTTTACGATATAAAACATCGACTTAATTAACCTTGATAACGCGCCGTTTAATACTGGCTTGTATAAAGTTTACTTCAGATAAAATAACATTTCATTAACTATTAAACATGAGTAAATTACTATTACTAACCTAATTATAAATGGAACTGTAGTTACCAATACCGTTCATATATCTAACGTTAATATTAACATATTGAGTACAAAGTTTGTAAAATCGTTTATTAATATGTTAAACGAAAATAAATTATTCTTCATATTTTTCGGGTGTATCGAAAAGAAGTAACACGTTACTTCGTGGGTTATTAATGATTTTTCAAAGGATAAAAAATTGAACGGAAAAATTATAAAACATATCGCTAACTTCAATTAATAAGGCTTTCCAAACGTTTAAAAGAGGTAAAAACATTAACAAAATCCTTATTTTAAATTTATAAAATAAACTATATAATCTTTTTCTGCATCAAAGTTTTACCAATACACGCAAAATATCGGTATAAAAAAGTAGGGGTTACTTTTACTCTCGTCGTCATTCAAGGCGTTATAACCTTTTATAATGGTTTTATCATTTCATCTAATTTTTGGAAGATGACTAACAGTGATTTTTTTTTGTATTAATATAATTATGGGTTTTACTCCATTAATGTAATATTGGAAGTTTTCATGCCGAATGATATAATTGCACGCCGGAAACTTTAATCTATTAACGAAGATTATTACTTTTAATTTAGTAAAAGTTAACGCTATTAGGTTAATCTTCGACTTTATAATCAGAATCGAAGAAATTTTTGGGTATCATTATCGTTATCAGTTAACTCGACGTGGCTCTTAACAGAAAACGACATAAAGATTACGTTAATATCGTTTATAAGTACTGTGAAAACGGTTTCTCCTTAGGAAAAAGGGTACTTCGGGAATATAAGCGTACTAGTAATAACCTTGAATTGTTGTATTATATTTATAAACATGGCTTATATATTATAGTTATGTTATTTTATACGTAAAATATATTCGCTCATAACTTGGTATTGATTAACGGGTTTCGTTTATAAAGTATTAATTAACTGTTTTTATTCAACAATTAGCTCGTTGTATTAAACTGGTAAACGTTTTGAAGTTAGTCTTATATAAGTATATTAAAAAACTGCTTTAAAACTTGAGGGTTTAGGCTTAAGTGATCGAAACAGAAAATCCTAAGTTACAGCCATTTAAAAATAATTAGATATGGTTGGGGAGGTAAAATCAATGATTATATGTAAAAGAACTAAGCTATATCTATTGTTTAAAGTGGTCGAATATTGTTTATAATCATCTATAAAGAGAAGACAAAGAAAAAGACCTTTGACAAAAAGTTTTTATGGAGCTAGCGATAAGGAATGACTAGGTTATGTGGTTGATTACGTGGTTTGAGAATGCTTATGAGTAGCTTGGGAGCGACGTAGAAGCATAGAAATCGCCAGGGCTAGATTTCTGGCAACCACTAGCTTAGGCACCAGCCTGTAATACGTTCATCATAAAGGACTGCCATTGTTTCCAGCTCCTCTGGTACTGCAGATACTTCTGAACCTTTAGATTCCTCTATCCCTCCAACTAAATTACTATCTCTTTAATTTATTTGCTCCAAAGCAATCCCTATAGCTTTAGGCAACCAAGCTTTAAATCTTTGAGCTCTGTTAAAGACTGTACGAAAGGCTGCTAGTAAGAACTGTAAATTCAAAGCAGAGCAAGAACTTCCAGCTGTTAATAATATTGTATTGGCTTACGAGAAGGTAAAAACTAGGACTGTTAATGATTTACACAATCCTAACCAGGTAAAAATTAGGTTGGTCATTAACTTATACTATAAAATGTGAGTTAAGTTTAAGGAATGCCTTACGTTACTTCCTTATACACTTCAGTTGAAGCCGAAATCAAAATCAAAATATATAAAAACAACGTTAAGTAAAGGAAAATACACCATGAATCCCTTTCTTAACTTGAAAAAAACAAGGTTACATCTAAAGCCTAAGTTACAGTCGTTGAAGGTATTGAAAAAGCTCACTTTTTGAAACACAAATATATGGCTAATGGTAATAAGAATATATAATATTAGCAATGGGTTGGTACGCGTGTAGGGCAACGAAGTAACGTTGAAATATCGTAGTATTCTGATGATGGAAGAGGCAGAAACAAGAACTAGAAGCGAGGCTTAGTGGAGCTGAGAATTTAGTAGTAAAATGCACAGGCAAGCATGTTTCTATACCTTCCTTCTTTCCCGTTCATGTATGTTCCCTCCATGTAATGTACAACAAGTCCCCGGGACCAAAAGAAAAGGCAATGTCCATATTGTGCAACATACATGATAGAAGGCGAAACGCGAGACGCAAGAAGAGAGATGCGAGACGTGAGGAGCAAGATGTGAGACGCGAGATATGAGATGCAAGGAGCGAGACGTGATATACGAAACGCGAGAAGTGAAACGCGAGACAGCCTCACATCCGAAAACATTTTTCGTATGCCTCAATTAATTCTTTGCAATGTTCCAGATATTTTACAGCCTTCTATTCATCGTTCTTTGAAGTGTAACTCTTTTAATGAATTAAATATTAAATTTGGTTTTATACGCGACGACGACCGTCTAGGCTTTTTTTTACGATTTTCTCGATTTCGCATTTATTTATTTTTTGAAGTTTTTTTAATATCGTATTAATATAGGCGGCAGAGGTACGCGAATAAAAAGATTATCTTTAGGCTTTTTATAAAGTGTGAAATATTCAACGTTGATGATGGGATAGGTTCATAAATTGGTAGGAAAATTAAGCGTATATACTTAGTTTCCTCTACTTTTTACCACCGTATATGGACTTAATCCAGGAAGTATTAGTTTTTTATCGATGAAGAGGTTAATAAGCTTTTTTGTACGTAATTATATACGATTTTCGATGTTAAATTTGATATAACTATAGGTTTTATTGTAACGAAATTTGAGCTTGATAGCAATTATATTTATTGTAAGTTGCATATATTTTCGTCAATGTTTTTTTATAAAACGGATTGCCGTTAATTGTCGAGATAAAGCAGTACTTATATAATTTACCCGAGTATGTATTGAAAACCCGAATAGGAACTTGTCAAGGCTAACGTAGATAACTAAAAAATAAACGTTATAAGTATTTTATTAAAACACAAATATATATTTAGCTTATTGTAATAGTACTATGTGGAGTGCAGTATATCAACTTTATTTGCAGTAAAGTTGACTATATTGACTTCAAGTTTAGTATATTGTTTGTGTAGACTTACTGCATTGAGTGTAAGTCGATTGCAGTACGCTGTACTTCACCCTAGGGCACAGACCAAGCAATTTGTCATACAAATTACAGTGCAGACCGGCTAGCGATCTGCCAAACCTAAAATAATACATCTACTAATTAACCAATGTAATACTACTATTACTTCGACCACGATTCGAATCGATAATGTTTCAACGATCTAAGGCCCTACCAATACTGATAAGTGCTTATTGAGTTAAGTATAGATTGGTTAAGGAAAACAAAAAACTACTTTCTATTTACGCTTTATGGTTAAAATGGCGGCTAAGGTAGAGGAAAGATTCTTGCGAAAGACCTTTATTAGTACTGCGTCAGTCTATAACGGCGGGTAAATAGAGAAGATTTTTAGGTTACGCCAGTCTATAACGGCAATTTGGAAGTAAGCGACGGTATTGCTACTGAAAACACCAAGAAATCTTTACGGATTCTTCTTGAAGAAAAACGTTGAAATTGACTGTTAGAAGTTTCAAAATTTGGCAAGTTGGCAAACAGCTAAGTTAATACTACTGCGGGTGCTACTACTGCAAGAAAAACGACTAAGTCCTTACGCTAAACAACCTAAAATAATAAACGACTTTCGAACTTATTCTTTATACCAAACCTTCGCCCCTACTTTACTTTTTTTACTTACCCTACGCTGATTCAATCGTTAAGTTCGACACTTTAAGCGAAAACACCAAGAATCGCCAAATCGCAACACGAAAGACACGTCGCGCGAGCCAACACTAAGTCGTCAAGTTTCCACGCGACTTTACGCCAAAACATCAATTTCATCGCCTTATACGTCAACCAAGTCCTATCCAAGCCAACACCTTGAAATTTCTACCACTAGCGCTTGATTTAAATCTATCACCGACTTCTCGAAGAAAAAAATAATTAGAGCCCTCGGAATTGCCTTTACAAAGTATTACAATGAAGACCTCTAGGCGCAAAGTACCGATAAAATTTTAACGGAAAAATACCTTAACAACTTCGTCAGTTACTATATTATTAAGCATAGCAATACTGACGACCATATCTACACTTTTAACAACTTTCGTAACCTCTTTAACAACTAGACTATTAATATATAGACTTTCATCTAAAAAGGGTTTAAGTTAAGAATTAAGGCAAAACTAAAGCTATAAAGAATCTATGTACTAGCATAAACCAATACAAAGTTAGCATAAAATTATTTTGATTTATCATAACTTAAGAAATGCTTTTAGGACTTACATCCTAAAGAAAAGGGTGTTAAGGAACCCTACCACCCTTATAAGCGATTTAGTGTACCTCCTCTTTACCCTTAATTAAGTTAAACCTCTTTATACGCTAGCGATTAAAAACCCGTTAACCTGTTTTGCAGTTTATGCTCCCTTACGTGATAGTGCAGAGTATACCCTTGGCGGAGGCAAAGCACGCAAAGCAATGGTAACCAATACAGTAAGAGGTATTAACGTTAAAGCCCTCCACTAGTCAATTAAATAGGATCGTTAAGCCTTTTAAAACCTTCAAATACCTATTACCCCTTGGTATTTTAATCGATTAGCCTCTTAAAAACCTTTTTACAATAAGTTTTTCTATACGCGAAAGCCTATTATAGGCCCTACGACAATAATTTAGCCCTCGAGCTAGGCGACTGGCAATTGCCCTTGATACCGTACCACGGAAGTTGTAAAACTCAAATTTCTAGGAAATACAAAGAAAAACTAGGATATTTATTTCAATTTAACCCTAATACTTGTTAAGATAATTAATATTAACTACAAACGTTTTACAAACTTCGCTAACATTAAAAATGATATAAAGAAGTATAATGGGAAGCCTTACAACCTCTCCAATACGAAGATGATTCCCTTTTTAAACATTTGTAATTAAATAGAGGTTCCGCCTTCAGGTTTTTACTTACTATTACCCGGAATTTTCACATGGTATGCCAGGGACTATTACCTGACTTTCTTAATTAGGGTCACCACGTTTCGTAAAATTTACGATAGCATGATAAGCTACTTCGAATACAACGTTTACCTCGTCTAATATTATACAAATTAGACTATTAAGCGGTGGATTACAATAATAGCAAAGAAGAAAGAAGAGGAAATACCAATGGATATTTTTAATTAGATGCTTAATAAGCCAATATTGTACCAACAAGTAATAGAGAAAGCCCACGTTAGCGAAGTCACATTTCGCGAGCAGATATGGGAAGCAATTACGGGCGTTAGAGAATTTTAATATGCTCTATAACGTTCAGATGCCACTTGCAAAGGTTTTATTTTAGCTAGATACGTTTTTCGCTTACTATTATGATAACGCGTATACTAAACTCACTTGATATATACCCTTAAATCGAAAACTTCCCTAACATGGATAAAAAACACCTTTCGGCAGTTAACTACGTCAACCGAAAATACGGCTACGGATGCCCTTAACGTTTAAGGTCTGACCTATTAATTACAGATTGAAAGTAATAACTACGTTAATACTAATAAGGTTAAGATTTATGCGGACCTGCTAACTGTAAGTACTATCTTTGGGATAATAGCAAAAGATGTTAAATTCATATCAAATATAGCTATTAGTTATTTCAACTCCCTTTCGACAAGGGAAACAATAGAAAGATAATAAACTATATATAGTACCCTTCCACTTTTAAATACAACTACTTAAATTAAATCGAAAACTTCGAGAGTGATAAGCTAATCAACGAAGACAATGCCCTTAAACAGATTAAGTAGTATAAAGATACTATTCATAACGCGGCCTAATAACTAGCCAACCACACTTTTTTATACCATTTGGGTAGTGAAAACCCTTACCTTTACCTTAATTAAACTTATAACCCCTTATATACCTTTAATATTCGCGATTGTTACGCGGACCATACGTTTTAAGGTATTATTCCAAGAATTGAGGTAGTAAGATACTCAATAATAAGCTATTTTTAGTACGTAGTATTATGAAAAGAAAGTGATATAGTTACTAAGATTAATCGTTACGATATTAGTAAAGCCAAAGTAGACTTTAAACCAGGCGAACAATTATCGTTATTAGGGATAACGATAATTCAAATTATAGTGAAAGCAATTACGTTTTACATCCTTAATTTCTCTACTCTTTTTCTTTTTTACTTGAAGGATATAAAGACCTTCAGCGTTAATATCGACGTTAACGCAGAAGAACTAGTTAAAAACAGCTAAAGGTTTCTCTTCGTCTTTAAATAGGTGTATTTATAGTTTTATATTTAAACCCCTAAAGAAGTGGTATTAAATCTGACGAAGCTAGAAATGCGTTAATTATACCGGCGCTTTCATTACCCAGCTGTTAATAGTTCATATAAAATCCTAAAGTCCGTAAGACATAAAAATGCAGAATAATTTTACTTAAAAGCTATTCGAAGACTTTGTTACTATTGGTGAACGTATAAATAAGTCCCCCAGCAATTCAGATTTAAATGAAAAGACGATAAAGACTTTAACTACAAGGTTTTTGTCAATGTATTTTACTGGGGTAACGAGCGTGTTTTTTACGTCGTAAACTATACTGTTTCTTTTTACGGGGCTAAGTTTCCAAAGTCATTTTCGGTAAAGAATACGTGGGCAATACTAAGGATATTATAAATTGACACGTACCTGAGCCCGCCTAACGTCGTCATTCACGATGTTGGCACCAACTTTGCGCTGGCAGAGTTTTAAAAAGATGTTAAGGTAATGGGTATTTAGTATAAATAGGTACTTGTGCAAGCCTATTGGAGCATTAGGAAGGTTAAAATGACACACACTATACATCGCCGAGCGTACAATATCCTTACTTTGAAAATTGAAAGATTTACGGATCCGGAAACACGCCTTAAAATAACATTAAAAGGCTTGAACGATATTATGGGCCCTGATGGCCTAGTGCTAACGTTTCTAGTTTCTAGAGCGTACTAACGCCCGACAAGTGAATCTCTATTATCAGCAAGTAATTAAAATCGTGCTGTAGCCTATATTAAAGCCTTGAGGAAACAGCGAATGGAATAGGCACGCCACCAAGTCAATAATGTCCTTAACACCAAAAACAGCCTGTGAAAAATCTTAAGTATCGTAAACTCCAAAGTAGTTGTTAGAAATACTGACGGTCCTATATATTTCCAAACCACCTAGGTTAAACCCTACATCAGGGATACCAATAATAAAGACCCTCAAATTCAACAATCAAGCTAATACAAGCCTCCTTCACCTGTTATCGATAAGTCAATGAAATTCCGCCGGTATGGACAACGCTCGAAGAAGGGGAACGTTGAAGAGTAGGAATATATACCGGGTCGCATTTACTATACTGTTTGGTTAAACAGGAAAGAAAAGGATAACAAAGACTTGGCATTAAAGCTTTGAGTATAAGGAATTATAAAGACCTTCGGAAAATCTTTTGAGGAAAGCTACAAGGTCGAGATTAACGGCCTATTGACTCAAGGGTTTATATAATTAGTACTCAAAACCAATTTTAACCTTTGAAACTTAAAAGTTAGGATTTTCAAGTCTAGTATTATTTACGAGATTGAGGGTAAGATTACGGGGCGGCCGTAATAAACGTTACGTTCAATCGCTTAAAGATATAGCTATAAAGATAAAAATTTAATCCTGACGTATTCGTTAACGATTTAGAAAATTATCTAGCTTTAGGTGGTCGTTCTAGTATTAAATTTACTACCTAAAACTAAGGGTAAATTTGCGTTTGATAGCCATGATATAACATTGGTTTATACCCAGTGAGTAAAAAATTCATAGCGGATCGTATTATCAAAGTTATTATAATTACGTGTTATTTACCCTTTAACGACGGTAATACAGTATATTAAATTGCTATATAAACTGGTTAAAACAGGCGTTTATTGGTTTTTAACTTACTAGTCACACTTTAAATTGCGGTTGCCAATAATGTTTTCAATATACGACCCGCAAGTATTAGCAACGTAGGAAAGAGACTTTGGCGAATTCGATATATAAATTAACGATACCATTTTCGTTTAAACGGTTGGCTTTATATCATTAAAATAACAAGCGATTCAAGACTCTAAGTTTTGGAATTATAAACCGGTTATAATGTTAGTAAAGAGTGGTTAATTTAATTTTAATCAATCTTTTATTCGTATAATTAGTGTTGATACGGGTTTTAGCTTTTATTTAAAAGACTAGGGCACTGTTTTGACTATAATCGATAAAACTAACGTAGCTAAGACCAAACAATATTTGAATTAGCGTGTCTACGGCAGCTATATTTTCATCCTATGATAATCTAAAGCCTTTTACGATCTTCTTTATCGCGATACAAGTAAAGGATCCGGTAAATAAAGACTTTGACCTACTGAATAAGAGGTTAGAATGGCAGATACGAAACTTAGACTGCAGAATTGATACGTTCCTAATCGACCTGTCGAAGGTTAAGTTAATAATTTTCACGAATAGGTTCTTCATAAATAATACCAACCTATCTTTACAAATCGGCTTTCTAATAACTTTCGTTGACGAAAAAAACCTAAAAGACTAGTTGAGCATTATTTGAAACCTAATTTACTAGACCTCCATTAAATATTAAAGGATTACATGAAGCGTATTACCCTCGGAAGTCTATGGTATAATAGCAAACTTTAACGTAGGTATAGTATTATAGGAAACCCTTAACTATATTACTAGGCAATTCAAGATTCCCTCTATCCCGGTGGTGATTTATACTTACTCGAAAAGCCTATTCGAATGCCTTTTAAAGTTCGTAACCACTAGTGAAAGACGCTTAATAATTATCGTAATGGTACTCTATAAAGTGTACGAAGGGAGGAAGATTAAGGAATTCCGATGGATTAACGTCAAAGAAACCCCTACTAATATTGTAACGAAAGTAGTGCCGAACAAAGCCCTAGAAAGGTTTATAAATAGCAATAGGCTAATCATACACATCGAGAGCTACGTTAATCGACCACCTATCAAAATCAAGTTATGTACCGGCAACCAAGGATATGTTGGCAAACTGGAAGACTGCCAGGTAATTAACAATGTGGGCCTATTTAATTAGTACGACTAAAGTAAAAGTTTGCAAAGATTTGTGGCGAATAAACTTTTTTGGGAATTCATAAACTCGGACCTCAAAGCCGTGGGACAATTGATGGCTAACGAGGTTCATTTGTATATAATTGGGTGTAATTCGGTAGAGGTTAACTGGAATTCACAAGAGGTTAGCAAGTTAACAAGATCACTGGTTAGCATGAACCGAAAAAGATTAGTCAATTACACTAGCATGCACGTATAAACTAAAAAGCTGCTAGTGTTGGAATAGTACTATATGCAATATAGTTGGTCAACTTTATTTATAGTAAAGTTGACTATACTGACTGCAAGTTGAGCGTATTATTCGTGTAAATCTACTGTATTGGATTCAAGTCAATTGCAGTACGCTGCACTTCACTCTAGGGTACGAGCTAAGAAATTAGCCATACAAATTATAGTGCAGACTGGCTAGCGATCTGCTAAACCTAGAACAATACATCTACTACTTGACCAATGCAATACTACTATTACTTCGACCACGATTCGAATCGACAAATTTGCAACAATCTAAGGCCCTACGAACATAGTCTACAATTATTTAGGATATTTGGTCACGTGATATCGAAGGTTAAGTTGAATCACTTGGTCTTTACTTGAAATTATTTATTTGCTTGGGGGTAATATACCATTATTATCCTTCAATTTGTACCAATTACTTTCCATAAGGCTTGCCGAAATGAGGACAAAAATATGTCATCGCGGTTCAAGATGAATTTTCATGGATATAATTAGTTTGAAAATAATAAATAGCAACATGAAATAGCATCCTAACATACGAATTCCTATGTAGTATAGCTTAAAGGGAAAAAAACACGTTTTTAACTTTGCAAGTAATAGATATAATTGTATTAAATTTATTATAGCTAGGTAGTACCAATGGAGGTGGAGCTAATAATCCGCTTGAAAGAACGATAACAAAATCTATATATAAAGTATACATAAGCTTTTCAGTAGCCTAAATTAGGCGAAAACTACTTCTTGGACTTTGATTATCGTTTCTTCATTAAGTATAACAAGAATAATAACCATAATACCCTGTTATCATTTTTATTTTCAAGTGAAAATATAGTTTGTTCAGAGCGATTATTATACGTTTAATTATGAAGTAGTTATTGGTAGGTCCTTAGATCGTTGCAACGTTGTCGATTCGATTGGTCGAAGTAAAAGTAGTATTGCATTGGTCAGGTGGTGTATGTATTGTTCTAGGTTTGGGAGACCGCTAGTCAGTTTGCACTGTAATTTGTATGGCTAATTGCCTAGCCCGTGCTCTAGGGTAAAGTGCAGCGTACTACACTCGACTTACACTCAATGCGGTAAGTCTCCACAAAGCAATACACTCAAATTGCAGTACAGTTAACTTTAATGTAAGTAAAGTTGACCTACTGCACTGCATGTAATATTATTCCAATACTGGCGGCTTTTTAGTTTGTGCGCGTACGCTAGTGTGGCTGAATGATCTTTTTCGGTTACCACTAAATTGCCCCTTCGTCAATTGGCTAGACCCCTGTTAATCCTAGTTGACTTCCATACAGAATTGCACCCAATTGCATGCAAATTGACCCTATTTGACTTTAATTGCTCCGTTGCTCCGAGGTTCTAATTTTATCAATTCCTACAAAAAGTTCTTCCACCATAAACTTTTGTAGGCCTTCACTTCAACTGTGCTACTCAAATAGGTCCGCATCATCAATTCACTGGCAGTCTTCCAGTTTGCCAGTACATTCCTGTACGCCGTCACGTGATTCGGGCTCTCCTGCTTTCTAGGAAGCCTATTAACGTAGCCCTTAATACGAATAGTTAGCCTATTGTTATTCACAAACTTTTCTAGGGCCTTATTTAGCGTTACCTTCGTTATAGCATTTACAGGATTGTCTTTATTTTTAATCTACCAGAATTCCTTAATCTTTCTCCTTTTTTTGGCTTTACAGAGTGTTATTACGTCGATTATCAAGCGTTTTTTTCAAGTGGTTCCGAGATTTAAAAGTTATTCAAAAAGGCGTTTTAAATCGGTTTAAATTACCATTGGGATAGGAGAAATCTTTAGTTATTTGATAATCAGGTTAGCGGTTTTCCATAATGTTATACCAAAGCTAACACGTTTAATGTAATCCTTTTATACTTGACCGAGGTTAAGTAAATTAAGTTACCAATAATATTAAATTAGATTTCCTGTCTGTTTTTATTGACAAGGGTTATTTAAAAGCTCACTTATAAAGATAAGTCGGTATCATTCGTAAAAAGCCCGTCCTTAAAATTATAAAATTGGATTTTGACAGGTTAATTGAAACTATATTCATCCCATAATCTAGGTTCTGTATTTACTCTTCGAGCCTTTTATTTAGCTAGTTAAATTCATTATCCGTTAGCTTTTATATTTGCTCCGCGACAAATAGGTCGTATAATACCTCCGGTTGGTATAGGATAATGATACAACTGCTACGAGCACGTTATTTAAGGTACCGTTAGATCTTAGCCGTGTCAATCTTATCGATTATAGTCAAAACAATGTCTTAACCCTTTTAGCAAAAGCTAAGGCCGACATTAACACCAAGCATACGAATTAACAATCCGTTAAAGTCAATTTAGCTACCTTTCGTTAACGTCGTATTAGCTTACAAATTTGAAACTTAGAGTTTTTGATCGCTTACTGTTTTAGTATTACAAAACTAACCGTTCCAACGAAAAGGGTATCGTTAATTTATATACCTATCACACCGAAATTCTTTGTCTATATTACTAATAAGTATGTGTTATATGTTAAAAACTTCATTATTACTCGTAATTTAAAGTTCGATTAGTAAATTAGAAACTAATAAATACTTGGTTTAGTTAATCTGTATAATAACTCGACATACCGTATTATCATCCCTAAAGAATAAATAGCACGTAATTCCTATAATAGTTTTATAAAAATGATCTACTTTAGATTCATTACTAACTACGTTTAGGCTTAAATTCTATTACAGTTATTAAACGTAAACTTACTGTTAATTTTAGCTATTAAACTTTCTTTTATAGCGACTATTAAACGTTGGCTAATTTTATAAATTGTTGATGACTATTTAAGGATCTAATTCTTACCTTTATCGCTATATCGTTAAACTATTAAACGTAACTTTTCGTATTGCCTCTCTTTGGTCTTACCTTTAACCTTATAAATAATCCCTGATTGGAAAATCGTAACGTTTGAGTCTTAAAAGTTAAAATCAATTTAATTCGATACAAATTGTATAACCCCTCGAATTAACAAGCCGTCAATCTTAACTTTATCTCTTTTCTAAAAGAGTTTGCCGAATGTTTTTATAATCCCTTATACTCAAAGATTTAGTATTAAGTTTTCGTTCTTCTTTTCTTTTTTTAATTTCCCAAATAGTATTGTAAATACAGTCTGGTATATATTTCTCCTTTTGAATGTTCTATTTTTTCAGAGGTCGTCTGCGCCGATAACGTTTCATTAGCTTATTGATAATGGGTAAAAGAGGTTCGTATTAGCTCAGTCACTTGATTTAAGGGTTTTTTTCGTTAGGGACCTTAATACAAAGCTTAACCTAGGTAATTCGCAAAAATACAAGACCGTTAATAATTTTAATAATTACTTCGAAATTTGCGATACTTAATATTTTATATATGCCATCCCATTTAACTAGCTTACGCTATACAAGGAATTTGCTTTACAACGGCACAGTAAGTACGTAGATTATTATAGGGTTGTTTCTGGTGTTAAAAGCATTATTAACCTGGCGGCGTGTCGATTTCTTTGCTAGTTCCCTTAAGGTTTTACCGTAGGTTACGGTACGCTTTTAAGTATTTGTTAATAATAGAGATTTATTCATTAGGCGTGAGTACTCTACAAATATCAATAGCGTTAATACGAAGCCATTAGGGCCTAGAGTATTATTAAGACCTTTTACTACTATTTGTAAACGTGCATCTGGATCCGTAAAACATTCAATTTCTAACAAAAGGATATTATACGTTCGGCAAGGTAATACAGATACCTTTTTAACATTGTTAATACTTTAATAAACTTTTATAAGCATCTATTTACACTAAATACCCAATATCTCGAAATTTTCCCAAAACTCCGTCGTTGTAAAGTTGGAACCGGTATCGTGGACAACGATGTTAGATGGGCCCAGGTACGTGTTAATCCATAACATCCTTAACGTTTCTCACGTATCTTTTCTTGAAATGGATTTTATAAATTTAACTTTATAAAAAGAGGTTGTGGGGTTAATGACATGAAAACAGGTTTATTATCTAAGTAAAAGATATTAATAAATATTTCTCAGTTAAAGCATTTGTTGTTTTTTAATGTAAACTTAAATCTCCGGGGGGCTTGGGTATACGTTTGGCAATAATAATAAAGTTCTTTAATAACTTTTAACACAAAGTATTCCACATCTTTATGTTTTGCGGACTTTAGGACTTTATATAACCTGTTAACGGCTGAGTAATTAAAACGCTGGTATAATTAACGTATTTACGGTTTCGTTAAATTTAATACGACGATTTCCAGGATTTAAAGATAAATCTATAAGTACCTTTACTTAAAGGCAAGTAAATTCCTTTAGCTGTTTTTAACCAGTTCGTTTACATTAACGTTGACATTGACGACAAGGGTCTTCATATTCTTTAAGAAAAGTAAAAAAGGGGTAATGGATTTGAAAATGTACAACGTAATTACTCTTATAATAGTCCAAATTACAGTTATTCCTAGTAATGATAGTTATTAGCCTAGATCAAAGTTAACTTTAGCTTTGCCAATATCGTAACGATCAATTTTCATAACTATAATACTTTCCCTTCACAATACCACGTATTACGCATAGCTTTCTATTAAGTACCTTACTACCATTATATCTAACATAATACCTTAAAACGTGTGGTCTGCGTAATGATCGCGAAGGTTAAAGATATTTAAGGGATTAATGGTTTGGTTAAGGTAACGTTAAGGGTTTTTACTACCTAAACGATATAAAAAGGCATGGTTGGCTAGTTATTGGGCCACATGAGGAGTAATATCTTCGTACTACTTAATTTGTTTAGGAGCGTTAACGTCGTCAATTAACTCGTTGCCTTCGAAGTTTACGATTTAATCTAAGTAATCCTATTGAAAAGCAATATAGTATTAGGCGTAATATACTGTTTTTGTATTATTACGCTTAGCAGAGGTGTTCCGAGTTAACCAATAGCTAGACTTGCCATATATCCAACATCTTTTACCAATATTACAACGATAATACTTATTGTTAATAGGTCCGCCTAAATTTTAGCCTTGTTAATGATAACGTGGTTATTACCTTTAATTTATAGCTGATAGGCTAAACCTTAGGCGTTATAGGCGCTCGTACTTACGGTAACCGTAATTAATTATCGTAAGGTCTTTTTTATCTATGTTCAAGAAATGGCCGGCTTAAGAGTATATATTAAACAAGTTTGGTGTACGGGTTATTACAATGGTAAGCGAGGAGCGAAATTAACTGAAAAAGCCTTCAAAAGTAGTATCTGGGCGTTATAAGACGTATTCGAACTCGCTAATGCTCGTGACTACTACCCTCACCTGTTTATAAAGTATAGCTTCGCTAACGTAAGCTTTCCCCATTGCTTTCTAGCATAACATCAACTTATTAAACATCGGATTACAAAAATCTATTAGGGTTTACTTCTCTTTATTCTTCGCCATTCTTATAATTTACCGCGTCATGGTCTAATTTATATAGTATTACGTAAGGTCGACGTCGTATTCGAAGTTACTCTTTATGATATCTTAAATCTCGCAAAATATAATAGCCCTAATAAGGAAAATCAAGTAATAGTCTTTAGCATACATTGTAAGGATTTCAGAAAACAATAAGTGAAAACCTAAAGGAGAAACCTCTATCCATTTGCAAATATTTAGGAATAGCATTTTCTAAGTATCGAAAAAGTTATAGAGCTTCCCGTTATACTTTCATACGTAGTTCCAGATTTTGTCGACGTCCGTAAAAAGTTTATAATTAATGTTCACCATTTTAACAAGTCTTGTGGAAAAGTCGTAATAGTTATCTCAGCCTTAAATAATATTTCCTGACAGTTTAAGCCTTAAAGTTTCTAAAACACAGTATTAAGAGTAATTGTCAGTCGCTTCACCCGAAGAGTAAAGTCCTATAGTGGGAACCGTAATAGGCTTTCGTTATAGGTAAATATAAAGGGGGAAGGTTTTTAAAGAGCTTAGAGGCTTTAGGTGAATTTTGAAGGGAAAGGTAGTACCTAATGACTTTAAAAGACTCAATGGTTTTATTTCATCAACTGGTGTCAAAGATTATCGTCAATACCTTTGGCTACGTTAGAGGCCTTTTCTTCACGCTCCTAGCCTCCTCTAAGGGCGTACTCTGTTCTATTATGTAGGGGTACTAAACTGTCGAACAGGTCAACAGGTTCCTTATTACCAACGCGTAAAAAAACTTACCTTAGCTAAGGATAAAGGGAAAGTCCCCTAAATCGCGTGTAAGGACGGTAAGAGTTTTTAACAACTTTTCCTTTAAGCTATAGATTATAAGAGAATTTTTCAAGTTGTGCAAAGTAGAAAAAGACTTGTACTAACATTGTAGCGCCCTATACTTAAACGAAGATCCCTAGTTCCTTTAATTCAGACTTAGGTTTTAACTTAACCCCTTTTTAAATTACTTTATACATATCAAGTATCCAATCGTTCAAAAAGTCGCGATATTTTTTAAAAATACGGTTAAGGTCGTATATATTATTTTTCTTGACGATAAAGTATCTAATAAAATTTATAAGGTGGTTTTCTGTTAATTTTTACCGATATTCAGTACCCAAAAGTCGTCTTCGTAAAACTTGGTAAAAAAAGTTCCAAACGCCTCAATTCCTTTTTTTCTAATGAACTTGGTAATTAATTTGAAGTAGGCGCTTACTGTAAACATTTTAAGGTTCTGTTCCGTTTAGTACTTATAGGGCGTGTAAAGCTAAGGACTTGGTAATAATAGGCGTTGGGATTTGGTGTTTTTAACGTAAAGTCACGTAGCAACTTGTTCACTTGGCGGCTTGCAGTAAGGTCGTGCGATGTGACTTTCTGAACTTGACATGGTATTTTAGCTTAAAATAATGAAATTAACGATTAATATAATGTAAAGAGTAAAAAGAATGAAGTAGGGCAAAGATTTGGTGTAAAGGGTAAGATTAAAGATCGTTATTATTTTTAGTAAAAGGCGAAGGTTTTAAATTATTTGGCGTAGCGACTTCGTCGGTTTTTAACAGTAGTAGCACCCGTAATAATACTAACTTAGCTGTTTGCCAACTTTCCGAACTTCGAGACTTCCGAAAGTCAATCTCAACGTCTTTAAAAAGTGTAAATGAAGATTTCTTGGCTTTTTTTCAATAGCGATACCGTTGCTTACTTCCAGATTGCCGTTAGGAACTGATGCAACCTAAAAGTCCTCTCTGTTTTCCTGTTGTTAGAGACTGGCGCAGTACTAATAGAGGTCTTTCGCAAAAATCTTTCCTTTACTCTAGCCATCGTAGCCGTATAACGCAATCGGAAAATAGCTTCTTCTTTTACTTAGCCAATCTATGCTTAATCTAATAAGAAATGATTAGTGTTGGTAGGTCTTTAGATCATTACAAAGTTGTTGATTCGATTGGTCGAAGTAACAGTAGTATTGCATTAGTCAAGGGGTAGATGTATTGTTATAGGTTTGATAGACTGCTAGCCGGTCTGCACTGTAATTTGTATAGCCAATTTCTTGGCCCGTTCCCTAGGGTGAAGTGCAGCGTACTGCACTCGACTTACACCCAATGCGGTAAGTCTCCATAAAGCAATACACTCAACTTATAGTACAGTCAACTTTACTGTAAGTAAAGTTGACCTACTTTACTGCATAATACTATTCCAACAGTAGTGCTTATCATTTTAAATATTTGGAAACAAATTTTGGATAATGCGGTTAAAAATCACTAGCTATTTGCGTCATACTTCATTTTCATTGTAAATAAGCAGTTTATTAAGCGAAAAGAAAAAAGCTAATTTTAGTGCTATTCGTCACGACTTTGGTTTTTTTATTTTCGCTCGATATAAGGTTATCTATAACCGCTCGTCAAGTAACATGTTCTTTATAAATTTTTTAAAGCTTAAGACATATTTTTTCAGGTAATATAACTTCGGTAGCAAACAATATTAAATTCACTTTATGAGGTATTACAAGGAAATTAGCTAAAATTTACTGAATATGAATACTTCATTTAAAGCTTTAATTTTATTGTCAATGGGTGTTGTGATACGTGAAAATGTATCACAAATGAAATTCAGTCGTTTATGAAAATATATAATATTTAAGTTATATATATTCAGGTAAATTTCCATATTAACAATGCGCTTATTTGATCTATTCGTAGAAGTTATATAAAGAGAATTTCGATGAGCATTCTTATTGTAAATTTGTAGTCGGTCAAGAAGATAATAGGATATAAATTACATGTCCACGTGGTTTTAAAACATTTTTATACCTAAACATAGCATGTTTCCTTTTGTTTAAATAGTTTATAATTAAATTTCATTTCGTTTAAATATTTGTTAGGATATATGGTAAGTCAAATTGTTATCACGTGTGTAATATTTCTTTGTTTATATATATAGTTAGGCTTTGATTAATATAATATAATATCGAAAGCTTTCTTAAAAGTTTAGATAATTTTTTAAAATAGCAGCCGAATAAAGTTAATATGTTATAAGCGTAAGTTGTTATATTAGTACTCTTATAAAGCAGCGAAGAACTCCTCTTTTATTCATAGGAGAAATGTTCGTAATGTAAGTGTAATATATTCTTTTTTTACGATTATCGTTTTATATTCAACCCATTTTACTACTTAAAATTTGTAAATACATTTTTATTTTGTTGAATAATCTCAATAGCTAGGCAGATTGATGTATAATAAGGCATAAAAACCCCATTACTCCTAAGTAAATTACTCAAGTTTTTCACATAATAAGGAAAGAAATCTCTCAAAAAACCTAAGTATGTTCCTTAGTAGTGAATAAACCAAAGCTGTTTACGAAAAACTCTAACAATTTCATAAACTTAATCCTATATAGGACTTTTATAGGGATATCTAAACTGCGACATTGGTAAATAAGGTTAGGATTTGAACGACGTAATTTTTATATTCTTTTCAATTATTCGCAAAAATGATAATATTATCAATAAGTACTTTGCAAAATACGTGGTAATACTTAAAAGTACGATCCATAAATCTTGAAATGAAGGTTGGTATGTTTTCAAATTCTATAAGGGTAAATTTTCTGTGTTAGAAGCCCTGATAGCTGATAAAGATTAACTAATATTGAAATTATCGATGTACGAATAACTAGGAAAATCTTCAATAATGTTTACGATAAAAATATTATTAAATACATTTACAGAATGAATGATATTCATTCATAAAGGCAAAAACTAATTATGGGGTATTATATATTTATTGAATTGTTTAGAATTTATTATAATACGGCTTTTCTAGATGTTAAAGTATTTCTTTTATACGATGGAGATTGGTGAAACGAATAGAGATATATTGTCAATACATTCTATACGACCTTATATGTATGGAAAGTTAAACCATTATTTGTAGAAAGACTTATATTGGCGTTAAATCAGGTAACGGTAACGGTTGAATCTATCGTTTCACCAGCATTTAACTAAAAGAATTTTTATTATTTAGTTGACTAGCAAGTTAAAAGATTTTGAATCTAGCTTTCTATAGGTGATCGTATTATAAAATTTAACTAGATTATACTTATTAAAAGCGTTTATGAAATTAAAGTGAATCCCTTATTTGATTACACGTATTAAAACGTCGTCTGGGGTTTTAATACCGAATAAAACCAGAAATTCCTTAACGTGAAATTTATTCCATTACTTCATGATATATATAATTCACGTACCCTCAATTAAATAAGCAATAGTATCGAGAAACAAAATGTTCGATTATTGGTTAACCAATGTTTTTAAAAGAAGTAGGGATTGTATTGAAGTCTTTGTAAGCTTAATGGTATGACAATTCAATTTAAATTTCAATCTTATATGTAACGTCGTACCCATCTAAATAGTAGCCACAAAATCTATATAATGTTTACCAACTAATTTTTAAGTTCAATACCTTATTTTAAAGGTTATGTTTCTTACTTTCACAGTCCATATTAACGCCTGAACGGCTCCATTCCAACTAGTAAGGAAGTAAGTGGTATTTTCACATTTTGTAATAATACCTAAGCGTATATATTTAGAGATGGTAATTAACGTATCCATGGGGTTGTATAGCTAAATAACATGAGGTGTAGGAAAACCCACAATGATATAAAACGCGTACGGATATTGGATAGTAAATAAAAAACCATTCCTAAAAAAAACTCGGTGTATTCGGTTAGAAGATAGATAGTTTATCGAGATAAGATAAAGCTTACGAAAAAATTGGTAGAAACCTTACGAATGATTTATTTTATTTCCTTTTTATAAACGATAATATCTATTTTACAATTACTTGTTTTAAAGTGAATAATATTTTGAAATATTAAAATGTCAACTTTTAAAGACTTAATTTCAATATTCCAAAAGTAGGGTACTGGCGTCAAAACTATCGATAATTCATACTTTTACGGTTTTTCTAATGCTGTCCATACGATCCAACTTATGGTTAAAAGTTTAAAATAATTCATAAAACTGAATGATAAGCTTTATTAGAGATCCTATAGCTTCTCATATGGTTTCGCCTAGCGATCTAATAATCTTAATATAATTAGAGAAATATTTGTTAAATTATGACTTAGTTATAAAATAATTGTAAACTCTTATATTATGATAAAAAATGTAGTTTAAACAGGATAGAGTAGCACGAATAACTACTTAAAGGAATCGAATGCCCTTTATAGTTACTATTACTTTCTTTTAAACAGGATAAGATGTAACAATTTCCAAATATTATAAAAGTCAACAACCTTATCCGGATTTTTTTATGTTTATATATTTAGTTTTTCGTTTTATGACTTACGAGGATGAAATCCTTGTTTCGTTGAAAATATTTGGGTATTTAAAACATGTATTACGAGATTAGCACTCGTATTTATAGCTGGCATATGTCCGAAGGTTTGGTAACATTACGAAACCCACGGTCTCGTTTATAAAATCCACTTTATTCGTTTGCAACAAGGAGAAGGATTTATTATTACTTTGTTCTTAATAGTTAGTTTCCAAATTATATTCAAGATTATTGATATGTTTATGCCGGTGACTACTGTCAAGGTGCCGGTTGTAATCGCGACAAAAATCGCTATCACAGCGGCGAACCTTATGGTTGCCGCGGTGATTATCGTTGTGTCGGTTTTTGCGAGGCTTGTTATAAACCTCGCGAAATTTATATTCGCAACTGCGAAACCGATAACCACTTTTTTCAGATTTCTTATCAAACTTTTTTTATTTTCATATTCATTTTTTAGCGTTTGTTAAAATATGGGCAAGTTTTACTTCTTGCGTCTATGTCTATCAACGAGTTTGTATAAAGGCTATTGACAGTTTGAAACTGTTAGCAAATTGTGTTTAGCTTTTTAGCTTTTTAGAATTTAGTTATGTATTTATTTAAAGTTTATTTACGACTTGGGAGCTGTAAAATTTGGCTAAATAGGCAAGTGGAAATAGTTGAAATATCGATTATAATGCTACATCAATCCTTATCAATTCTTTTCAAAGTATTTAGAGCTCATATATATTTTGCTTAATTCAATTATATTCAGAAAACTTATACTTGTCCTCTATGAAATTCGGTAAAGTAAACGTTAACTAACAGAACATTATCGAAATGCGATTTCAATATATTCGAAAGCGGTTAGTAAAAGTATTTACAACTGCTTTTTAACCCTCATTGGTAAGACTTCTACCTTCCTCATAAAACAGTTTTATATTTTACCAAAATATTGTTATTTACTAATACCAGGTTTTAATCATAAAAACGATATAACCCTTTACGTCCGGATTGACATTGATAAAGCTTTCGAAACGAACAAAGAAACTCCAGACGTCTGTAAGGACGATTTTTCTACTTGAAATTACTATTTCTATATTATGATTATTAGAGTACTTAGGGTCATAAGCCTCAATTTCTTCATGCTTTAGCTAATGCGAGCTATTACTACCTAAAGATGAAGTATTTAATGTACTTCGATTAAAGCGGCAAGGAAAACGTTTTGGTTCTCAAAAAGAACGTTCAAGGCTATAAGAACATTCGTTATTTCGGCGAAGGCAACGTTGCCAATTACGAATGAGGGCATTAAAATTGCTAACTATAATTATCAGATTATTCAAAATCTACTGTTAAAGATTATTATGAACTGTATTGAAACACGTTAAATTTATCAGTTCTTTTAGCTATAGTAGCCATCTGATCCTATAAAAGTTTAGCCTAATAAGTTATCAAATTGATTTTGGTTGGTAATGAGCTAGTTGTATAGGAACGAGCCGTTAAGAAAGGTGTTGACGGCTGGGTAATTTGCGAGTTGGTAATCCACGCAAACGAAAAAAGAAATCGATAAGGTAAAGATCGCAAGGGTGGGTTCTAAAAAAGTAGTTAGCTTATCGGGTTTACCGCGTATATGGTGAGGAGTTACTAGTGGGGGATATAGGCCTAAAGTACGCATCTTGCGCTTGCTTTTAGTGAATTAGCAACGGCGAAAACTGGTGGCGGCAACGGCAAAAAGATGTCGACGGTTAGACTGGTAGCGGTTACGGCGGGGATAACTTGAATAACGAAAAAATAGTAGCTATGGAGGTTAGAACTGGCGGCGGCAGCGGTAAGAATAAGGAGACAAAGAGTGAGGTTGGAAACAATAAAAAGTGGGTAGTATTGATAAGGGATAAGTAAAAGATCGTTAAATTAAAGAGTGAAGGAAAGAAATAGAAGGTTAGGTAGAACTGGAGGGAAGGGGGGGGGGGGGCTTTGTTGACTTTAATTTTGCATGGTAGCAAAACTGGTGACTTTACTCTTTCCATTTCGTCTTATTTAAACAGGTGAAAGGTAGTGGTTGGTGCTTTTCAGCTCTTTCGCTTACAGCTATCAATTGTTGGTACGTATGTTGGACAGCAACGTAACATTGAAATAATGTAGTATTTTGATGATGGAAAAGGAAAAAACTAGAACTAAAAGCTCAGCTTAGTGGAGTTGAGCATGTCATAGCAAAATGCATAGACAGGCACATATCTGTGCCTTTCTTCCTTCCCTTCTATGTATAAACTCCCCATATAATATACAACACAATGGTTTTTTTTTTTTTTTTTGGAAATTTGAAGAGAAAAACCCAAGATGATGATAAATATAGTCATTATAAAGACCGATTATATTTATTGGTTTTCTATTATCGAATACAATTTGAAGAGACGTTTAAAATATATGTACCTCAATTAAATCTTACCAGATAATTAGTTTTTTTTCGACTCTAGATCTTTAAGCTGTTATCATTGGTATTAGAGACTGGTATAATTTTTTTCATGTTTATTGAAGTATATTGAAATGTTCTACCGATTCATTATTAAGAAATTTATAGGAAATTTCTTTTTTTTTCGCCATTTACAATTTTTTACTTTTACTCCTTTTGTAACAGATTTTCAAATACCAGAAAAATCCTTATTCATTATAGTTGACAGGTGAAGGATATCAAGTATTTATTTTCATTTTTAACTGTACTAAACCCGAATTCCCAGTCTGGATAATCCGTATATAAGGTGAATTGAAGAAAGCTGTTTCCATAACGTTTGGTAAACTCTAGTCAGATTTTCAAGATGAACTGTTTTTAAAGAAGAAAAACTTCAAATTCTATTCTTCAAGAGAAACTAAAGAAACATCTTAGCAACTAATATTATCTAATGGATAAGTTTAAAAAGAATTGTATTGCCGACTAACATAAGGGTTATTTAGTAACGTCTTGTTGAATTTTTTATCGAAATTTACGTATTTTCAAAAGTAAAACCCGAAATAACGATAAATCATCTGTTATTTAAAAGGAATTAAAGGCCGATGTTGTTGCAGTTATCAACGGTAAAGTTAGTTGCCGCGTCAAAAATCATTCTAGTTTTATGGTATTAATAACTTAGTCCGATATTATATTCAATTAAACTAATTTATTAAAAGTGTTACAGGAAGTAATGAGCCACTTAAATACCTTTCTCTACACGGGTAATCCCGATTTGGAGTATTCACTCAACATTAAAGTACACACTTTTGACGTCAAAATCTTCACTTTTAACATTAATTCATCAAAACAACTAATGAAAGACTATATCAAAGCGGATAGTACCGCCTTGTAGGCCCCACTTTCAACGTTAAGTTATTAAAAATCAACGTTAAGTCTTTTTAATTTTCTTGTTCCTTTCACAACACTACATTGTTTTATAATTAATACACTCCAGTTTTGAAATTTTTTTTGATTTGATTGAGGCTCTTTTTATATATTCTAAACAACGATAAATTATCTTCTTAGTTCTAAATATAAAGTCATAATTACCTCGGATTACAGATAGAAAGAGGTGTGGTTTTACTTAGAGCCTAAGATACAGTATATACATTAGTATAATATGATGAAGGGTATAATATTTTGATTTTTCACAATTTTTTTCACTGTTTTGAATTTGTTTTGAATTTGATAAGATTTGTTGGTATGTCTTTATCGTTGCAATGTAGTCGATTTGAATCACTGTAGTCGAAGTAACTGGTAATGTATTGAAATTGGTTGTAGTGAGTAAGTTTTAAGTTTAGCAGACCACTAGCCGGTCTGCACACTAATTTGTATGGCTAAATGCTTTGGCCTATGCCCGACTTTGAAGTGGGCACCTACTGCACTATACTTACAGTCAATCCCACAAACTGCAGTCAATTTTCAGTAAGTACAATCAACTAACTGTAAGTATAGTTAACTTGACTGTACTATATTTGACTGCTATTTCAATACTAGCGGTTTTTTTGTTTTGTGCCTACACTCCAGCGTGGCCAGCCACCAATTAGTAGCAACCTCTGAAATCCCTTCTCAATGAACAAGCCAAACCCCCATCAATTTCGATTATTTTTCACTGAAATTCACATTAATTATGGCTTTTTATTTCACATCTTCGAGCCCTACGTTTCTCAACTTCCTTACACTAGTCTTTCGCCACAAACCTATACGCATCATATATTCTACCATTTGCGTACCTTTTACCAGTAGTTCAACCTACTAGCATTGTCACCAACTTTACCATTGCTATCGTTATTATTACCCTAGCAGTCTTCAAGTTTACCATAGTATCTTCATTTCTTTACGTTATATGTCGGGCAGTTCACATTGCCCTCGATTCGTACGTTCAGCATATTGCTATTCAAAAACCTTTCCAAGGCGCTATTAGGCGTAGTCTTGATCATAATGTTAACAAGATTATCTTTGCCGTTAATATACCAAAACTCGTCGATTTTACGTACTTCGTATATTTCTTTTAAAGCTATTACGTCCATCATGTAACGTTTTTCTTTAATGGTACCCAACTTTAATAAGAATTCGTCAAGACTCCAGAAGTCTATATACACTACTACAGATATCAGAGGCAATTCTAACTATTTGGTAATATTTTGAGATGTCATTCATTACCATACTGATATTGAAATAGGCTATTATAACGTACATTTTTAAATCTAATACGTAATGTGTTACACGTTTATACTTGACGGATATCTAGTATTCGAGGTGTCCGGTAATAGTAAACCTCACTTGAAATCTTTCCTCGTTGTCGAGTATTATTAGGAACCATACTTATAATATAAGTTAGTATTATAAGTAAATAATTCGATCGTAAAGATTATTAACTTTACCTTTATCAAACATACCGAAATTATATTAATCCTTCTTTTTAAATATTCTAGTTGCTATTGAATCGTCTTACATAGCCTGTTAAAGTCCTTTTTTTTAAAATCTTATATTTGTACCGTAATAGATAGGTTGTACAATACGTCCGGTTTATATAGTGTAACAATTTAAACAACACGGTTCCTTTGCTCCAGTTATCCTGATAGTCTTATCTCGTCGAACCTATCCATAGTCATCAAGTTTGTAACTTTCCCTTTTAAGCGTAAGCTAATAAAAGTGCCGTTTTTAATTTAGATACTATGAATACGGATTGACAATTTATTAAAGTCAAGCTGTATACCATTAATTACAGTTTCGATTAACTTAAATTTCCACAAGATTTAATTTTCGATAATACGCTATTCTGTCGCCACAAATCTTGTATCTCTAATTAAGAAGGTATCGTTAATTTGTATATCTACAATATTGAATTCTTTGTTCTCCGTGATTAACATGCACGGGTTAAACATTAAAGTCTTTATACCTACCCGGTTTTGAAAATACGTTTAGTAAGTCAAAAATCAATAAACGCCTTCTTTGGTTAATCCTTAAAAACGTTTGGCATAACGTATTACTATACCAAGCGGAAATTTATCCTTGATTTTTTTCGTTAGTTTCAATAATATAATCCGCAACAATTGGTGATAGATTACGTATATGTTTACGTTGTATCTCGGCTATCAAGTATAAACCAACCGTATACAATAATAGTAAAATTAACAATAGTAACGACGATGGAACACTGATTAATCTTATAAATTGTAAACGATTGGGTAAGGATTTAATCTTTACCTTTACTACTGTATATTTAAGAAATTCACCGTGAATTTTCGTGCGGCTGGTCTATAGTTTTACCTTTAACCTTTTCAATTATGATCGACTTCAAAAAAGTTATTCTTGAGTCCTTAAATTACGTTCAAGGTACGATTTAAATAACTCTACGTAAAAAAAACCGTGAATCCCTTTCTAATTGCTTTCCTTAAACGTTTTACACAGTATATTAATAATGTCTTTAACACGTAACTTAGGAGAAAATTCTCTGTTGAAATTTTTTTATGACACCTATGCCGTTTTATATACTATTCCAGGATTATAGTTCTCGTCGCCGTCCTTCTTTTTAGCGCATATCCTCCTTCTAGGAGTCTTTTTACGCTGTCGACGTTCCATTAATTTATTAACGATCGGTTTGTGAAGATCATAATAATGAATCAGCTCGGTTAGGAGGTATTCAACGTCAAGATCTTTATCAAATTTAAGGGTTTTTTTATACGGCGTAACCTATATAAGTCAGAAAGTAACAAAACCGTTAGTAATTTCAGATACCACATTAAGGTTAGTAATATTTAAGATCTTATACGGACTATCCTATTTAACTAGCTCTCCCCACGTAAAATATTTACTCTAAAAGGGTAGAAACAATACGTTTATTGTCGATAATCCGTTCCTAGTATTGAAAGTATTAACTACCTACCGGTGTGCTGATTCCTTCCTTTTTTTTTGTTTAAGGATTTTATATATGTGGTAACTCGTTTTTAGATATTTAGCGATAATAAAAACTTGGTCTTGATATGTGTATAAAGTCCAAAATATTAGTAAAATTATCACAAAGCCATCAAAGCTAACAATAACCTTAAGGCACTTTACCGCTATTTAAAACCATGCTTTTTAACTT
Source organism: Anisogramma anomala (assembly GCA_038502455.1). Lineage (NCBI taxonomy): Eukaryota > Fungi > Ascomycota > Sordariomycetes > Diaporthales > Gnomoniaceae > Anisogramma > Anisogramma anomala. The sequence continues at coordinate 22,219,247 of JASMMZ010000002.1, forward strand.
GTAAAACATCTAATTTTTAGGGTAAGAATATTGTAAGCCTTTCGCAAAAGGGCGTAAACCCTTTCGACTTTACTGATACTCTAATAATCCTTAACGGGTACCTATTTATACTAAATCCCTATAGACTAAATATTAACTTCAAACTCTATTATAGTGAAGTTAGTATTGACTTCATGAATTAACACGTTTGTTAGCCTTAGGAACTTGTTAATTTACAAATTATATATTTTTTGCTAGGTTTCTTTTGCCGTCGTGTTTTTGAGGAATTTAACGTTGTAAAAATCCGCAACAGAGTTTATAAGGTGAATTATTGGCTTAATATCGAGGTAAAAAACGTTCACGAAAACCTTAAGGTTAAAATTTTGATTTTCCTTGAGTATAAACTTAAATTGTCAAATGGTTTGGAAGTATATTTGGCAGTAGTGGTAAAACCGTTAAATTATCTTTAGCGTTTGTAAGTCTACATTTTCGAAACCGGTTATTTTTAAAACCTTATAAAGCGTGTTAGTTGTCGGATAATTAAATCGATAATGTAATTAACGAAGTTTTGACTCCATTAGATTTAGTACCACTGTTTTTAGCCATTAGAGATGATACTAAAGATGTCTTTATTTAAGGCGAAGTAAAGAAATTTTACCGACCTTAATTTAAACTAATTTATTAGTTTAAAAGTTCATGATATCACCGAGGCTTTTTATATCTTTAAGGTAAAAAGGGAAAATAGTAGGGTGTTTTAGGATATAGAAAATAATAGGGCTAACGAAAGTATTAACCATTGTCAATCCTAGTAAAGATAGCTTGTTTTTCAAGGCTAAAGCTGACCTCAGCTTGACCAGCTTCTGTATAGTCAAGTTTTGTCATAATATTAGTATTCTTTTATATCGAAATGTATTACAAATAGCCTTCTATCAAGTACCACTTTACTCTAATTTCCCATACAATACCCTACAAGACCCCCTTCGCATAACGGTTTTAATTGATAAAAAGTTATATAGGGCTAAGGTTTTTATGGTTATATTAACTATAGGTGTTTCTACTTATTAATCGGTATAAAAAACGTGGTCGGCGAGTTATTACGTTATTTCCGGACCGATACTCGTATTTTCGTATTAACTTATAATATTGGGTTTATTTTCCTCTTTTTTAACCTCTTTTCCTTTAAAATCTGTAGTGAGTAAGATGTAATCCTCATTCAAGATAAATAAAAAGTATATGTTATACATTACCAGCTTTAATTTGCGTTTAGTAGTAGTATGGCGTTTAAATTAGTATCCTAGTTTACTATAAATCCAATATTTCTTAACGTTTGAAGTATACTTGTTTGGTCTTTTTAAAAAGAACTTGAAAAAGAGAAATACTATTTTTCATACGTATCTTGGTTACGTCTCCAGGTCCGGACCTTCCGTTAACTGTATTAGACGGGCTTTCCATACTTACGGTCGATGTAATACGTGTGGGAGTGGTTTTATTCGTCTTCGTTAAATTTTGTAGCTTAATGGTATATAGTAATCGAGTTTGAAACCTAAGCCGTTACAGTAGGCAGCAAAAAATATAACTAGCCAAAAAAACATTTACAGGTAGATTTAAGGCATTGTAAGGTGTATTTGAACTTTTTATAACCCGTGATATCTAGACGGACTTGTTAACAGAGTGTAAATTCTCTAATTCCTACGTTTTCTATTATATATTAGTAAAGCATTAGGGTGTTAAGCATCAAATTAGGGATCATTATTTTACTTTGTGTTTTTATGATAATATAATATATAAGATCACTTTATAAACTTGATAATATTTCTTTTGGTAAAGAGGGGTACGTTGAGGTTCCCGTTGAAATAATTAGTAAATTTAAGTATTTACAGCGTGTATATTAATCAATTACTGACAACTAGAGGTATTAAACCATTAATTTTACGTAAAAGGATTCAAAAACATCATCTGGATTTGGGTAAGGTTTTGCAAATGAATGTGTGAGCGTTCAGTGATATTATTACTAACAATACCTTTATATTTTCCTTGAATTTAATAAGGGTTTTCATTTATTGTGCACCCGTATAATAGGTTTTTAAAATTATTATCTTTCCCCCTAATTATAGGGAAGTTGGTGTAATGATCACACTAAATACCTGTGAGTAAATAGAAGGTGTCAGGGGGTTTATGTTAGCAGTAAGGTAGCAGAAGTAACAAAAGTACAATATCAAAAAGATGTTTGTTCGTACTGTAGGATGATCATTAGCCGTTAGGCTATTCAGATATGTAGACTGAATACTTAGATTGACAACTGAAGAGCTATGAAGGAAATACTATCTATGTGGTGATGACCGTATTCTTATATCCTATGGCCTTCATACCATCTTCAGTACTGGACCGCTAAAGTCTCTGGTCGCTTCGTGTGGTCTAATGTGGTATCGACTGGACCGCTCTTTGGTCCTTGCGGTCCCAACCCTAACCTTGGGTCCTTACATAAGAGAGATCCCTGGCTTGATATGTTGGACATCAGGCTTCTGATAGCGCAGAGGACCGCTGGCCTATTCCATGACCTGCAGTTGGTCCTTGGGTTATAACAGTTGGCTTTTCTGATATCCAGTTCAATCTTTAGCCTAGTTTTAAGTTGCCTGACTATCGCTTTTCAAATTACTAAGGTCTATTCTTTAAACTATTAGTATAAATAATTAAATGCGATAGGTCTCGTATTACGTCTAGTAAAGTTTAAATCGAAGATATAGTCACTAATGTAGTTTATCAAGTGCTCAGAGTTAGAGTCTTTATCGGGGTCCGTTTGCTAAAGGTCGTTGTCTAAATTCTTAATGAATGTAAATCCGAGGTTTATGATTTCCTCCTTTCGAGAAAGATCGATAACAATATTAACCTTAGTATTGCTTGAGCCATCTTAACGAAAATTAAAAAGTATAAGAGGAAAAAGAGTGGTGTAGAGTGGTAGGTCGTAGGTTTATAGTTAAAATTGGTGTGAATTAAAGGTCTTATAACTTGGGGTTTTTTTTTCTTTTGGCGATTTGAAATTTGTAATGGTATTACCCGTAATAGCATTGATTTCGCTGTTTACTAACTGGTTGACTTGGTAATTTTTAAGACTTTCAGCGGTTAATCTTAACGCTTTTCTTTACAAAGGATGAATGAAGATTTTTAAGTGTTTTTAATGATATCAATACCGTCACTACTTGATAGAATGCCTCGAACAGTTGCACAACCTTAGGTATTTCTTACTTGCTGCCGCCAATAATTGTATAGCTTATAGGGGCCCTACGGAAAAATATTTTATATACCTTGCCGAAAACAACAAAGTGTAACAACAGTAAATTCGATTCTTGTTTTACATGGCCAATCTATGCTTGACCTAATAAGCACTGATTAGTGTTGGTAGGAATTTATCGTTGCAAAGTAGTCAATTATAATCACTGTGGTCGAAGTAACTGGTGCTGCATTAAAATTGGTTGAGGTACATAAGTTCTAAGTTTGACAGACCGCTAGCCGGTCTGCACACTAATTTGTATGGTCAAATCCTTTGGTCTGTGCCCCACTTTGAAGTGGGCACCTACTGCACTGCACTTGTAATTAATACTACAAACTGCAGTCAGTTTGCAGTAAGTACAATCAACTAACTGTAAGCATAGTTGATTTGACTGTAATGCATTTGACTGCTATTTCAACAAGCTTGTTGAAATATTTATAAGTTTAAGTATCAAAGTCAAAGACTTATCTTCAATTTACTCGTTAACCTAGAAAACGGTTTTTACGATAATAATTGATTATACCATTTTATAAGCTTTAGAGATTTATCAATCTGTTATTTATTCAAAGTCCTTTGATAATTTCTTTTGTAATATCAGGTTTGGTTATACCAGGATGAACTTATTAGAGAAATTACTTCATTTGTTCGACTTCCTTAAGAAATACTAAGAAGAAGATTATTTCGACATCATCTTCTTTTTTTGTAAGCTCTATGAAAGTTTTCCATAGCGACCAAATTTTTAATTTGGAAGCCTAGAAACAGGAGGGTGTGTTTGAATCCTTTATAATTTCTTGGAAATAATCATTGTTCTAAGATGCGAATATTGTAGTTCAATGGCTATTGAGGTAAAGTATCGTTTTAAAGTTTGCTCAACAACAATTATATACCTATATCTAGAACTAAAACCCGTTTTTCGTATATTGAAAAAAGTCATGAAATATATTAATTTACTATTTATTTTTAATCCTCGAAAGAGGAAACGAATTCATCAATTGTATAAATATAAAGGTAATTACAAATTATGCATTAACTTGCAACTTTCCCTTGATATACACCCCTTAAAAATAGGATCTTTATTCGTTTTTATATTGTAATTTCGCAAGGAATATATATTTCGACCGTCGTCGTAAATGTACCAAGTTATCTATAGCTTTACCCGTTTCAAATATATACTAGTATAACTCACTTGATAGTTAATAATAGGAGAAAAATTCAACAAAATACTCTTTCTAAGGGTCTTCACTCCAAAGTAAAGAGATATAGCAATCATTGACCTGATGTTGAATTTACTTTTACTACCAATTTCATATTTATTGTCTATATACCCTTAGTAAAACGAGTGATGAATTGAAAGACTGATTCAATATGAAAATGGGGAATTGGAAGCTTGATGAATGTGAGACATACTAAGAATAATTCGTACTAAGGAAATAGATACCAAAGGTTATGGGGAATATAACTATTGAATCAGAGGGGTTAGTAGGTACTAGTTCAGTAGTAGATTAAACAATAACTCGATTTGCTCTATCTCTCTAAATCCTCCCAATTCCAATATTTCCAGAATCTTTCTTTTATATCAGTTTTTTAACCTAACTAAGCCCCAATATATCTTCATGGTTTACTTTATAAACCGAAAAAGCACTCAACCTGGAAAATCATTAGAATATACAGTCAAACGTCTTTTAAAAGACATATTACGGAACGTCAAAAGTCGATAGTTTTAAGGGAAAAGATACCAAGATTATTAGGATAATTATTTCTTATAATACTTCAATATCTATACTAAACTTTAAGCCAAAAATATTTCTGTTAAACAACAATAAAAAAATAAAACAGTCTGCTAGCAAATATTGTTTATAATAACGACATGGTTCAGTTCATACTTTTAGTTAGCAAAAAAACTGATTATAAAGGCAGTTACGGAGAACCAAGATACCGAATATTGAAAAGAATGCCTATTATAATAAAATATAGAGCTTTCTGTCTTCTAAAAAATTTAAGCTTGTTAGGAGGAATATTGATGCCTAAGCTTTGAATTGAAAAAAAGTTACCAAAACCTAAGACATATACCAATAAATAGATTGCAATGTATAAACTTAGGATCGTTATAAAAGTATTTAATAAGAGGTAGGATATTAATTATATAAAAAAGTTTTCTGTTACTACAAAACTTTGTAAATATAGAATACTCGTAACGCTTTATGCCTTTAATAGCTGAAATATTGATCGAATCGATATTGATTCAGTAATTCTTTACGGAAAGTTTAAGGAACTAGTACGAATGGAAATTCCGGACTCTATTAAAAACTTCTCTTAGAAACATTTCAAGGAGAATAACATAAGTTTTAACCTTATAATTAACCAAGTTTTTAGCTCATTGACTTCGTATACAAATTTAAACAAATTTTGAGAAAACAGTTAAAAAGGTGAAAAACAGTCTTCAATATTTTAAAATTTAGAAAGTTGAATTTAGGCAACACGATATGGATCAACTATCACCGGTAACTCATACTTTACCCTTACGTTAACGAATTTATAATTATGGGTTCTAATCTAAGAGCTTTTAAATATTTCAATATAGATATAGAAGAATAATTCAAATGTAAAGACATAGGACAGGTTAAGTATTTTCTAGTGTTATGTTTTATAAGGATTAAGAATAAGAATTTTATTGTATTAGTTTGAAACGTATATATTCAAAGAGTATTGGACCTCGATGTAAAATACCTAAATGAAAACCCAGCCTATATCTCTATAGCAATTAGTTTACTTGTTTATGTTATACTTTTTTAAAAAAAGAAAAACGGGTTGATATATTAGAAACTAGAATATATTAGCTACATATTTGGACTCTTCCTTATATAAGGTGTTGGACTAGGCCGAATATTACGTTCCTTATATCAGTATTATTACGTTTTAGATATAGTTATTGAGGTAAAAACGTTGAATTTGTTAATTTCACCTGAAAATAATTCAAATAGTAAAATAATTATGGATTATAAGTGAGATAAAAGACACTTTCAATATTACTAATTTTAAATCACAAAAACTTTAGCCAAAAAATTATAAAGCTAATAAACTTCAAATGAATGGATAGTGAAATTTCGAGTGAAATAAAGACAAAGTTATAAGAAAGTTAACCTATGGGTACACAATTCAGATTGTTAATGATACGGTTAAACTAGGTTTCATAATGAAGATCCAAATTATACCTCCCTTTTATGTATACTAAATCTTTAGCTGTTATGAAAGTTATCTAAAACACCCTTTAGATAAGGAACTTGTTTATAATGATACGTATATCTATTATTATTACTGTATAATGTAATAGTAAGAGGGCTATTAAGTTTAGGAATCCTAAATATTACTAACATATACAGCATATTTTTCGTAAGGAATACTGTGTTACAGACAAAGTAAAACCTAGTATTATTTTAATCAAATGGTTTCAAACTGATAAAAAAAATGGTTAATAGCTTAATTAAACCACTACTAAAGATAAAATACGAGTTGATAATATAAAAGTTTGGACTAATTAAATTGAGTTAAATAAAGTAAGAGATTGATAGTTTATAAGCCTTTGTAATTCAAATTACATTATGGTATTATATGTGTCGAATGGTAAAGTAGTTATTGTTACAGACATTAAAGTATTAACAAACTACTGTAGAAGGCCATAGTTTCAAATAGTACTACACAAGTCTTCTTTCTTTTTACATCTACCGACTTACAACTCTAAACTACGTATATTTTATCTTTTACCTTATCTTCATTGGTTTTATCATTACCTTTAACTTCATTTTCTTTCTCCTAATGAATAAATGGTATCGCTTAAGAAAGTGTATTGAAATATAATAGGAAAAGTTTATAGTCAAAAATAGGAATGTTCTGTATTCAGTAAAGCTTAACACTAAAAACGAGGAATACTCTCGAGATAAGGATTTCTACCAAAGTACTAAAAAAAATACTAATGAAAGGACTAAGGAATAATATAATGAAAGGTATGAAAGGATTGAGATAGAGATGATAGCTATATACTAGTATTTATAAGTACGGGGTTTCGATCCTGATGATCAAGATCTATGAGGATTCTCTTGACTATATATTAAGAAGTTATCCTAGTAGATTATAAGTATTGAAGTATTCCTGAATCTACAAGATTATACAATATTTTCATGAATAGTGACTTAAACAGATATAATATCTTATGTATGAAAGGGATCGTCGTTAGTGAAGGGGAGCGAATAGTAGAAATAAGAATAAAATGTATAAAAAGGGGGTTTATATTATGACCCAAGGACCAACTGCAGGCAATGAAACAGGCCAACGGTCGGCTGCGCTATTAAGAGCCTAATATCCAACACATCAAGCGGGGAACATCTCTTATGTCAGCAACCCAGGGTTAGGGTTAACGCACGAACGTATAGGATATGTTGAATATGTTGCCATATAAGCTATCCAGTACTGAAGATAGTATGAAGGTATGGATATATAAGGACAAGGTCATCACCACACAGATAGTATTTCCTTCATAGTTCTTCAGTTGTCAATCTAAGTATTCAGTCTACACATCTGAATAACCTCACAGTATTTGATTATTACTTGCACGGTTGCGATATTGTTTACTCAGCACCTTTGCTACCTTCTTGATAACATAAACCCTCTGACACCTTCTATATACTCACGGGTATTTAGTGTAATCATTACAATTTAGTAATTAGGAAATGAACGAGGGCGAAAATATACAGATTACAATTTGTATTAAAAGCAGTTTGAAAATTATTGCGATAAATAGAGGTACGTGATGTTGTATATAGGCGGGTGTACGAATATACTAGTGATGAAGAGCAAGGACTAGTATACAGTATTAGAAAGGCACGTGCCTATACTTGTCATATATTACATGCTGAGCTCCGCTGAGCTTTACTTAAATTAGATTCTTCCTCTTTAATCTTAAAATACTACAACTGATCTGACAATATATTGCTTCAACTGGCCTACCAACACGCGAACGATTCGGTAATAACGTCATATAATTTGTATTCAGTTCGAAACCGATTTACATCTGATTCGTAAACGGTAAATGTTTTTGACAAACAAGGGGGCATATTATAGACTAAGGTTTTTGACCGTCAAGTTCATAAGTTACGTGACGATATATGTAACCAATAAATACATATATAGTGTACGGATTATACGCGGTGCATGCCTAGTGTGGTTGCGGTACAAGCGCAATGCTGATTAGATTCGCAAGGGTTACGTAGCGAAGCATGGGACGCTTTGCGCACTTACGCTATGCATTGAGACCCATTGTACATTCCTTCGGTTTACCTTAGTACCTCGATTGATAACACCATTTGGCACCTACATAGATCTACATCGTAGGTCGAACCATAAGAATGATCCATGAATTTAAAGATAAAACCACGGACCAACCGTATAACAATTTAAACTAATCATTTCAAAATACAGTGTTATAGGCTAGTGCCTGGCTAGTATCACCAGGGATCCAAACCTAGTAGTTCTACACGCTCCTACGATGCTCTGGAGCAGGGAGGAAACCGGTTAGTGGACGCGCTTCCGCACGTTACGTGACTGAGGGTTACACTATTTTAGCTCCATAGCCGCTCCCTAATAGGGATTTCTCTTTTTATTTTGTATCGAGGTTTATAAACAAAATCCGATTACCTTCAATAATAACTTCAGCTTTAATCCCTTAATATATAAACCTCGATCCCTTTCCAATGGTATTTTAACTGATTATTAACGGCTATAACTTAGGGTTAAATCTTTATCGTTTGACTTACCGAATATAAATCCCCAGGTTTTAAAACAATTTTTCGATACGCGCGTTAGGGAATATCTTTAAAACGTCTTAACGGTTTTATACGATTGCTTTACAACTTAATACGAATATTTTACCAACGTCTTACGTACGGAATTTATCGAACGGGACTAAGTTGTTTAAAATACGCTTTATATTTCAAATAACTAAATATCGATGCTTTGAACGCCTTAATAAATATAATACGATAGTTTAAAGTTGCCAGGACGTTTACGTGTTCAAGATAGCTTCCCCTTTAAGTGGTTTTCCCTATATACGTTACAAACGAAGTTACTGTTATACCTCTTTTTACCGGGAAACGGGTAAACTTTTTAAATAATAAAAAATTAAATTCTTTAAACTTTATTTACGATATTTACTCCTTTTTCGACGAATGTTAATAATATAAACGTAAGCCTTTTAATTAGCTGGTTAAATTTTCTGATATGAAGTTACGATTTCTAATATAAAAAATTACGATAATACGTAAATTGCATTAAAACCGAAAGTTTATCGATATCCAAAAATATTTTACGTTATCTTTGAATAATGAAAGGGCCTCTCGAAAACCGTTGTAAAAAGTTACTATAACTGTGGAGTCGACGACGATATTAGTAATCCTAACGCCTTTATAGCTATGCTCTGCATTTATTACTACGATCCTAACGAAATAAAAACAGCTATCGCTCGCCTAATAAATATAAAGTAAAGGGTTCGCAAACGATTTTACGTTTTCTTTAATATTTAAACGACTTTATTCGCAAAAGTTTACGGTATAACCTGGAAATTCGCTGTTAAACTCGCTATTGCAAAGGAAGTTATTAATAATATACTTGTAAATACGTTAATTCCCCAAAATATACCCGGAGATTATAACTAATAAGTTTCCCGTGTCTAACTTATCGACGAACGCTTTTATAATCTCCGTATTTGTTACGGCAGCTCGGGTATTATTACTATTAAAATCGCTTTCTATAATGGTAATAATGGTGACGATGCGCCCATCAGAGACAACTAGGGCGATATCATTATAACTGGAGTAAACGCCTTCCGAGTCTCTTTTAAACGACGCGTCGCTTAGGTTAACTATTCGAAACTTTCCCGCCGCAAAGACCTCGGGTTATACTTGCGTTACGATACGAACAACCACCGTATCCGTACCTATCTGTAGAATTCGGTGTAACGCCTAAACGGCTTTAACATCAAAGCCTTTAAAAAACTAATTTCACTTTAGCCGAAGATTTTACTAACCTTAAAAAAGAAAAACGTAATATTTATATATAATCGCGTAAATAAGTTAATAGGATTTTAATTCAACTCGATAATTTTATCACAACTTTGAAATAACTCCTTGCTTAGAATGAATTTACCTTGAAATTTGACTTATTTTATCTTCTCTTTAATAAATATAAGTTATAAATATTACATCGTTACAAGTGAATAGTTTTCGATCGTTTAAAATTAACGCGCCTTATCATTCCCTTACGACGATTCAGTAAGGTTACGTATTTTATACCCTATTTTCCCTTACAACTTATTTTCATTATAATATTTTTAAATATCTACTTCAAAAAATACCGTTACAAAATATATGCTTATATTATCCTCTTTTTATAATATAATGTTCCTTGACGTAAACTGCAAATGAAAAATCAATAGCTTACCTACAACGTTTTAAAATATATCCTACTTTTGGGAAGAGCCGATAATTATCGCGTTTAAAAACGAAAATTCGCATCCGTTTAAAGAACATTGAGAGGGGTTAAAGCCATTAAATTTCACGCTATTTTACGAAACGCCCGTTAAAACCGAATCGCTATTACATAACTTACCGCCGTCTCCCTCAAAAATATTAATAAAATACTCGCCCCGAAACTATTAGTTTTTATTTACGATGAACTCCCCGCCGCTCTTAAAAAAATCACCCCCCTATTCGACAAAGCCCTTACCGATAAACTACCCTTTTACTGTTTATAAACGGATTACGAAATCGTATTTCGTCCCGATAACCAAAGCTAACCTTTCTAATTACCGTAAGGTTCTTTATACGGTATATCGTGTAAAAAGCTTCTTATATTATAAAAAACGTGAACCAAATCACTTGACTAAAGTTATCTTCGAATAAATAACTTCGTTACCGCTACCCTAATACATTTAGTTAAAAAACCTAAAAAGGGCTACGTTTTTATATCAAGTATTTCCGGTTTAATACTATTACGAAAACAAATCATTACCCATTTATTTTAATTGAAAAAATGCTCGCGAACATTTTATAAATTATATAATTTACTAAGCTAAATATGAAAGCTTCTTTCTATTAACTCTGTATGAAAGAGGGAAACGAATAAAAAACTGTGTTTCGTATACGTTTCGGACTTTTCAAATAGCTTATTACTTCCTTCGGCCTTTTTAACACCCCTATTGCCTTTTAACGGTATATTAACAATTCGTTACGCCGTTTTTGTAACATTTTCTTTTCCGTTGATTTCGATAATATCTTTGTTTACTTTAATGATACCCTCGTTAACTATAAAACTAAATTTAAATGAATTCTCAACGTTTTAATCGTTACAGAACTTAACCTAAATATTTCCAAATACGAATTCGATGTTTGAAAAACAAAATATCTAAAATTCGTTATCGAAATTGACTTTTATATACGTATAAATTTAAAAGAAACTACGTTTTATCGGGAAATAGGCGGCTCTTACGTCGGTTTTAAAAATATGAAGTTTTTTTAGTTTCTGAAATTTTTATCAACACTTTATTCACGATTCATCGATTATTATTACACCATTATTTCGGCTAACCAGTAAAGGTACCCTATTTCGTTGGGAATTTAAAAAGAAAATTACTTTCGAACGGCTTAAACCTAACTTTTTTTCCGAACCTATACTCGCCTAATAGAATTCTAACCGCCACACCATTTGAAAAATCGATTGTTTTAATTGGGCCCTAAAAGGCTATCTTTTTTAACACGACGACTATGGTAATCTACGCCTAGTAACGTATTGATCCCGTCGTTTGTTTCCCGCTAAATATAATTACGAAATTTAAAACAAAATGTTATTCGGGATTATAAGTTGTTTAAAAGTATAGAACGCGGAGCTTCGAAGTACGGCACGCCTATTTACGATACTAATAAACCATAAAAACTCAAAGTAATTTATAAATATACGACAGTCTTCCGAACGACAAATCTGCTAGTTTAATCGCCTTTCGCAATTCCGTTTTCGATTATTATATAATAAATAGTAAATTATATTCAACCCCATACATTATTATGACGAAACCAAAATATTTCCAAAAGCCGTTCCGATTTACGTTAGTTAATCAAAAACTTTAATTAATATATCCCGAATAGTCCGTTTCAAAGCAGCTTCCGCATATATATATCTTCCGATTAACTGTTACCGGCAAATTTATTTCCAAACGCCGTAAACTTTTTTTTTAATTTAATCTTTAAAGTTGTTAAAATACCTTGATTATACGCGATATCACTTATCCCCAACTAATACGTATAATATATATAGGCGACCGATATTTCTCAACACATATCCATACCGACGACAACCGTATATTAAAGGTTTCGATTTCGAAATACTTGGTAAACAACGATAAAGTTTTACGGTTTCGTGACCACATTTAGTTACTTACTTATAAGCCGTTTACTACCGCGTTAATTTAAACTACTTATAATTCACTTTTTACCGGCTACCTAAGCCTCGACGTTACTATTGTTATTTTTTTTCAAAACGTACTTTCAACCCGGTTTATATCACGTGGTCCGCCGTTTTTGCCGTAACTTCGACGTTTATAATCATGTAACCTATTGAAGATACCGTTGAAAAGGATTCCTTAAACTATTTCCGGTTTCTGAATACCTTTAAAACGAGCTTTTTGTCAACTTTATAATCAACTTACCTTCAAAATATACTAACGACCCACGTTACTTTATAATTATTACGAATTTTTTCAAGAACACCGTTTCCTTTAAGGTTATAGTTATTATAAACGTCGAAACTTTTATAAAATGGGTTTTAAATTGATATTAACGATTTAATAGGTTTTCGCGTACGTTTATGAACGACTGTAATTGAAATTAAACCAATGGGTTTTAAAAGAGCCTTTACGACTTAACTAAGGTAAAACAACGTTTCAATACTACCTTTAACCCCAAAATCAACGGCGTTATAAAGCTTGTAAATTAAAAGTTTTTGATATATTTACGTTTCTTTATAGTTTATACCAAATTTGATTAAAGCCGTTTATTACCCAACTATTGACAGGCGTTATATAATAAATATACAACTATTATCAGTTTCTGCCCGTTTTTTATAACCTACAGTTATTATTTCAATTTTATACAATCGGTAAAATGCCTTCTCGTTTCGATTACGATACTACGCACAAAGGTTAAAAATTTTATTTAATGGATTCGTAAAGTTACGGAATTCGTATAAGCCGTAATAACGGCTACATAATATTGTATAAAAGAAGCTGCTAATAAACGACGCTCCCCTTTAAAACGTTCTCGAGTTACCGACGACATTTATCTTTTCCGGAAATACTATAAAGAAAACCGATTTTTCAAAAATTTAAATTAGTTTTACGACAAGTACCGAGTAAAGTATATAATCGATTCTTATATTGTTAAACTCGACGTACTGGGCGGAAAACATCCACGATTTTATATCGCTTAATTCGTTCAAATCTCTTTAAACCTTCTTTTAAATGAGTAAACTCGAGATTTTTAACCGTAAGCCGTAAATATTATAAGAGATAACGGCGAAACAAAACCAGAATATCAAGTCGAAAATATACTATAAGCCCTTAATAAACCTTAAGTTGGACGTACCCGACTTCATAATTAATCGAAACGGTAGGTTTTAATTAAGTAAGTAGGTTAGATACACGTAATGTAAAAGCCGCTTTTAAACTTTTGTAATACCTTAATACTTAATAACTTTGAATCGCGTTATAGACCAGTTAAATATAACGATAGATCTCTACATTTAATCCGTAAGCGGGCCTAACTTTTACATTTTACTTTACAAAATGAAGCAACGTTTAAGTTTTTAACGAACGAGTAATAAACAAAGGTATTAATATTAGCAAAAACGGAAAACAAACGATAACTATAAGAATTATTCGAATATATCCTCGAGGTCCTAATCCAATTCCTTACCCAGAAGATTTTTACCTATTTAAATAAATTAACTTGATTTAATATCTATATGACCCAATTTAATATTAATACGCTCCGAAACCTTAATAGGCTTTTATATCGCTTTTAAGAACGCTCTCTAACTGCTAATTAACCGCGTCCTCCACGTTTTTACCTCGTTACAGAAAACTTACTTAAATATTACGTTTCTCATTTATCAGCTACACGACCCATAAGCCCCTAAAACACACCGGAGTAATGAGGATAAAACCCGCCTCGCCTCGGGTGTTTACCTTACGCTAAGTAATACGATGTACCCTTATAGCCTTCTTTATAGATATCTCCTAAGTTTACACGCTTTTTAACCGCGCGTAAACACCTATAAAACGTCTTACGAAAACTTAAACTTACCCCGGTCCTAAAAGTCGAACGCTAAATACGTTTTAAATAATTCCTTTATAACCTTATTTATATTGTAATTTAGGTCTAATAATGTATAAAAATAACCAAAGCTACGGCCCATAACTCCGACGGAGTAAAAACGATATCAAACGCCAGTATCTAACTGCTTATTAGAAACTTATTCGTATCTATTGGGATTACTTACCCTAAATCTCTTAGCAGAATTTCCTAAGTTTATACGCTATCTTGCAAACACATTCGAAACAGATTTATTCCCACATACTATCGGGATATATATTGATAGCCTATAAGGCATGAAACTTTATACTTATTGATAGGGACTAAACAACTTCGGAGCATATAACTTATATCTTTAATAGTTTTATCCATCTCGACAACAAGTTAGGGATTTATTGTAAAACTTAACACTATAATTCTAACACGAAAGGAACTATAATATTAATACTATACAAAATTTTAAAGGTTAGTAAAAGGCTAAAAGTTCTAATATTACATAAAAAGGTTAAAAGTTAAAGGAGGGAAACTTTTGTTTTTAAATTGGATTTTGGGAACTATTTTAAAGAAAGGCGCTAGGGAACCTTTCATGTGACGTTCGACCTAACATGGCTTAATACCTTTTACACAGCACCACGACGTTTTAAAAGGCGCGCTAACCTTTCATCATACTTACCACGCTATAAGCAATGAAAAAAAAAAAAAAAAATAGAAAAAAGGGGGGGGTATCTTCGGTGGTGATGTTACAGGCTAGTGTCTAGCTAGTATTGCCAAGGATCCAACCCTAGTAGTTCTATACGCTCCTGCGATCCTTTAAAGCAGGAAGGAAATCGCTTAGGTGACACGCTTCCACACATCACGTTACCGGGAGTTACGCTATCTTAGCTACATAGTCGTTCCCTAGCAGAGACTTCTCTTTGTCTTCTTCATCGAGGTATATAGACAAAATCCAACCACCTTGAGCAACAGCTCTGGCCTTAGTCCTTTTACATAAAGTCAAAAAATTCAATACTCAACTCTTATTTGATTATCTATTTAATTACCTATAATCCAATAGCCATCGCTTAATCGTCGTAATTATGAACATTTCAACTAATAACTTAAGCAGTGAATTTACCCTTAATAGTTACAATATTGTGCAAATGTACAATATACTCGCCACTGATTTTCAACAGATTATATTACTCAAGTTACCAAAAGAATAACTAGATAGTTTTATTATTACAATATTCATGCGTTATGATGAGGAAAATTACAACATAACTGTTGAAATAGCAGTCAAGTGCAGTATAGTCAAGTCATCTTTACTTGCAGTAAAATTGATTGTAGTTTGTATGATTTAAATACACTGCACTGCAAGTATAATTCAGTAGGTGCCCACTTCAAAGTGGGGCACAGGCCAAAGGGTTTGGCCATACAAATTAGTGTGCAGACCGGCTAGCGGTCTGTCAAACTTAGAACTTACACATCAACCAACAATATCAACGCAGCACCAGTTACTTCAACCACAGTGATTCGAATAGACTACGTTGAAACGATAAAGTCCTACCAATACTGATCAGTGCTTATTAGGTTAAGCACAGATTGGCTAATTAGAAGAAGAAGCTACTTTCTGGTTACGCTTTGCAATTGCGTAAGGTAGAGGGAAGATTTTTACGAAGGGCTCTGAGGCTACGTCTGCTATTTATAGGTATTTAAAAGGAGGACTTTCAAGTACGTCTGCTGTTTATAGGTACTTGAAAGTGGCAACGGTATTGCTATCATCGAAAACACTACGAAACCTTTATTAAACTAGTTTTAAGGAAAACGCGTTGAGATTGACCATCTGAAAGTCTCTAAGTCGGCAAATTTGCAAACGGCTAAGTCAGTACTACAGCAGGTACTACTACTATAAGAAAAACGACTAAGTCTTCACGCCATATAACCTATAATAATAACGACCTCCAACCTTACCTCCTACACCAAAATCTTTACCTTACGCCCTACTTTTCCCTCTTACCCCCCCTACGCTAAGTTAATCGTCAAATTCGCTGTTCGGAACGAAAACAAGAACAATTACCAAGTCGCGTAAAGAAAGCCACGTTACGCGACCTTACGTCAAAAAGCCAAGTCTCATACGTTTAAGATCACTAAGTCTCTCGCCCTACGCGCTCTACACGGACTACAAAAGCCAGAACGCTAAGATGGCTACTTCCAACACTTAATTTAAGGTTATTATTAATCTCGTTAGAAAGAAGGTAATCAGAGTTCTTAGAGGCACCTTTAAAAAACACTACGATGAAGAACTCTGGTTTATTGATACCACTATAGACTTTACCCCTAAATACCTTACCAATTACGTCGGTCTCTTTATCCTCGACATTAACTATAACGATTAAGATATGAATATTAAAACCCTCCTCGATTACATCGAGTTTTTTAAGGATTAGACCCTTACTATATAAAAAAAAACCGAAAAGTCAGTAAAATTAAAGTTAAAGACCGACTTACATAAACGAGGGATTTTACTAAATTTAAAGTTCGTCAAAGACGGTAACCTCGCTAACGTACTTGACGAATACGTTGCAGATAAAAACCTATAATATACTCAAAAAGATAAATGAAAATGTAATATTTTGGCAACAAAAACACTTAACGTTTATATACACGTTTACGAGAAGTTGACCATGATTAAAGAAGTGAATTTAAGAAATTAATAAACCTATATTTTGAAAGCCCTTAAATTTACCAATTAATTGAGTAGGAACCTCGCCGAACCCCTTAACACCAAGAGGATTATCGTTAAGTTTCCCGCGATGGAAACCCTCAAGCCCACTTTTCCTAAGCTTTTTAACATATTTAGTTCCAGCAGTCAAATTAAGGAAAGACTGGCTTCACATGCGAGCATACTATAGGTACGACCACTGGCTTTTTCCTTTCAAATTCGGCTAAAGGTAATTATTCTTCCCATCATTACTAGTAATAACCTTAGTCCTTTTCCTAAACAAGAGATCTAAAGGGTCCTTACGACTAGTATATAACCTTTTCCCCTCGACGCGTCCTCATAGTGAATACGGACTATACAGCGATTATTATATTTATCAAGATCTAGAGAAAAAAATAAAAGTATAACGGTAAGCCGTATAACCTATTTAATGTCAAATTACGCCCTTGAATGCTCTAATACCACTTTTGCAAGTTTTTTTTTAAGCTAAATACCTTTTTCGTTCACGAACGTAACTGCTCGAGTCTCCGGATTGATTAATATATACCCTTAAGCTCTTGAATTCAATAACGAGGAAAAAGACCCTTTCAACTCGTATTATATTGATTGACAGTACAGACAGCCTGGTCAATATGGTTAACAGAAGGTACAGACCTTTTACGAAAGAGGGTACTCCTCTTTTTTAAGGTCTTTAAGCCGATTAAATAAGTTTACTTTAAAGGTAAACAAAATGGATTTACGAAAAGTAGGGCTATTGGTTAACGCATCCTACCGCTACCGAGCGTAAAAAGAAGTAGGTAATTTATTATACGTAATTTACCTTTACTTTTATTTGGGACTTTATCAAACAAGTCACATAGTTTAAAGGAAGTAAAAATAAAGAAAAGGAAAACAAACCAAAAGCCATCGGCTAGCACAAAAATACTGGCACCAACACTAACCCGGAACCCATGTAATAACTAACCGATAACGCTTTTATATACCGTCTTACAAGTAAAGACCCCTATCGCCGAAAAGAGGATAAGAATCACGACCTTATATACCTTTTCACTATTTGAAACCGCTACGCGAAGTAGATCTTTTAGGGGATTATGCCGGATACGGAGGCGATATGATACTCAACAGGAGGCTATTCGTAATACATCGCGTTGCAAAGGGATACTAATACTGCTACGGAAATTGACCACACAGATACTAATAAGGCTAAAATTAGCTTTAGCCCTAGAAAAAAGCTATCTTTATTAGGAACAAAGACGGTAAAGACTATTATTAACTTTGTTATTTTCCATATTTTAAAATCTCCTACCCCCTTTCGCATTTGCCTAAAATACATAAAAAACCTCGACGCTAACATGAATATTCAAATTAACGAATTAATACAAGTTAAGGCCAGTAAAAGGTTTTTACTTAGCTTTAAATAAAGGTATTTCTAATTTTACCTTTAAGGGTCAAAGCTAATAACGTTAAACCTGATGAAGGCTGAACCTCGTTAATTATATCGTAAGTTGAACTACTAGGAAATTAATAAGCTTTATAAGGTTTTAAAAGTAATTGGCTACGAAGATGTGGACTTGTCAGCACTAAAGGTAATTAAACGCCTTTACTACTACTGCCAAATATATTCTCAAAACCCCTTAAGGTTTTAGTTTACGTTGAAGAAAGACTGAAACTTCAATTCAAAAGTCTTTATAAACGTATTTTACCTAAAAGGCAAGCTAATACTACATGTTATGTTCTTCACTACAGCTTTTCATGGCGCGAAGTTCCTTAACACTATTACAGTATAAAAAGAATAGGAGGCACTATATACTCTGTAAATTGATACGTACCTTGGTCTACCGGACGTATTAGTCCACGATATCAGCACCAATTTTGCTATGATAAAGTTTCAAGTTAATATAAAGTTAATAGGGATTTAATGTCAATAGATCCCTGTTAAAGCTTATTAATGTATTAATAAGGTCGAAATGTTATACATCTTTTTACAAAAAGCCTACAATATCCTTACATTGAAAATCGAAAGTTTTACAATCTAAGAAATACAGCTTTAAATAGCGGTAAAATGTTTTAATAATACTTTTAGCCCTAACGGACTTATACCAACTTTATTGGTATTTAAAGCTTACTCACCTACAACGGTTAAGTTGTTACTCTCGTTAAGCACCTAAAAGCGTATGATAGTATATAGTAAAGCCCTAAAGGAACTAAAAAAGGAATTGGCATGCCGTCAGGTTAATGATACCTTAAATACCAGGAACGGACGTTTAATAACAAACGTACTTTTACTCCCTTTTTAGAGTAAAGTCCTTACGTGGCGTAAGCTAGGTAAATATAATAGGCTGTATAAGATCTTAAATATTACTAATTTAGACGTAGTAGTTAAAATTGCTAATGGCCCCGTAACCTTTCGAGTTATACAGGTCAAGACGTATAAAAGACCCCTCGAGCCTTCCAAGTTTAATAAAAATCTTGAAGTCGATAACCTTCGAGCTGAACGAATCAGTCAATATAACCCTCCCGAGCCGATTGTTAACAGGCTAATAAAATGTCGCCGGCGTAAACAACTACCTAAAAGGAGGATATATACGGAAGAGAAGGACGATAAGGATTACAAGCTCAACAAGGTATATATAATGGCGTAAATGTTTTGAAAGGATAAGTTTAACAGAAAACTTGACTTTAAGTTACGTGTTAAAGGCATTATTAACATACTAGTCAAATCTTTGAAAAAGAGTAACTAAATGAAAATTTACGACCTTATATTATGGGGGATTATATAATTTATACCGTTTACGGAATTAAAAGGCTAATATATCATTATCTTTAATTCAAGTATAATTGACAAACTTAAGGGTAAAACTACGGACCGGCCATATAAAAAGTTAAGGCTAATTGTTTGAGGATACGGTGATAGAAGCAAAGATTAGATCTTAACTTAATCGCTTATAATTCAAAAGATTAACTAAAGTTTAATTGTCGTTATTACTGCCAACTTGATTTCTAGCGTAAAAGGCCAGTTTATATTTAATGGTCAGCACAGCATATAAATATACACGTAGTCTACCACCAATTTTTAGCGGATTATACAATTGAAAATACTAAAAAAAACTCAAGGATAAGTTTCCAACGGGTACGATAATACGCTATATCAAGTCATTATATAGATTAGCTAAAGAAGCTATTCAATAGCTTTTAACTTATTCAACGTGTTTTAGAAATAAACTCGGTATAAAGACTTTAACGTTTAACCCTTACCTGTTAATTACAAAGGGCAAAGACTTCGGCATCGTAGTCATACAAACAGACGATACTCTTTTCCTCGGCGATGTTGGTTTTCTGGCGACGAAATAACGTATTATTGAAAAGTTAAGCCTCTATAAATATAAGCCGATTAAAACTTTAGTTAAAAACATATAATTTGACTTTAACAAATCGTTACTCCACATTTATAGTATTGAGGTTCAAAGCGGCACTTACATTAATTTACGTCAAAAAGGAAAGGCTACAAATCTAACGATTATTAACAAGTACAATGAGGCAAAAATACAAAAATATTTAAAATAAAAGGTACTTATAGCTTCCATTATTACTCTATGCCAACTGGAGGTATCGTACGACATTTTTATTACAATACAGGTATAAAACCCGTGAAACGAAGACTTTAACAAGATAAATTAACGGATTTAGTAGCAAATGAACCATATGGAAAAAGGAATTAATATAGTTTTTGTAAATCTAATAGAAACGAAGTTAATGATTTTTGCGGACGGATTATTCGCTAATAATACTAATCTTATATCGTAATTCGGCTTTTTGATAATATTTGTTAATAAAGATAGGTCGAAAAGGCAATTTACGATTACTGGAAACCTTGTACACTGGATATTTGTTAAGTATAAGCGTGTAACCCGAATTGTACTAATATTGAAAGTTTACGGCATAATAGCAAGCTTTACTATTGGTATGGTAATTAACGGCACATTAAAGATTATTACCAAATAGCTAAGACTACTATCGATACCTATGGTAATGTGTACAGACTCTTGAAACTTTTACGAATACCTGTCAAAGCTGAGCACAACCAATGAAAAACTTCTAATAATAAATGTAATAACGTTAAGAGAAGTATACGAAGCCCGGGAAATAGATAAGTTCTGGTAAATGAACGGTAAAGACAACCCTACTAATACCATAACCAAAGCTACCTATAATAACACCCTGGAAAGGTTTGTAGACAGCAATACGCTAACTATACGAATTAAGGGCTACGTGGATCGTCCGGCACGTGATGTAGAGGAACAGAGTTGCCCTGGAAAACTGGAAGACTACTAGGGCAATGATGGCGATAGCAGTAGTTTAAACTACTGGCAAAAGGTACAAAAGTGGTAGCGTACCTGATTTGCGCAGGTTTTTAGCAAAAGATCTGTGCACGGGATTTGAGGAATGAAGGCCTCGGAAAGATGGAGGAAAAGGGCCACGAAGGGCTATAATTAGAGTTGATTTCAGTATAGATTAATCGGAATTAAAAGGGGTCTAGCTTGTAGGTTACAAAGGGATTTCAAAAGTTGCCACCAATTAATGGCAAGCGATGCTGGCGTACAGGTACAAAACGAAAAGCCGTCAATGTTGGAATAACAGTCAAGTGCAGTACAGTCAAGTCAACTTTACTTGCAGTAAAGTTAATTGTACGTACTGCAAATTGACTGTAGTTTGTGAGATTGAAATACACTGCACTGCAAGTCCAGTGCAGTGGGTGCCCACTTCAAAGTGGGGTACAGACCAAAGGGTTTGGCCATATAAATTAGTGTGCAAACTGGCTAGCGGTTTACCAAGCTTAAAACTTACACATCAACCAACAATATCAATGCAGCACCAATTACTTCGACCACAGTGATTCAAATAGACTACGTCGCAACGATAAAAGTCTACCAACAATAACGAAAATAAATGTTTTTCGTGAAATTTGTAAAGTCTTACATATAGTGTAAAAATACTAGGTATAAAAACGTTAATATTAAACTTATACTAATTAATTACATAAGGCGAAAACATCGATATTGTTGGTATATAAAGAAACAGACACTTTTTATGGGTCACTAGATTTGTGTCAATAGTACAACGTATTATTAAGGATCCGGTTTTTAGATGTACAAATCGATTGAGACGTTAGTTAAGGCTATAGAATTAAATTTTTACGAATCGCTAATCCGTATCCATAATATTCATGAAACCCATAATATATTCCCGCATTCACGTCAAGAAGAGTAAGTCTTAAGCCTTGAAAAGATTAATAAATCCAACAATGCAAAGTTACAACATTATCTTAAGTAAAAATCTCGAGCAAACTATATTGCTACGCCATAATAAACGGAAAAATCCTACTATTTATCTGTTTCGTAAAAGATTGAAGATATAAACAATCAAGATTTCAATGGGTTAAACAAACTTACATAATTCGAAATGAATAGCGTAAATAAAGATATTAATATAATACATTTAGATTGAATGACAGCGACGTTGATAATTTTTGCGGAGGACCTTTTTACAAATGATGCTAACTTCACCATACAGACTTAATACCTCATAATATCTATCAACGAAAACAAATACAACAGGAAATTTACGGTAACTGGTAACCTCTTATACTGGATAATTGTAAAATATAAGCTTGTTATATGAAACTTACTAATATTCAAGGTGAATGGCATAATAATAAGATTTAATATCGATTGAATAACCGATACTATATTATAGACTCAGACCGTTGGCTATTGAGCCTATAGTTTACCTGATTGTACACGTAACGAGATGGGCAACGCCCGTCTTGGGCTCGGCTTGGACGCAGATAGGGTACGGTCCGATTACAGGCCGGATACGGTTCATGAATAGATATGGTACGGTCTATGTACGGTATGTGTAAGGGTATGCAACAGGATGGGTATTGGCCCTGCTTTAATACTCTATACGTTAGACTACGGTAGCCTTTTTGAGTTTTTCTCTGTATTTTAATAGTAAATCACATTTGGTATTTATTTGGTTTACTATCATAAGTCAGATTATATATACTATTAAAGTTTTCTTCTATTTTTTCAAAACAAAATATTATTTATAGTAAACAAATTGATAACAAACGTTAATAATTCGACGTTATACTTTAACGTTATAGGAAAGGCTAGGCCGTTGGCAAACACCTAGTTTTTTACCTTTATAAATATACTTTCGGCCCGTTCGGAGTCGACTTAAACCGATATTTTTCGTTTACAAAATATCGTAGGTTATATCGTATCGGCTATTAAATAATTATAATAATCGGATTTATCGATTTTAATTATCAACCTTACGTTCGACTTCGTTTAGGTTGTCGCGAAGATTTAATAACTTGAAATCGTATTAGCCGCGACTCGCGTTAAGTTTTCACTGATTTAGGATGAACGAAAACAATATAATTAACCGTAATTTAACGAATCTGTTTTTTATGTGGGCGGCGACGCGTTGAATAATCGAATTTATACTAAAACCGAAGAAAATATAAATCGAAGAGGGTCGATACACGTTTTTTTACGTATAGGGATATTATACGGCGACGGTAAAATAGGCGGTTACGGCTTATTACGAAGTCGGAGGATACGAAGGTAGGTATAATATAGGAAAGTTTTTGGATTATATCGAAACGGCTTTCAGCAACCTTTATCACGCGAATAAAGTATTAGTCGAATTCTAAAATTTAATTATAAGTAATAAGTACTTATAAGTACTATTTGTTATTAAGTTAGAGATATTTTCAATTGAAATAAGTAAGTTAAATTAGACTTCGGCTGTAGAGTATAAGTATTTAAGTTTTCGCGTATCGTTACGTATCCGCGACAAATCTATTACGACAGGTATTAGCTGGGTAAATTATATCGTAACTTTGGAAAAGTACCATGAATTCTCCAACAAATCAAATCTTTAAATTTAAAGTAAGGTTTTAGGCGTTAATTCACTAAACCAGTTTAAATTTAACAATCGAATAATAATACGTTGATAAAGAAAGTTTAAGCTTTTTAAATACCTTTATTAAATAACTGTAGTAATTACAGCTAATTATTTCGATATTACTATTAGTTATCATAGCAAACCTATTCGATATATATTTAAAACTAACGATTTAAAACCACGTAAACGATAATAGAGGAACATTAAGTTAAACTTAGTATGGAGGGTTATATACGTTATAATTTACTGGACTATTATTAACGTAGTTACAACGTTTACCTGGTATTACTTTTTACGTAGATATATACGTCCTAGGTTAAAAAGGTAAAGAATTTTTTTTATTAACGGCAATGGAAAAAACCTAATTTCTAAATATGATTTCATTTAAAAGTTATATTGCCTTAATGACGTAATTACAAAATCGAATAAAAAGGAATTGAATTAAATTGAAATATGTATGAATAAGGAATTATTCCTTATCCTTATACTTTTTCATAATACTTACCTTTTGGATATTTAAATCGATTTTAATTATGATTATTATTGTCATATTGGAAACGAGGCTTTAGTATAGCGGTTAAATATGAAGTAAATTCAGCTATTATATCCGCTAAATTTCGATACAATATTAGGGTACGTTAAAATAAGTACATTACCTAAAAAGCCAAATTTCGTATAAATATTAATAAATAATTGAACTCAATATTAATATATATTATTTCTAGAATAACGCGGAATATAATTTTGGAATACATTCAATACGACATTAACAAGTGGCTTTAAAAGCGGGTGGTAATCGTTTAGTAATTTAAAATTAGTGAATTTTGATTATCGATGTAGTATCAATGCGTCTTAAAACGAGAAATATATAGAACGTAATAAATTCGGTTTTCTTCGGATTAGCGTAATGTTCGTATTGAGAGGTATAAAGTATAGGAAACCCGTTTCAGATAACTTATATTATAAGTCTTGGCAAAATAAGACGGATTTTGTAAATAATGACAACGATTACGATTAAAGAAAAAGAAAATTAGTTACTTCTTTTACCGAAATTAATTAAATTTCGCTACCTGTTTAATAAGTATAAAGTTATAACCTTACCTTTATATAAATGGAAACTTAATCATTACATTTATATTAAACCTAACGAAAATAAACTGTAAAAAATGACTTTAAGGGTTGTTCTATTTAATATAACGAAATTGATCTTTTGAACTTCGACGATAACTTACAGAATTAATAAATAAAGGTTAAATCCGGACGAGATTTTTATTAACGATAACGCCGGTGTTATTAATTTGGAAATCCGGGGGGAGGGGGTCAGGATAACGGTTTTATATCGATTATTGGACATGAAACAAAATTACAAAGTAAAAACGTTTTTCTTTACCTTTAATTAAGAAAACCTTACGTAAATTATTAAAGTCTATATAACTTACGAAGTTGGATATTCGAACGGTATTTTATCGTATTCGAATAACACCCGAGTAAAAGGAATTAACGGCGTTTCGTATGCTATTCGGGTTATTTAAATAACTGGTCACTCTTTTTAGGTTGACGAAAACGCCGGAGACGTTTTAGCTATATATTAATTATATAATAACGGATATTTTAAATGATTTCTTCATAACTTATTTAAACGATATTTTCGTTTTTTTCAGGTATTAAATACAATTATATAGCGAAAATTCGCATAATTTTAAGACGTTTTCGTAATGCGGAACTAAATATGGATTAAAAAAAGTAGAATTTTGTGGTTAAAAAGGTAAAATACTTAGGCTTTATCATAACGGTTAAAGTAGGTATTCGAGCCGACCCCAAAAAAGTCCGGGTAATTCGCGAATGAAATTTATTACGTACGGTCCGGGATATTCGAAGTTTTTTGGGTTTTTCCAACTTTTATCGTAATTTTATTAGTAATTTTTTTAAGTTAGCGGATTATTTCATTCGCCTAATAAAGTAAATCATTCGTTAGGTTTAAACGGAACGAGAGAAATAGGTATTTTAAACCTTAAAGAATGCCTTTGTTACGGCCCCGATTTTAGTATATTAGGATTTAAATTTGCTGATAATAATGGAAATCAATTGTTTTCAAACGATAGTAAAAGGGTTTTTATCGTAACGGGACGAAATTGGTATCTTAAAAATAGTAGCTTATTGTTTCGTACGATTAATGAATACAAAACCTAACTATGTTATTTACGATAAAGAACTTTTCGCGGTAATATCCTATTTAAAAGCGTAGTTTTCCGAGTTAAGTAATATCCGTATATTATTTATAATTTTAATAGACTATAAGGGATTAGAGTATTTTTCTTTACTACGATCAATTTTGGAATGCCAAGTTAATAAGCCGAAGTTCTTTCACTTTTTTAATACTACTTACGATATAGACTCGCAACTTAGGGCGTTCATCCGGATACGTTAACTCGTAAATTATTAGATAAGCCCGAGGTTAAAAAACGCTACGTGCGGGTTTTTAAACCTATTTCCATTATTATATTAATCGTGGTATTAATGGATTCATATATTAAAGAAATACAGATTACGGAGGGTTAGGTAAAAGAATTTAGCGAAACGGAGGCTTGGTTATTAGATTACAACGATATATATTTTAAAAGGGGGTTGGGGACTTTTAAGGTGTCGTCCAAAGCGCCACCGCCCCAGTCCCGGCCCGCGTCCAAGTCATTCTCGAGGATAATGTTAGGGGATTCTAGTATGGCGATACCGGCGGTATCGTTATAGGCTCGGTCCGCGTTGAACGCGTTAACGTCGTTAATATTGAGTAATTCCCCCATTTTAGGCCCGGATATGTTAACAAAATTATAAAATTAAAAAAATAACAAACGACCTATTATATAAAATTAGTTTTTAAAGGTTTTTAAAAGCGTTAAACGTGTTTTACTTAAAGTAAAATACTTAATGTAAATTGTAAACTACGAGATTTACTCGTAAATGGTATTACGTTACTGTGGTCGTTTATTAGTCCCTAGCTAAAAAATATTAATAACGGGGATATTATAATAAACCTACGATTAGCCTATTATAGGTTATCCGGGTAAAAATATTTGTTTCGCGTTTTTAACGGAATTATTACTAGAATTGGATACTTGTAAATATTTCACGTTTATATCGAATATATACGTAATATAAAGGAATGAAATCTCATCGTATCTTATAGTAACACCTTCATTAATCTTCTTTTATTCCCAACCAGTATTAGGCGTATATTTCGGTCGACTTTATAGTCGACCTATTAATTATTAATCGCGGCTTTCGATATTTCCTAGTTATTAGAAATCGCTTTTTTAAATTTATCTAATTAAAGGCTATATATTTTATAATTGCCGATACGTATACGGAGTATTTTCAGCATATATAATGGAGATTTCATGGATTTTTAACTTTTATTATTAGTAATCATGATTCGGATTAGGTAGATATATTTTAAACTATACCTCATTTCTCAATAAAAGTCGAATAAAATTTATTTATAACGTATTACCTTCAAATAGATAACGGTATTGAATGGGTAAACTAAAATATTGAAAAGTATTTACGTCTCGTTATCGCCTTTTCGTAATACAATTAGGTTTCGTATTTATCCGTTGATTAATTTACGTTAAATAACTGGAAATCAACGGTTATCGGGTTTAACGCGAACCGTTTAATAAAAAAATACGAAATACCACTTATGTTAAAAGTAAACTGGTATACGAAGTCATTAACTAATTTAAAGAGGCGAGTTACTACATTTTAGGTTTATTTACGCGAAGTGACGGGATTAGTCTCAATGGTAATAACTTATATTAAATAGTAAATAAAAACGGCGGTAAATCGTAAACGACGTTCGGCGAAACAATATAAGGAAAGGAATTAGATTCAATTAAACTTTCGTAATATTAAGATAAATCGTCCAAGTAAAAAATTCGATTGACTTTATAATTAATACCGGCTAATTGGTATTTCGAACCCGTTAAATGTCGTATTAAATATCTTTCATAATTATCCGGTATTTTATGTAAATTCCAATTAAACGTGTAATTTTGAATATCTCTTTTCGTAAATCTTATTCGATATTCATTCGGGACCAATTTTAGTAACGAACGATATAAGGGATGTTAAATAAGAGGAGTTAAAAATATAAGATATTTTCGTGGAAAAGATGGGAAGGGACGTAGTTTGTTATATATTAATTAAGTAAAAGGGTAATAATAAGTCGAAACACGAATTATTAAAAAATGTTAATGTATTATAGTTTTAAATAAATTCGAAGCAGAATGTGGGGATATTTGTGTTTACCATAATCTGGTATTTCGATGATAGCGTTAAATTTATACTAAACTATAAACGCGAAAAAATCGCCTAAAGCCCCGAAATAATGCTTTATTTATGAATAGAAAGGAAAATTTATTATTAAATGAGGTTAAAATACCCTAAGTAGGGTCGAATAAATATTTCCTGACTATTTCAATACGTATCCGACCTTAAAGCAACTTTTACCATATCCTCATGAAAATTCACTTATTTATTATTATTATTATTCTTATTTGAGTCTAACGATTACCGATGTTATTAACATCAAAGGCCTTATTAGGATTAATTTCGAACTTCAAATGATATTAGGGGAGGAGGATAGTAAAAGGTATAATGAGAACTGGTAGGTGTCGAGGAGGGGGTTTAATAAAATATAGGAAGTACGCAAGGCGACGTTAAGGAGGGCGAATAATGCGAAAAGGGACGGGTATAAAAAAAAGACAATAGCGAATAATATGAAAAGGGACGAATGTTAGGGGAGGACGACGATAAAAGATAACGTTAAAAGGGACGAACGTTAAATAAAACCGATAATAACAGCCAATACGAAGTAGGGCGAAGGGTGGAGCGGGGGAAGTAACCCTTTGAACGGGTTATTAAAAACTATAATACTTTAATTTAGGCTCAAATACGATTTTACTCCTGTTTATGGTTGGATCGATTAGTTATTTTTATATAAGGTCAGTAAATAGGATATGAATGAAATTGGGGATCGTAAAATTAAGTTTTGGATGTTATTCGTAACATTTTATAAATTGTAACTTATATTAATTATAAGAAATATGGTCTTAGTAGTTATATTGTTTAGCCTTTTAGAACAAAATTATCAAAGGGTATTTAGTGATAGTAAAAGGGCGCTAAGGTATAAGTATTACGCGTTAAAACCTGGTTAGCCGAAGGCGTTTTATCTTTATAAATAAACGATATAGTAAAAGGCGACGAAGGGATTTGGGGTAAAGGCGGACCCGGAAGGAAAGAGCGGTGTAGGCGTATAACTAAAAGAGTAACGGTTTATACGTCTGGTATAATGGGAACTCCCTACGACCAAACGACAATACGAAATCTAGTAAATTAATTAACTTATTTAAAAAAGGCGGGGTTAAAAACGGGTTGATAACTCGAAACATTACCCTAATAATTATGCGCTGGGGATAAAATATAACCTTTATCATTAATCGCAACAACTAAATAATATAAAAAGGTACATAAATTAGGTAAAGCCGTAAATAAGCTTATTTTTCAAATATACTACGAAAAGGAGATATTTTAGGGTTAGGATTTTCGTAAAACTTATATATAAGTTTACCTTATTTTAAACCTTTTAATATATGTAATATTTTTATACCAGATAAATTCGGACGTAGAATAAAAGAACGTTAAAGTTTAAAAGAAGATTAGTATACGTGTAATGATCACACTAAATACCCGTGAGTATATAGAAGGTGTCAGAGGGTTTATGTTATTAAAAAGGTAGCAGAGGTGCTGAGTAAACAATATCGCAACCTTTCAAGTAATGATCAAAAGCCGTGAGGCTATTCAAATGTATAGACTGAATACTTAGATTGACAACTGAAGAACTATGAAGGAAATACTATCTGTATGGTGATGACCGTATCCTTATATATCCGTACCTTCATATCATCTTTAGTACTGGATAGCTTGGATAGCAAGATATCTAACATATCCTATGCATCCGTACGTTAACCCTAACCCTGGGTTGCTGACATAAGAGATGTTCTCCGCCTGATGCATTAGACTTCAAGCTTCTCAATGGCGCAGTTGCATACTGGCTCATTTCCTGAACCAACCAATGTCTGAGTCACGACAATATGATAAATAAACGTCTTTAATCTATAACGGAAAAAGGTTATTTTTATCTTTACTATTTTCGAAAATAAGAAGATTTTTTATAACGCGAAAGGGTTACGATAGATAATTAGTAGTAGGGTATTGGTAGGTAATAAGGTAATATACCTTATAGGGAGGCTCGTTATCCCCTTCGGAGGCGCCGGAGATAACGTAACCTAAGTTAAAACCGTTATATACGTTGGCTATAATAATAAACTAGGGAAAAGAAGGTTGAGATATATTAGAGAGAATAACTGGCTGACATATATAAGGGAAAGTTAAAAGGGTTATAATGGGGGTATCTTACGAAAACGGGAGGTGGTAATGTAAAAGAGAAAAGGAGGAAGTTTTAAAGACTACGTAAGGGCGTTTGTATTTATAAGAATTGGCGGACCGAATTCAGTAAGGGTTATATATTATTCGGGGTGCATTATTTAATATTAAAGGTAAAAGCGTAACTTTATACAATACGTTAATGGACGCATTTTACGGCGTGGGTGGTAAAAGAGATAACTTATATAATACGTTAACGAACGCGTTATACGGTGCCGGTGGCAAAAAAGATGCCTTATACGGCGCGTGAAAGGATATGTTATACGAAGCCGGCAGTAATAAAGATACCTTATACGGTACGTTAGCGGATACATTATACGGCGCCGGCAATATAAAGTAAGCTGGTCGAAACGTTTTACGATATATTAAACGTAATGTTACTGGCTTACGCTCGACCCGTGTATTAAATGGGCACGGCCTACGTCCGGTGTTTATTTAAAAAGGCGTCGTAGATTTTATAGTATCCAGGGAGGAGGAAGTATGTTATAGACTTAAGCTGTTAGCCATTAAGTCTATAGATTACTTAACTATACACGTAATAGGATGGGAAACGCCTAGCCTAAACCCGGCCCGGGCGCGGATAGGGTACGGTCCGTATACGAATATAGTATGGTTCGTGTACGGCACGTACAAGGGTATATGATAGGCTGGGTATTGGCTCTACCCAAGGGTCCTACACGTTGGGCTATAGTAGCTTCTTCTAGTCTTCCTCCGCACCTCAATAGTAAATCCTATTTGGCAACTACTTGGCATACCATCGTAGGTTAGACCATAACACGCTATATTAAAAATCATTACCAAATAGATAAAATTACCTTTAATACTTGTAATCGTTTATCCTAATTTCTAAAACCTTTACGGGTGCCTCGTCAATCTGAAAACAACTAATAAAAAGAGTTAAATAATAGACGTAATAATATTGGAGAAAGTATACGAAGCTCGAAAGTTTGACGAATTCAGGTAAATTAACGGCAAAGATAAGCCCACCGATACTATAACTAAGGCTTTATCTAATGACGCCCGAAAAATGTTTGTAAACTATAACCAATTACTTATTCGTATAAAAAAGACACATGTAAAAGCCGGTACGTAATGTGAAGTGGTAGGAATGTCCTATGAAACTGGAAGATTATTAGGGTAATAAAACGAAACTCGTATTCAGGCCTAATGTCGAAAGGTACAAAATTGGTAGCGTATAGGTTTGTAACAAAAAACTTGAGTGTGGGAATGAAGGACTTCATATCTGGAAATAAGGGGTGGAGAACTCTAATTAAAATGTAATTTAGATGCAAAACAAACTGGGAATGGTAGAAGCAACGCCGACAGGAATAGAGGAGAATTCAACGATTACCTTTAATTGATAATCGAACACACTTGCGCGTACATACAAAATAAAAAGTTGCCAGTATTGGAACAGCAATCAATTGCAATACTGTCAAGTTCATTGTACTGATACTGAATGTCAATTGCAGTGGGGTGCCCAATTCAATGTGGGGCACGAGCCAAGCAGTGAATTATATAAACTGGTGTGCAGACTGGCTAACGGTCTGCCAAACTTAGAAGTAACAAATCGCCACTTTCAATGCAATAAACCAGCTACTTCAACCAGAGATTCGAATCGACTACGTTGCAACGATAAAGGCCTACTAAAATTTGAACGATATATCGACAATTGCGATTTTTTGATTTTTTGATTTTTTTTTTTTTTTTTTTTTTTTTTTGATGATTTCGTGTCCATATACATCTGAATCTGTAAAACAATTTTACAAATGATATAGTTATCCCAAATAAATAGTCATTATGTTGGTGAGCCTTTATAGTTGCAACGTAGTTGATTCAAATCTCTGGTCAAAGTAATTGGTATTGCATTGAAAGTGGTGAAGTGGTTTTTTATAAGTTTTGTAGACCGCTAGCCGGTCTACACACTAATTCATATGGAAAATTACTTGGCCCATGCCCAATGTTAAATTGGGTACTTAACTGTAAGTATCTTGCAGTTAATACAGTAAACTTACAGTTAGTACAATCAACTTATAGTTAGTACAGTTGACTTAACTGTACTGCAATTGACTGTTGATCCAATACTAGCGACTTTTTGTTTCTCGTACGTGCCAGTGTAGTCGACGACCAACTCAAGGTAACTGTTGGTAAGATTTTACCTGTGAGGTAGGTAAGTCCTACTATTTTTCCTTATCAGTAGGATGGTATAGTAGAACCAAATGCAAATCAAAAATTTGTGTTGTTGAAAGAAACTATGTCAGGCTACTGCTAGTCAGTGGCCCGGATATTTATACTTCTAGACAGTTGTGAAGATCACCCTTTGTGTGACTGAACAGTCAATCCGTAAATGGTACAAGTCACAGACAGTTACTCTTTACTTGGCCGCACTTGTCAGATGGCTAGTGAAGTGGCCAGTTTGGGCTTAGACAATCAGAACTGTGACTTTTCGGAAGTCACAATTGAACTAGCTGTATTTACAAACGGCTGTACTGCAATTGAATTATCAATGCTTCAGTAGGTTCAATTGGTCTGTGCGTATTGGTCCAGTCAATATTCCAACAGTAATTGCATAATTCCCTCCTATCCCTATCGGTATAACTCCACCAATTCCAGTAAGTTTTGTCCCCAAATTATAGTCCAATTACAGTACTTCACCCCACATTATATATATATATATATATATATATATTACTCTCAGCGAGCAGTGCTTTCTCTATAGTATAACACTAACTGTGACGAAATAATTCTGTGGATATCGGCGCGAAAGATCAAAACTCGGACCCACTGTGTGCCTATGAAAGCCTCCGGGGCTCCATGCTATCCCTCCAATCAAGATTTTAGGATACCTCATAGTTAAGAGATCCGGAGGTAGATAAATTATAGTTTTGGTTGAGCTGTGAAACGCGGGCTTTTCAGTTTCCGTCCAGCGTCTGCTTACGCCGGTAATGCGCCTGTGTGAGCCTTGGAGAAAAGGATTCTATAAAGCATAAATTTAAAAGATTAGTCCGTATAAAAGACGTAAGTATAACGCATAAAAGTGGCGCGTACGTATTGTAGGGTATTGTGTAATTGTTATTGTTTGTAGACCTTTATATACACGGCACAGCCCGTACATCGCATCCCTAGAACAAAGAAAAATTAAATTTTATTAGTGTAATCCCTGACTTTACATTTTCATTTTTCTATTAACAAATTATCACTCAAATTCTTTGCTATCGGCAAGTACGAGAAAGTCGCTTATAAGGGGAGGGGGCTATATAATATATTTCATAGAAAAGATCTTAAGGTATTAAAGGGCGGTATACCTTACCAAAAAGTAAATCGTCGTTACTAGGTATACTAATAGTAATATAACCTAAACTCAAACCGTTGTAAATGTTGGTTATAGTAATAGAAAAAAATATAAGGAAAAAATGGTAACGGAAAAACGAAGGCTATAATAGGAATTTGGAAAAGGGGATTATAGTTAAGGCTATTACAAAGCAATGAAATAAGGATAGGTAAAAGTAAAAAAGCCAACGAGATAAAAAAAGGGTTTTTATAAATTACAAGAAGAGCTGTATTTATAAGCATAGGTGGACTGGAATCGACAAGTGATATACGTTGAACGATACTGTCGGTAAGATCTCTATACATTAACGTAGTAGAAGAGTGATCATGAAGATTTGTATTGAATCGTAGTAGCAAGATAAGATGCAGAAGGATAAAAAACATTCAGAGAGTATACGCTACAGGTTAGAGGTTATAACCTTTTACCTAGGTAGTGTCACTCTACTATACATTCTGTTGATCTCCCTTTTAAGTAGTGGTACTTTACCGTACACTTCGTTGATGCCACTTTTAATCAGTAGCACGCTATTATATACTTTACAGGAATACACCTTATAAAGTGGCACGTTACCATACACTTTGCGAAATTGTAATTTATGGTATAACCGTTTATTAACGATAAAGATATATAGTAATATCTATATAGAAAATCTTTTCTTCTCCCACTACAACCCATATTCGTTATTTAATAACAATAGAATAGTTCGTAGCATAATTTTGTATCCGTACATTAGTAACGATAGTTTGGTTATAAAATAATATATATCCGTTATTTAGTAATAATAGTGTAATTATGGTAAATTTTATAAATATTGAAATTAGTAGTTTTTAGCCGTAGTAGAAATTGTAATGAAGGCTTAGTCAGCTTGAATAATAATAACTGTATAGTTATTAATATCGTTAATTATTAATCTCTATAAGTATATAATTACGTAGGGTAAATTACGGTGTTACGCGTTTTAAGGTTAGTATAGAAAGATACATCGTTATCGGTTTAGCTAAAACTTTTCTCTCCTTTTAACAAAACGCTTCTATTGCTAACATAAGTCCTAAATAATTTATTAACGTATGTAAACTTAACTTACTATCATAAATATATATTTTAAATCGTTTTTTTGGGTAGGTTACTTAATTAACTTCATATACTAACCTCGCTTATAAATCGATACCGCGTAAAAAAATGTCTTTTTGGCGTCATTTAGCGCAGGAGTATAAACGCGGGCAGGCCGCCGCCGTTACCGCACGCTGCGCCGCCTCTACTCCTACCCTTAGCCTTGTCTTATGGAGCAACACCTCCTTAATCCCAGCTTTTCTCTTCGTTGCGTCCCCCACCACCGCCGCCGCCGATTATACCGCCACCCTTTTCCCTCTTTTCCCCCTTACTCTCTTTCCCTTAACCCCTAGGCAAAGGGGCAGGGGGGTTTTAAAGTTGTAAACCTTACCTCTTTCCTACGGATAAAAGCCCTATTACACGTAAAAGCCACCCCCGTACCGTCGTAAACGTAATTTAGCGAAGCTATAACGCGATCTTCATTGCTATTTATCCCCGTATTTTATGTTGTATTAATATCCTTATAAACGAGGTAATTAAAGCCGACCTTTTTCGCTTCCTTAAATTACGTATTATTAGGATACATTGCAAGATCTTTTTAACGCGTAAGGCGTTAAAGCAACATACTCAAGTCCATAGCCCCGAGCCGCTAATAAATACGCCTTAAGTATCATATATCACATCCGTGATTATGGATATATTTATTAGCAATTGTTATTAAAGCAGGGGTCGGTCGGTTTATTATCTCTATTACAAATGGATTAGTAACGGATACGCCTCTATTTCGGTATTCTTAAGGCCGTAAACCGAAACCGTATTATGCGTCCATTATCTTTATAGTAAATTGACTTTAAAATTATAATTTTAACCGCGAACTTAATTCTTTTACTTATATCAATATGTTATCTAAAACGATTTTAAAAGTAAATGGTTTTTCAAATAACTAAAATAAACTAATACTAATTACTATGGGCGTTAATCCGCGAACTAAGGAAACAGTAATTACTTTTTCTATCTAAAAGCGGGGCTTACGTATATATTACGTGGACGAGTTCGACAACGTTATCGCGCATCGCCGTAAGGAGAGTAAAGACCCCCATGAGCCTTTACCCAAAGGCATCCGACCTAAGGCGCAGGGCCACCCTTTTGGCGGTTCTGATAGTAGAGGCGTTAGTACTAAGAAGGAGGGCGGTAAGAAATATAATGAAGGCGCGACACCACCTTCTCTTTCTTCTTCAAGCAGCGATTAGCTTCTTTTTTCTGCCCGGGTTGGCGCGGCCGGCCATAGTATAGTATATTACATGGTAATACAATTGCTCTTTAAGAAAATCGTAATGTAAGTAACAAATATAAAAGGTAAGGAGTGACAGTAATTTTAGTCGAGTCGAAATGAAACAAATAAAGAGTGACAATATATTAGAAGCGCTGTAGATATTTGAAACGAAAAGCGATAATATATTAGAAGTTGTGCGAATTGCAAAACCAAACAGAAAAATAAACTTATAGGAGTGTTGTAAATAGCGGATCGGAACCGTGATAAAATATTGAAAAGCAATGTAATCATATAAAACAAAAGGGAAATATTAAATATAAGGCGCAAAATATTTAGCCTAAATAAGTCCGTAAACCCTTTTCAGGAATACTAACGAAAAGAGTACTTGTTAATACGAATACCTCTAATGCTTCGTTTGGGGCGTCCTTAATTATCGCATTTGAAGGGTATAATTTTCCGTCGATTTATCTTATTTCTTTAATTTCGCGGCGTTTATACGGTTCGTGTAAAGTTATAATATCAGTTATAAAGTGTTTCTCATTCGTTTTATCTAGTTTAACCAAATATTCGTAAGGGGAAAAAGGATTAATATAAAAAATCAAGGAGTGGTTTTTAAAGTTAAGGTTTAAAGCGATTATTTGGACTGTTATCGTTATGGTAATTCTCAAATTCAAGCTTTCAACCATACCATAAATCTTTAAAGCTAAAACTTTTCGTATAACTCATTTATATATAGTTTAGTTTTAATAAATAATATTTCCGAAAAACTTTCATCCGTTTCATGTTAGTTTTTCATTGCTAAAAATAAATATGAACCCTATTTACTAGTTGTAATCAGTATCATTAGCGAAAAAGTTATTAATAAAAACAAAAAACTTTATAGTACGTATGTTAAGCGATATAAATTGCTATCCTCGTTTTAGATTATTCATTTACTACATAAGGCGCTTGTAAAAAAATTTACATTCATCGTTCGAAATATCGGTTTGATATTACGCGGTAATCGAAAGGTTAAATTCAGTTTTCGGTTATATAATTAATGTAACTTAAGCATTATATGCGCATTTATATTTGTATTAGTTGGCCTGTTTTACGTTATTCAGGGCGATAGAGGTAACTTTGTCTGATTACCCCTTTTATATCAAGTTTTAAACACCGTTCCAAAAAGTGATTGTCGTGACATTAAAGTCGATTATATGGTTGTCCGTTAGGTACATCTTAGGTTTTACTTTTAAGCCAGCTTTTAAACGCTTCATTTCTTTAAATTCGGAAAACGACGCATTATATAACGTTAACGTGTTATCCGTTTATGTATCCGTTAGTGTAAAGCCTTTATGTTGATAAGGTCTCTATTAAAGTGAATGTAAATGAAGTGTAATTGTAAGATTGGTATTGTAGTAAAGATAGATGATAGGTCAGGAAAAAGCATTTCATAGAGTGCATACTATGGATAAGAGGTTATAACCCTCTCATCTGGGCAGTGGCCTTTTTACCATACACACTGGAAAACCCCTTCTAGAACGCACCACATATAATGCACTTTGTACCTTATAAGAGTACAGCCTATAGCATGATACGTTATCATACAATTTATAGGAGTACATCTTGTAATATAGTATATTGTCACTTGACTTATATATATTAGCTGTAGGGGTTTATATTAATATCTATATAGGCAAATTATTTTTTTGTTTTTCTTACCTATAACTTAATAATAATAGTTTAATCATGACGAGTCCGTATACGTAGTCTTATTATAATGGTGTAGTTGCAATACAAACTGTAAAGGTCTAAATTAGTAATTTTTGTAATAATAATGTGGTTAGGATACCAATTATAGAGGTTCAGATTAGTAATTTTGGGCCGCGGTAGTAATTATTATAAAGTTTCGAATTAGGAATTTCTAGCCGCGGTTGTAAATGTAACAAGAATCTGGTTAGTGTATACTAATCGGTAGCGATATAGTTATTCATAACATTTTTTGTTGTTTTCGATAAGGGTAAAATTATGTAAGTGTTATAAGGGTAATTATATAGGGGTATTTACGCCATTACGTGTTTTAGATTAGTATAAAAAGATATCTAGTTATCGATTGAGGTAAAACATCTGTTTTCTCTCTTACAAACGCGTACTTGAAGTTAATATAAGTCTTTATCTTAACTTAACTGAACCTTCTTTTTAATTAATTAATTCAAACCGCTTCAATAGGTAGGTTATTTAACTAATACTTATATATTGACTTTTCTTTTGAATAGATGCCGCATAAAAACAGGTTTGTATGGCGTCGTTTAGCGCGTAAGCGCCATCACGCTGTTGCCGCCGCTATCGCCACTGCCGTTATCGCTGCCACCACCATCACCATTACCAATAGTCCGCCCTTCTCAGGTATTTTTTTATAGTCGCTTCGTCCCTGGCCTCGCCGTCCTCCGCCGCCACTGCTATCACCCCTTCCGCCACCGCCACCCCTTTCTCTCCTCTCTCTCTCTCCCCCTTCCCCGCCAGCTTCTACAGGGAGTATCAGAGAGCTCCTAAGATCATAGACTTTACCTCTTTCTCGTGAGTGAAACCCTTTTACTTGCGGGGACCTTCCGGCGCCATAGACGCAACCTAATGAAGCTATACTGCGATACATATTTATTAAGTTTACCCGTTTATTTGCCTTCAATTTTCCTTTTATATAAAGAGATCGAGGCGAATCTCTTTCACCGGCTCGAGTTACGTATCGCTAAATTAAGTCGCGAGGCTTCTTTAACGCATAAGGCTTTAGAGCGGTGTACTTGGGTTCATAGCCCCGAGCCTCTAATAAATACGCCCTATATGCTGTGTATCGCGTCTATAACCTCGTGTAAGTTTATTAAAGATTATTATGAAAGCAGGGGTCTTTAGATCCTTTAATACCGATACGAGCGAACTGGCAACGGATACATCCCTATTTCGTTGGTTTTAGGGCTGTAGTTCTAGACTGTATTACGCGCTCGCTGGCTTTATATAAATTCTAATACATTTTCAAAAATCCTTTTTTCTTTCAAAGTAATTTCTGAGGCGTTCAGAAAAATAATTACGTTCGCAAATAATTGAAATAAGCCGATATTAATTAGTAATAAACGTTAACTGGCGGATCAAGGAGTTGGCAACCGTTATTATCGCCTGGAAGCGGAGCTCATTTATATACTACATAAGCAAGTTTGAAAACGTTATCTAGAATGATTGTAAAGAGGGTAAAACCCCTCCAGCACCCCTACCTAAAGGCTTGCAGCCTAAATTGCAGGACTACCTTTTCGTTAACGCTGATAAAGACATCGATAGCGGTGATGGTGGTAATGCTAATACAAAAAGGGAGGGCTATAGAAAGAATAATGAGGACGCAATAATATCACCTTTTCTCTTTTCTTTTGATAGTAAAAAGTTGCTACTTATGGCCGGGAAAGCGGACGGAGCTTTAATATAATATATTATATAGTCATATATTTATTTTTTACAAATACAATCGTAAATTAAATAATGAATGTAATATGTAAAATAAGTTGAAAATATATAACTTAGAATGTATTAATATATTGAAAGTAATACAAAACCTTAATTTCTAACCGAAAAGGCAGAACAGTAAAAAATATAGTCGAGTCGAAATATGTAAAACGAAAAGTGGCAGTATGTAAGGAGCGATACGAAATGTAAGTTTCGAGTCGTTTTAAAATGTCGATAAGGTTAGAAATAACGAAAAACAAAACGTAAAATAAAAACGTAAGACGTAGGATATCAACCTTATAAGGGTTGTAACACTTTTTTCATAATACTAATAAAAAGTATATTTGTCGATATAAATGTTTTTAGGGCTTTTTTGGGGGTAGCTTTAGTGATTACATTTGTTAGATTGAAATTTCCATTAATTTACCTCGTTTCTTCGATTTCCCAACGTTTATATGACTTACGTGAAGTTATAATATTAATTATCAAACTTTTTCGTTCGTTGTATTAAATTTAACATAGTATTTGAAATCAAAAGAAAATTAGCATAAATAACAAAAGAAATAGTGCATAAATTAAAGTTGGAAATAATTATTCGACCCGTTATTATTATAGTAATATTCTAATCGAAACCTTTAACTATACTATAGATTTCTGAGGTCAAAACGCTTTTTGTAACCCATTTACACTTGGCAAAGTTTTAATAAATAATATTTCTACGGAGAGTAAAGTCGTTTCGGGCTGCTATTTCGTTACTAAAGACTAAAATAAAACTTATTTGCGAATTATAGTCATTATTAATGGCGAAAAAGCCGTTAGTAAAAGCAAATAGCTTTGTAATACATATATTCAACGGTATAAATTACAAACCACATTTCTAATTATATATTTATAATATGAGGCGGTCATTAAGCGTTTAATACATATCGTTTAATGGGGTGGTTTGGTATTAGGTGGAGACTCAAAAGTAAAAGGCCGTTTTCAGTTGTATTATTAAAGTAACCTAAACGTTATATATTCGTTGGCATTTGTATTTGTTGGCTCATTTTATGTTATTTAAAACGATGAGAGTAATGTTATAATAGCAGTCAAGTGCAGTACAGTCAAGTCATCTTTACTTGCAGTAAGGTTGATTGTACGTACTGTAAATTGACTATAGTTTGTGGGACTGTACTGCAAGTGCAGTACAGTAGGTGCCCACTTCAAAGTAGAGCACAGGCCAAAGCGTTTGGCCATACAAATTAGTGTGCAGACCAGCTAGCGGTTTGCCAAACTTAGAACTTAGGCATCAATCAACAATATTATCGTAACACTAGTTACTTCGACTACAGTAATTCGAATCGACTACGTTGCAACAATAATATCCTACCAACAGGTAACTTTATTTAATTGCCATTTTTACATAAAGCCCAAATCTGCGGTTCGAAAAGTGATAGTAATGTTATTAAAATCGATTATGTGGTTTTTCGTTAATTACGTCTTAGGTTTTGTTTTTAAGTCGGCCTTTCAAATTTACCTTTTTTTTAATGCGGAAAACGACGCGTTATACAATGTTAGTATGTCGTCTGTTTGTATACCCGTTAGTATAAAGCCGTTAAAATAGGCTATCAATACTAATAGGCACAGATCAAAGGTTAAGTTAATTATTTCGAACCGTTTCTTATAATACTTTTAGTAGATGTTATACTAGTAAATACCAGTTTTAGTTAATTCGTAAAAAGGTTTTATAATACGTAGGATCGTTTTAAAGATGTGGTATTTCTTGAAATTTATAGGTATATTGACGTAAATATGTCGTTTTAACCGCGTTTTCAACTGTTTATAAATTGACGTAATATTACGAAGTTCAATATATAGGTTATAATAAGTATTAAGGAATATTATAATTGTAAAAAACGAATTAGTAGTTAATACATTGTAAAGTAGGCGATTAGATTATAATATTCTTTTTACCGTCATAGTTATAACCTTATATAATTAGACGGAGTTTTCCGTATAATATTCCGGTTTTATTCTTAACTTTATATACGAGGCGGGTGGAAAAGATCTTCTACATACCGTAAATAGTCACATAGAATATTTTAAAGCGAAACACTCCTTAGTCGATTAAAGAATACATTTTTATTTGGGTAAATTATTCGAATAAAGCGTTCAAAGTTATAATATTACCGTTATAATGGAGTTTTAAACTAAGCTTACGATTGGCCGTCTCCTTTTTAATGATAAAAAAGTTTTTGACAAAGGTTTTAGGGCTTTTTTAAATTTTCGAGTTAAAAAGGTGGCCTCGAAAATAAGGTATTAATAAAGTTATTATGAACGGGTCGTTTTCATTTGGTAGAATTGGATCGGAAATACGATTTGAAGGGTAGGCTAAAATTTAGAGAGGTTTTAATTCGTCGTTTCAAGGGGAATCCCGTCAGTATTTTTAGTATTTTTTCGGTTTTAGGCCGTTTTCATCCATCTCTATTTTATATTTTCGTATTATTGTTTAACGAAATGAACCAGTACTGTTGGGCAAATGAACAAATATATTATAGCATTTAAACCCGTTTATCATTCAAAGGATAATATATCTGTCCTTATTTTTCCAAACCAGGACCTTAAATTACAATAGTAGGTCCAAAACGCTAGTTTTACGTAGGCTATTTTTTATGGACAACGTTTTGAAAACGTTTTTTTAGCCTGTAAGAAACTTAACGCTGTTATAGCTTTCGCTATAACATTTACACTTTATATCATAGTAAAAGATAATATAAAGTTTATAAAAATGATTAGGGGAGTAATAGAAATAAGAAATGTAGGACTAAGCTTATTTGGGTCGAAAATATCATTAACGGCGTTAACTGCTATTTATAATTTTTTTTTGAAACTAATACGTTTTAATGTTTTGAATAATATCGTACATACCCTTTTAAACTATTTTTAATATAGTTTACACTTATTATTACATTATGGTGTTTCTACTAATATGTTACGACCTGGGTATGATGGCGGGTCAAGAAGGAAGCCAGTGTGCAGCTAAGCCACTTAGAGCCTGAAGTCCAACACATCAGGCGGGGAACACCTCTCCTTTGTTAGCGGAAATGACTATGCCAATCACGTGATTAGGATCAGTGGGATCAGTACTGATTCAAGTGATTCAGGATCAGTGAACTCAGCACTGATCTAAGGGATCTAGTACTGAAGACGGTATGAAGGCACGGATATATAAGGATACGGTCAGCACCACATAGATAGTGTTTCCTTCATAGCTCTTCAGTTGTCAATCTAAGTATTCAGTTTCAGTATATTCTGAATAGCCTCACGGCTTTTGATCATTACTTGCACAGTTGCGATATTGTTCACTCAGCATTTCTGCTATCTTCTTGATAATATAAACCCTCTGACACCTTCTATATACTCACAGGTATTTAGTGTGATCATTACATAATATTTACTTATATTTGTTGTCGGAGATTATAACCTTGGTACGCCACTTTATAGAGTCGAAAGCCGTATTAGTATCGTAGGTAATCTATTTCAGGGGCCCTAAATAAACGTTTAATTAGTAGTTAACTATAGCGTTCAAATAGTTTATAACGAAAACGTTTTATATAAACTTGGCGGCTTGAAATAATGTTCTTGTGTTGAGGGCGTAAAGTACCAATTAGTTTTTTAGATATATAATATTCATAATTACCTTGTAATGAAAGTTTACATCGTTTTGAAGACGGAACTCAAATCGTTTTAGGGTCTAGAAGTATAATTTTCACTTATGATAACACTTTTCGATAACTTTAAATACATCTTTCCTTATATTCGTATAATTTACGGCGTAAAGTAGTCGTTAAAGGCGTTTTAT
Organism: Anisogramma anomala; assembly: GCA_038502455.1. Taxonomy (NCBI): domain Eukaryota; kingdom Fungi; phylum Ascomycota; class Sordariomycetes; order Diaporthales; family Gnomoniaceae; genus Anisogramma; species Anisogramma anomala. The sequence continues at coordinate 22,263,039 of JASMMZ010000002.1, forward strand.
AGCCGGGTGTCCAAATCTACGGTATAATATTCGTAATTCCTGCTAAGTTGAGTAAATAGCCTTAATTGTACGTATTTTGAGGAAAAACTATAAGTAGTTGAACTTAAATCAGAGCGATATGGATATATTATCCGAGACGTAAATAAGCTGATTAGTCGTATTCCGAATTTTAATTTCGAACTTATTTATATTAACCAATAAAATAGGAATGATTTTTTGAAGTTCATTACGTAAAATTTTACCGGTTCGAATCGTATATTTACAACGACCATTCTAAACGACGACGTTTTACCTTTACTAAATACAAACTTTCAGTATTTTTCTATTCGATTTAATTGAAACTTTAAAAATTTTGTTACAAACGAATCGAATTATCGTTTTTCGGCCGTCGAAATTTCGGCTATATTACTATTACATATAATACCCTACAACCGGTTGTCGTATTTATTTAAAAAAGTAAACTATAATGTTATATATGTGTTTAACACTCTGTCCACGAAATTTAAGTTTGTAATATATAGTAAGGAGGCGTCTTATAAGCTTATAAAAATACATAAACCGGTTTTGTTTTCTTAGGTTATGAAATAAATACTATTACTTTAAAGTTTTTTTCTCCGAAAATATGTTCATAAATATAGGCGTTGAGTTTATTATTCACGTCTTTTCACTCGGTTATATATATTGTAAAATTAGGTTTTATCTACTCTTTAAATATAGAATCGACTAAAAACCGTTGTTTAATTCGAATTTATTCGTTGAATAGGTAATCATTAAATTAACAACCGATTTTACTATATACGATACAATGTTTTTTGTTAATCAACGGGGCTTTATATATTTTTTCGTAATTATTATTATAACCGTAGTACGTTTCGCCTATTATCGTACGATCATCCTTATTTTTTATTATTAAGGTTACTTTCTTAGTATTTATACTTTAGGCATTCGGCTTATTTTAGGTATATTTCGGTAAGGTCTCAAGGTTATAATATTCATATGAATATAAAGTCTTTGAAGAGTAATTAGAATTATTAGTATTATAGTATAATAGATGATGATAATTAGTCAAGAAGAAGCATCTAGCGATGTAAGCTACATGTGAGGGCTTATAAGCCCTCCACTTAGAGCGTATCACTCTGAAATACTTCTTCTAGACCGATTCATACATGATGCACTTTGTGTTTTGCAAGAGTGCAGTCTGCAGCGTAACACGTTATCGTGTACCTTGCAAGAGTATACCCTGCAATATAGTACACTGCTACTTGGCCTATGTATACTATCCATAAGGATATATAGTAATATCTACACAGGCAATCTTTTTTTCCCTTCCTTGTATACTCCGTACCTATAGCCTAATGGTAATAGTGTTATTTATAGTATTAATTGTAATAGGTCTAAATCAGAAGTTTATGTACTAACAATATTATTGCTATATCAATCGCAAAAGGTTCAAATCAGCAAATTAGGCTAGGATTAATAAAGTCTAGCCGAGGTAGTATTTCAAATTCGGCTAAAATTAACAAAATATAACTAAAATAATATTTGTAATTCGGGCCTAGTTAATATAATCAAATAGGGGTGATATGATTAATAATAACATTCTTTCGTAATAAATATGAGTAACTACGCCGGTGTTATAGGAGTTGATTGCGTAAAGGTAATTGCATAATTACGTATTAAGTTAATATAAAAAGATACATCGCTATCAGTCTAGGCAAAACTTCTTTCTTTTCTCTTTTAAAAGCTCGTGATCTAAGCCGATACAAATCCCTACCTCAATTTAACCATTATTCCTCATAATTAAACAAATCGTTTTAATAGTTAGGTTTTTAGATAACACCTATATACTAACTTATTCCCTAAGTAAATGCCGCGTAAAAATAAGACTGTAAAGCGCCGTTTAGCGCGAAAGCGTCGATGCGTCGCTACCGCCGTAGTCGGCATAGCCGCCGCCCTTAGCATTACCACTACCAGTAGTAATAGCTTGTCCTTATCAGGTATAATCTCTTTCATTACCGCCATGCCGCCCGCTCTCGCCACCTCACCCACCGCTATGCTGCCAAGTTCCGCTGCTGCTACGCTGGCCAGCTCCATCGCCATTACGCCCCCCTCTCCCCCCTCTCATTTCCCCTTCCTCAGGCCCTTTTATGCCATAAACGCAGCTTGGAATAATTACGCTAAGACACGTATATCTTAACCCCTTCGTTCATAAGTGTTTAAGTCATTTTTTTTGTAAACAAGGAATACGAGGCGGATCTCTTTCACCGCTTCGAACTTCGTATCGCTAGGGTATGCCGTAAGGTCTTCTTCACGCGTTAAACATTAAAGCAGCGTATCTGAGTCCGTAACTCTAGGCCGTCAATGGATACACCTTACGTATCGTGTATCGCATTCATGGCTACAGGCAAGTCTATTAGCGATTTCCATAAAAGCGGAAGCCATTCGGTTTGTTACTATCGTTATGAACGGGCTGACAATTCGTACGCCCCCATTTCAGTAATCCTGGAACCGTAGGCCAAGGCCATATTACGCGCCCGCCGGCTCTTTGGTAAGTTTAAACCGAATTTAAAAAACATTTCTATTGTAAATATACTGTTCAGGGCGATCCAAAAAACAAATCATTGTAAGTAACTAAAATAAACCGATACTAATTAGCAAATAAATATTAACCAGAGGATCAGGAAGACAGAAGTCGCCGTTGCCACCTAAAAACGGAGCCTATGCATATACTACGTAAGCGAGTTTAACGACGTTATTATACGTCGCTGCGAAAAGAGTAATCCTTTCACTACATCTTTACCTAAGGGTATAACTAATAAGGTATATGGTTATATACTCGCTAACGTTAATAGCGTCGTAAGCGGTAATAGAGGTAACATTAATATAAAGGGGAAAAGTTATGGGGAGGATGATAGGGACGCGACGATGTCACCTTTTCCCTTTAATAATGGATAAATACCCTTGGGTTGGGCAGACATACCCGATTATAATATAATGAGTTATATGGTATTTCATGACTTTTTACAAAATAATCGTTTAAAATGATAAATATATAATAATTGATACAATGTTGTAAAAACAAAAAAAAGTAAAAAAGAGAAGAACAAAAGTAAATCGGTGCAAATAGTCGTATTTAATAAAGGTAAAATTGATAATCGGCGTGAACGGTTCGTTTAAATAAAGGTAAAGTCAGCAATTGATACGAATAGTCTGTTTAAACAAAGGTAAAACGTAAGTCGACGCGAAAGATATTAATGAGCCGGTTCGAATTAGAAAGAATTGATATAACGTAATCGCTTATTAGAGTTATAAAACATTTTGAGCAACCTTAATAAATAGTATACTCGTTAATATAAATATTTGTAGGGCTCCATTCAACATAACTTTGGTTATCGCATCTATTAGATTGGATTTTCCGTTGATTTACCATGTTTCCTCTATTTTACGGCGTTTATGCGACTCGCGTAAGGCTATAATATCGATTATTAATCATTTTTTATTTATAATAACTAATTCAACTAGGCACTTATAAAGCAAAAAGAAGTTTTCGTAAATAACAAAAGAAATAGGGCGTAGGCTAAGGTTAAAAATAATTATTCGGACCGTTATCATTATAGTGATACTATAATCAAAGCTTTTAACTATACTATAGATTTCGGAAGCTAGGAAGTTTTTCCTAACCATTTTATATTTGATAAAAATTTAATAAATGATATTTTTTAAGGCGAAAAGTCATTTCGGGCCGGTATTTCGTTACCGAGGATTAAAACGACGCCTATTTGTAAATTACAGTCGTTATCATTAACGAAAAAGTCGTTAATAGAAACAAAGAGTTTTGTAATACCTATATTTAGCGTTACGAATTAAAAACTACGTTTTGGATTATATATTTTTTATGAAAGGCGTTTATGAAGCGTTTTATATACATCGTCCGTTAAGTCGGTTTGGCATTACGTGGCGACTGAAAGGTTAAACGCCATCTTTAGTTATATTATAAAATCAATTTAAGCGTTACGTACACGTTAATAACTGTATTTGTTGGCTCGTTTTACGTCATCCAAAACGATAACGTTAACTTTATTTAGTTGCCCCTTTTACATTAGGTTTAAGGTACCGTTTTTAAAGGTGATAATAACGCTATTAAAATCGATTACGTTATTTTTTGTTAGGTACATTTTAGGTTTAACTTTTAAACCGACCTTTCAAAGCCTTCTTTCCTTTAATGCAGAAAACAAGAAGTTATATAACGTTAGGGTATCGTCCATCTATATACCTGTTAATACGAAGCCCTCCAAACGAGCCATTAATACCAATAGGTATGAGTCGAAGGTAAAGTTGATTATTTCGAGTCGTTTTTATAATATCTTTAATAGGTATTATACAAGTAACCACCGGCTTCAGCTAAGCCATAAATTGATTTTATAATACGTAAAATCGTATTAGATAGGTAGTGTTACCCATAGTTTTTAGGTATGTCAATATAAATCCATCGCTTGAGCCATTTCTTAAATTAGGTATAAGCTTACGTTATATCTCGAAACTCAATATATAGGTTATATAGATCGTTAAAGAAGGTAGCGAACGTAAGAATTAGGTGATGATTAGTCTGTTATAATGTGAGTAACTAGGTTATAATATCTTTTTTTGCTTTCGCTATTGTATTCTTTTATTATCAAGCGGGTTTTTTGTAAGGTTTTTTGGTTTTATTCTTAACTTCGTAGGCGAAACTGGTTGGGAAAATCTTATGGGTATCGTAGATAACTGAATTAAAGCGGTTAAAACGAAATACTCCCTAATTGATTAAAGCTGAGATTTCTGTTTGGGTAAATTATGTAAAGAGGGTACTTGTAGTGATGATAATACCCTCGCAATGAAGCTTTATATTGAGTTCGCGGTTTGCTATTTCGTTTTACATAATAAAAGAGTTTGTGGCAAAGTTCCTGTAACGTTTTTAAATTTTCGATTCGAAGGAGCACCCTCGATGTCGAGGTTTTGGCGGGTTTAGTATAGATAGATCGTTTTCATTTAGCGTAGTCGGGTTGGATTTGCGTTTTAAGGATACGGCTAAAGTTGGGTTCGGCTTAAATTCGTCGTTTTAGGTAATATTTTGTAGGCGGTTTTACTCGTTTTACAGTTTTGGATCGGTTTTTCTTCACTTTTTTCCTATATTCTCGTATTATTATCTAGAGAAACGAATTCATTCCGTTTGGTAAGTTAACGAGTATATTATAGGCTTTAAATCCGTTAATCCTTTAAAAGTCAGTTTATCTATCCTTCGTTTTTCAAAGCAAAACCTCATATTATAATGGTAGGTTTAACACTCTAGTTTTACGTAGGTCATTCCTTATAGCTAGCGTTTTAAACACATTATTCTTTGCTTGTAGTATGCGTAGTATCGTTATAGCCTTAGATATATTATTAGCCCTTTTCATTATAAATAGTGATGAGATAGAGTCCGTGTCAATCCTCGGGTAGGTAATAAAGATAAGGAGCGTAAAGATAATCCCACTGGGTTAAAATTGTTGTTGATGTCGTTAACCGTCATTTAAGGGTTAAATTCCTTTGAATTAATACCTTTTAATTTTTTAATAACATTATATATGTTTTTTAGTAGTTTTTAGTATAGTTTACACTTTTCAATACCTTATAAGGCTTTGACTGAGATTTATTCTTATTTGTTACCGGCTATTCGAGCTTTTGTACGTTATTAGGTAAAAAAAAAAACTGCATCAGTATCGTACGTGATTTAATTTAAAAGCCCGAAGTAAATATTTAATTATCAATTAATTAAAGAGTCCTAATAATTTATAGTAGAAGCGTTTCGTAAAAAATTTGGCGGCCTAAAATAATATAATAGTATTGATAACGTAAAGGACTGGTTAGCTATTTAAATATATAATATTAATAATGATTTTGTAATTAAAGTTTATATCGTGTTAAAGGCGGAATTTAAACCATCGGGGGGCTTATAAGTGAAGCTGACATTTATAACAGAACTTTTCGATAGCCTCGAATACATCTTTACCTATATTTTTGTGGCTTGCAGCGTAAAACAAACGTAAAAAATGTTTTGTAATTGGGTGTAAGAATCGTCGGTGTAAAACTCGTAATTTTAGCTAATTTAAGTAAGTAGCCTTAATCGTACGTGCTTCCGGGAAGAATTACAAATAGTCGAACTTAAGCTTAAGCGGTACAAACACGTTATTTAAGGCGCGTATAAGTTAATTAGTTGTATTCTAGACCTTAATTCTGAGTTTGTTTATGTTAACTAATAAAAGTAGAAATAGTGTTTTAAAATTCATTACGTAAAACTTAATCGATCCAAAACGCGTATTTATAACGATAGTTTCGAACGATGTCGCTTTACCTTTGCTGAATAGGACCTTTTGATGTTTTCCTGTTCGATTTAACTGAAACTTCCGAAATTTCGCTGTAAGTACATCGAATTATCGCTTTCCAGCTATTAAGATTTCGGCTATATTAGTATCAGGTATAATTCCCTGAAACCTAGTTTAGTATCTATTAGAAAGGGTAAATTTCGATGTCATATAGGCGTTAAATACTTTATTTATGCAGTCTAAGGCTCATAATATAGAAAAAGGAGGTATTTTATAAGCCGGAGAAAATACGTTGGGTGTTTTTATCGTCGTAGGTTAATAGATAGATATTATCCTATTTAGGGTCGTTTTTTTCGGATAAATTTTTATAATGGTATATATCGAAACCATTATTTATAACTTCGTACTCAGTTATGTATATTGTCAAGTTAGCCGTTATTCGATCGCTAAAATTACATTCGGCTTAAAATCATCATTTGGTTCGAATTTACTCATAAACGGGTTGGTTTTTAAACTAACAACCGACTTTGCTGTATACAATGTACCATTTTTATAAACCTACAAAGCTTCGTATATCTTTTTGTAAGTATTACTATGGTTTCAGTACGTTTTTTTTCATTTTCAAACGATCTTTCCTGTTTTTTTGTTACCAGGGTTTCCTCCTTAATACTTGTACTTTAAACATTCGTTTTACCTCGAGTAAACCTTAAATCTCCGGTTAAAAATATAGTAAATTATTTTGGTAAGGTTCGTTTTAATAATCTAGGCTTCACCGTTAGTTCTATTAACTATAAATACTAATTCGAGGCTTGATTATCAGTGTATAAATATTTTGAACAATATTTTAAAGCTTATATAAAAATCCTTTAATTTTTCTTTGTTCAAAAAGTATAAAGTCAAAATCTGGGTTTTTATGACAAGCTTTCATTACTACTTAAATAAATAGTTTGTCACCTTTATATTTCGGTCCAAAAACTTCCTGTAATTTCCAGAACTTTACCAATAGGGCGGTAATTATTTTTTTAATTTTTATCCGCGTTTTCCTATTGTTTTTTTACGGATTCCTACGTCGTATTAGTCCAATTTTTATCGTATAACTCGTAATTAATTTCCGTATTAAAATGGTATTTAAGGCGGTTGTAACACTCTGCGAATGTATTTACTTACTTAATATGGTATATATACTATTCATTAACTTATCCTAGAAGTATTCCGGATAAAGTAATATAAAATTGTAATAACTCAATATCCAATTTTTTATACGTATTAAATATAATATGTATTTTATTAAGAAGCACGTCGTACAGGTCGTCGCTATAGTTATCATCCTTATTCCACAGCTTAACATAGTTAATTAACTTCGTAGGATCGCTTTTATTTATAGGTAAGCGATATAATGGGAGATTGCAGTAAGAGTCATGGTTAATAGGTATCGGTTCGTACGGTATGTATTAGCGTTTTGTACCGTTTATCACTTTATGGATCGGGTTGATTTTTGTGTTACGGTCGATTATCGTTTTCCGGGGCGGGTTGTTTTTTGTGTTTCAGCCGATCTTGTTATTGCTGATCGGGTTGTTTTTAGTGTTCGGGGTATGTTTTTGTCGTTACATTGGTCTAAAATCGCGTTTTAAGTAGTTTTCGTATTCGATCCTCATTGTAGACGATCGTTACGGTATTTCTTCCTCTTCCGTCGATTTCTCTAATTTTGTTTCCGTTTCTTGGCAGGCGTTCAATTTTGCTAAACGCTGTATTTTTACCTATAGTAGCTTTTTATAACCCTAGCCTATAACCTTATGTAGGTGTTCCTAACGTTTCCTTAGGTAATATCCTTGTATAAACTTTCCTTTTCTTACTTTATCATTTATTCACTTCGGCATTTATATTAGTTGGGTTGTTATAAATATGGCTTTTACGATACGACTATTGTTTTCACTGGGTATATTAATACTTTTCCTTCGTCATTGTTTTCGTAAAAATTTTATAATTATACGATTTACTATTCTCTTTTTGTTCAGTAACTAATCCGCAAAGGTTTCCCCAAAATGTTCGAATAAGTCGCGTCCTTAAATTTCGCTATTATAGTAGTTGAAAATTATATTCGTAACATAGGTATTTGCCGTATAAAGGTTCAAATTTTCTATAAAAGCTTCGATTTTATTATTTTAAAAGTTGAGGTCCAAATATTGAAGGATATTGTTACGAAAAACGTGTATATAAAGCAGTGATCTATATATTCGTTGGCTTTTGCTAAGTCTATTATTGGTAGAGTTATTATATATTCGTATAGGGTAACTTGTATGTAATTTAATATAGTTTAAAGTTTAGGGATGTTAGGTAAATGTAAATGTAAATAAGATAATCAAAGTGGTCAGAATAAAGTTTATCAATGCTTAGCATTAATAAATTTCAAACGATACGTAAATTAGGCATCACCATAAATTAGCTAAACGTTTTTAATTAGTTTTTATTAAAGTTAGTAATGATATATTAGCCAAATTATTAATAAAACTTAAAACGTTATAAATATTAAACTTAAAATATATAGGGAGAACGTGAGAAAGTGGGTAGGGTAAAGAGAATGTAATATTATGGTTCGGTATTTGGTGATCGGTCCGTATTGGCGTTTCGTATCAGAAATTGGTAAAGGAATCAGTCGGTTATTTGGTATGTAACTGATGTTGCTAAGGTGGTCGGTTTAGTTGTTTGTGTATAGTTGATTTTGGTAGGGCAATCAGTGTAAATTGTCCAAAATCGGATAGGTACTAGCGAAAGGTTCCGAAACTTGGTGGTTTTAGCTTACGTGGCCTGATATGCAATAGGACACCCCTTAAAAAGAGCTCTAGTTGATCTTTTAAAGCGTTAATATAAATTAACGGTTAACAGAAAGGAGTTGATCTTCCCAAAGTTACTCCGAATCTCATAGTTTTATAACGCTTCGGGTTTCTCGTCGCTCTCGCGTAATTTCATACTCCCTTTTAGTTTTCATAAGTCGTAATGTTAAAGTTTAAGTAGTTGGAACCACTACAGCATCCTTCTATAGGTATTTAACGTGTATTTGTCTCTTCTTTCTTAGGTTGTCTGTAATCGACCAAATCGGCTACTAATTAGTATCGGTAAGTTTTTAAGCCTATAATATTCACGTGAATATAAAGTCTTTAAAAAGTAATCAGAATAATTGGTATTATAGTATAATAGATGATGATGATCAGTTAAAAAGAAGCATCCAAAGGTGTACATTACAGGTGAGGGCTTATAAGCCCTTTATCCAGAGCGTATCACTCTGGAATACTTCTTCTAGACCGATCCACGTATTGCCGTCGGTCTGGAATAGCCATTACAGACCAATCCATACATAATGTACTTTGCGTCTTGCAAGAGTGCAGCCTGTAGCGTGATATGTTATCTTGCACTCTGCAGGAGTGCATCCTGTAATGAAGTGTACTGCTAATTGACCTATGTATACTATCTATGTGGATATATAGCAATATCTATAGTATACCTTAAATTATCGATTTTAAATATGGTAAATAGTTTGAACGAAATTTGTTTTAGTAATTTAGCCTTCGCCTTTAGTCTTATCGGCTATAAGTACTAATTCGATGCTTGCTTATCAGCGTATAAACGTTTTAAACAATATTTTAAAACTTATATAAAAGGCTTTGAAATCCTTTTTTAGTTGAAATGGTGTAAATTCGAAATTTAAATTCCCGCGACATGCTTTTATTACTATTTAAATAAATAGGTTGTTACCATTATATTTCGGTTTAAGAGCTGCCCAATACCTTCAGAACTTCGTCAATAAAGCGGCAAGTACCTTTCATGGGTTTTTATTAGTGCTTTATCGTTAATCATTTACCATTTCCTAGGTTATATTAGTTTAATTCCTATGGTAAAGCTCGTAGTTGATTTTTATATCAAAGTGCAATGTTAGGCGGTAATTATATTTTTGTAAATGTATTCACCTACGTAGGGTAATATATATACCATTCCTTAACCTATCTAAATGATATACCTAGTAAAATCACGTAAAACTAAGACGGTTCGATATTTAACCTTTTACATATATTAAGTATTACACGTATTCTATCATCAAATACATTGTATAATTCGCCGTTATAGTTTTCATTCTTATCCGAAAGTCTAACGAAGTTGGTCAACTTTATAAAGTCTCTTTTATTAGTGGGAAAACGGTGCGGTAAAAGGTTATGGTAAGGGTCGTAATTATTAGGCAATGGTTCGTAAGATATGTATTAGCGTTTTGCATCGCTTATTATTTTTTAAAACGGAGCGTTCTCTCTATCCTAGCCGCTTTTATTGTAGCTAAGCTAATTATTAACGGTACTTAAAGTGCAGTTTTATCTTGGTCTCTATTAAAAATTACGTTCCAGAGAGGGTTCGCTTTTAACCCTCGTTATGAATAATTATTATGGCGTTTCCTCCTCTTCCGTCGATTCCTCCAACTCTGTATCCTCTTTGCGGCGGGAGTTTAGCCTTACTGAACGTCTCTTCTCTATTTGCGAAGCTTTTCCTCGTTCCCAGTCTGTTATTTCAAGTAAACATTCCAAAAGCTTTTTTAACCAATATACTTTTAAAAACTTCACATAAATCACTTTATTATCTATATATTTTAGCATTTATGTAAATCAAGTTGTTACTAATAGGTCTTCTATAATACGGCTATTGTTTTTACCAGTAGTATTAATACCCTTTCTCTGTAATCATTTTCGTAGTATTTTGGAAATTGTACCATCGACCATAAACCATACATCCGGTATCCAATCTACAAAATCCTTTCTAAAATCGTCGAAGAAGTCGTGCCCTTCAATTTCGCCGTTATGGTAATTCAAAATCATGTTAATAACATATGTATTTACTATATAAAGATCCAAATCCTCTACTAGTTCCTCGATTTTATTATCTTATAGATTAAGGTCTAAATGCTTCAAAATACTACTATTAAACAATGTATGTGTAAAAAGATACTTCATGTATTCGTTGTCTTTTGCCAGATCCGTTACTAAGGAAGCTATTATATACCTGAGTATATACATGAAATGCTTTAATCGACGTAAATCGATAGTTTCGCGCCGTAGCTGTAATTTGGGTACGTTTGTAACTCAAAAAAAAGCGTATAAAAGCGTAAATGCAAATGAAATAATATGTCTCGTATTTATCAGTACAAATAAATTTCAAATAGTACGCAAATGAAGCGTAACTAAAACTGAATTAGGCGTTCCCCATTAATTTCATTTACGCTTTTCAACACTATATTAGTTAGGTGGTTAGGAAAAACTCATTCGTTGTAAGTACTAAACTTAGAATATATGGTATAGGGAGAGAATAGGAAGGCGGATAGGTTAACTATAAAATGGGAAAGGAAATGTAAGTGTAGGGAGGTGTATTGTATAATCCGATGTATAGGTCCTAGTTTACGTTTAGTGGGTGTTCCAGGTTGTTATATTATAGTCTCTCCTAATGATTGAGAGCGGTTTGAGTATTGTATTCGTAACCATTTTGGGGTTTTGCGAGCGGTGTAAATGTTATTTTTATAACCGCTTTTGGATTTCGTAAACGGTTTTAATACTTTATAAAAATCTCGTGGGTCCTAATAAAAAGTTTCAAAACTTATTAATTCTGGCTTACGTAACCTGATATGTAATAGGACGCTTTTGAAAAGTACCCGGGTATATTTAAAGCGCTAAAACGAGTTAACAGTTAATGTAACGGAGCTTTTAATAAATAAAGTACTAACTGATTAATAATATTGTACTAAAGAAATCCTTTCATAATTACTCCAAATCTTATAGTCTTACTATATTTCAGGTTTTAACGGTATTCCCGCATAATTTTACATGCCCATATAATTTTGATAAGGTATAATAGTAAAATATTAGTAATTGGGACCGTTATAGTATTCTCATATAGGTATTTAACTTCGGTTTATCTTTTTTTTCCTTAGCTATCTATAGTCAACTTTATCGGATACTAATTAGTTGCGATAAGGGACTTATTTCATAAATATAAATAAAGAGTAATCGTAAAATTAATATTGAAGTAAAGATCAATGATAGGTTAGGAAAAAGCATTTTAGAGAGTAGATGCCACGAATTGGAGGTTATAAACCTTTTATCCGAGCAGTGACCCTTTTACTATGCATTTTGAAATACCTCTTCTAGATCGCGCCACGCATGATGCACTTTGTACCTTGCAAGAGTGCAGCCTGCAGTGTGATACGTTATCGTACACTCTGCAGGAGTGCATCTTGCAATATATTGCACTGCCACTTAGCTTATGTATACTGGCTGTAGGGGTATATAGTAATATCTACACTTAAAAACGTATTGTTAAGATTAATAGGCATGGTTCGAAGGTCGAGTTAACTATTCTGAGACGCTCCTTATAATAGCTTTGATAAGTCTTATAATAATATATACTGGCCTTAATTAATTTATAAAGTGGTTTTATAATACGTAAAATCGTTCCGGGTAGATAGTATTTACTAAAGTCTATAGATATATAAGCGTAAATACACCATTTAAACCGCTCCTAAGATTACGTATAAGTTTGTGTAATATTACAAAGTTTAATAGAAAAACTGTAAAGAGTGTCAAAAAAGAGGTAAATATTAAAATTAAATAGTAGCTTGCTTGTTATAAAGTAGGAGATTAGGTTATAATATCTCTTTTACTATATTTATTATAACCTTTTACCATAAAGAGGCTTTTTTATAGGGTTTTTAGATTTTGTCTTTTACTTCGTATACAAAACGTATGAAAAAACCCTGTAAAAGTTGTAGATCACCAATTCGAATCTTTTAAAACGAAAAACACTTTATTTAATTAAGGTAAAGATTTCCGTTTAGGTAAACTGCTAGAACGTGATACATAGGGCAGTAATAATACCTTAGTGGCAAAGCTATAGATTTAGCTTACTATTTATTATCTTTTTCAAAGTGATATAGAAAGTTTTAACGAAAGAATTAAAACGTTTTTTATCTTTCGAGCTAAGCAGGCGTTCTCAGCAGTAAGATACTGGTACTGTTAGTATAAGTGGGCCGGTTTTATATAGTAGTAAAGGTTCGAAAGTGGTATCTGTAGGGTAAATAGGAGTTTGGGGCGGTTTTAATCCGTTATCATAAAAGTGGTTCTATCGGTACCACTGGTTAAATTTCGGTTTCAGGCCGCTTTTTTCCACCTCTTTCCTTTTGTATTCTCGTATTATTATCTAGCGAAACTAATTCTTATTATTTGGCAAGTTCACAAATATATTGTACCTTTTTAATCCGTTGAATTCCTGTTATTTATTCTATCCGTCCTCGGTTTTTCAAACTAAGACTTTAGATTATAATAGGAGGTTTAAAATGCTTGTTTTATGCATGCCGTATTTTGTGTGAGATTCTCTCTAAATGTTATTTCTGGCTCACAAAAAAATAGTGTTATTATAAATTTAACTCCAAGATTTACTCTTTGTATAGTAGTTAACAACGATACTAAATATATGTGGATTATGTGATGAATATCGAAAATAGAGAGTGTTAAAATAAATCTATTCGAGTTGGATGTGTTATTTATAATGTTAACCTCTATTTATAAGATGTATTCATTAGAACTAATACGCTTTAGTTTTTTAGATAGTATTATATACGCTTTTTCAATTGGTTATAATACCGTTTATACTTTTTAATACACTATAGTACTTTTACCGTCATTTTTTTGTATTTAGTACCGGCGATTTTGACTTTGGTACGCTATTTAGTCGAGTCGAAGTCTGTACCTACTTTGTGGGTAATTTAATCCGGCGGGTTTAAATAGACGTTTAACAAGAAATTCAGTAAAATTTCTTAAACGTTTATAACAGAAGCGTTTCGTGTAAATTTCGAGGCTTAGAATAATATTATTACGTTGATGGTACATAGTACTAACTAGCCATTAAGGTATATTATATTTATCATTACCTTTTAATTCAAGTTGATATCATTTTAAATGTGGATTTTGAATTGCTATAAGGCTGACGAATTTAATTTGTGTTCGTAACAAAAACTTTTGATAGCTTTAAGTGTTCTCTTTTTCTTATTTGTATATTTTACGATATAAAGTAGCTGTAAAAGATATTTAATAGTTAGGTATTCGAATCGGCGGTGTAATATCCGTAATTCCGATTATATCAGGTAAACAGCTTTAATTATATGTATTTCGGGAAAACACTATGGGTATTTAAACTTAAGTTAAATCGATATTGATATGTTATTCGAAGCGCAGATAATTTAGTTAGTTGTATTACGAATATAGATTTCTAGTTTGTTTATATTGACTAATAATAATAGGAATACCGTTTTAAAGTTAATTACGTGAAACTTGACCGGTTCGAATCGCGTATTTACAACGAATATTTTTAGTAACGATACTTTGTTTTTGTAGAATAGGACTTTTTGATATTCTACTACTCGGTTGAGTTGAAATTTCGGAAATTTCGCCGCGAAAGCATAAAATTGTTGCTTTCCAGTGGTTAAGATTTCGGCCATACTGGTATCAGGTATAATATCCTTAAATCGGTTTCCATACCTATTGAAAATTATTAATTATAATACTATATATACGTTTCATTCGTTGTTTTCGTAGTTTAAGCCTGCATTATATAAGAACGAGGTATCATATAGGCTGGTAAAAACTCGCTGAACGGCTTCATTATCCTATGTTATTAGGTAAACATTATTACTTTTAAAGTTTTCCTCTCCGGGAATATATTCGTAGGGATAGGCATTAAAGTTATCATTTCTATTTTCGTATTCGGTTGCGTATGTTATAAAGTTGCTTTCGTCTGTTTCTTAGGTAGGTAATTGGCCTAAAACTGGCGTTTAGTTTGAATATATTCGAGTATTGAGTGGTTAGTCGAGTAATAACCAACTTTAATGCATATAATATAGCGTTTCTGAAAACCTGTACAACTTTGTATGTTTTCTATAGGTATTGCTATAGGCATGGTAAGTTTCGCCCTTAGCTAAAGGTTTATCCTTTAAAATAGTTATTTTACCCTTAGTTTTCGGGGTTTTTTACCTGATGTTTCTGTTTATAGCTGTATTTAGGCCGCTTATTTTGCCTTAGATACACTTGAAGCCTTTAGTTTAAAACGTGGTAAATAATCTCGGAAAGGTTTGCTTTAGTAATCTGACTTTTACCTTTAGTTTTCTCGGTTATAAATATCGATCCAAGGCTTATTTATCGATATATTAAGGTTTTGAACGATATTTTAAGGCTTGTATAAAAAGAATTCAAATCCTTTTTAGGCTTAAATAATGTAAGGTTAAAGTTTGGGTTTCTGTAGTATATTTTTGTAATCATTTGGATAAATAGTTCATTAACCTTATATTCCGGTTTATAAAGGTCGCCCAATACTTTTGGATATTCGTTAATAAATCAATAATTACTTTTTATAGTCTTTTATTAACTCTTTTACGTTACCTTTTTACGGATTTCCAAGTAATATTAGTTTAATTCTTATTGTAAAGTTTATAATTGATTTCTGTATTAAAGTTCGATTTTAAGCTTTTATAATATGTTACAAATGTATTTACGTGTATAGGGTAGTATATGTACCATTTCTTAACCTACTTAAATAACATGATATATAAAGTAATATAAAACTATAACAGTTTAATATTTAGTATTTTATACGTATTTAGTTTCACACGTATTTTATTTTCAAATACTTCTTATAATTTACCGTTATAATTTTCATTTTGTTATATAATCTAACGAAGTTAGTCAATTCAGTCGGGTTGCTTTTATTAATTGGAAAGAAGTGTGGTGGTTGGTTATGATAAAGGTTATAATTAGTATATATTGGTTCGTAAAATATGTATTAGCGTTTGCGCCGCTTATATTATTTCTGGGCAGGTCATTCTTTCTATCCAGTTCGTTTTTATCGCGGCCGAATCGGTTATTACTTGTATTCGGGGTTTAATCTTGTTTTTATCTTTATTTAAAAGTACGTTTTTGGGAGAGTTTGTGGTAGACCCGCGTAGTTAATTATTTTTGTAGCCCTTTTTCTTCTTCTATCGATTTCTTTAACTCCGTTTATTCTTAGCAGAATGCGTTCAACTTTGTTAAAAGCTTCGTAAGCTATATTTACTAAGTTTTTTCCCGTTCTCTGTTTATTATTTTAAATAGGCGATTCTATTATTTTTTTAACTAGTATCATTTTACAAATTTTACCTTTATTACTTTATCGTTGGTTTATGTTATGACCTAAGCACATTGGCGGATCAGGAAACAAGCCAGCATGTAGCTGAGCTACCGAGAGTCTGAAGTCCAATACATTAGGCGGGGAACATCTCTCGGTAAGCCTCAGTACTGAAGATAGTATGAAGATCATAGGATATAAGGACACGACCATCACTACATAGATAGTATTTACTTCATAGCTCTTCAGTTGTCAATCTAAGTATTTAGTCTCAGTATATTCTGAATAGCCTCATGGCTTTTGATCATTACTTGCACGGTTGCGATATTGTTCACTCAGCACCTCTGCTATCTTTTTGATAGCATAAACCCTCTGACACCTTCTATATACCCACGGGTATTTAGTGTGATCATTACAGTTCATTTTAGTATTTAAATACATCGGGTCGTTCCCAACAATATTCATTTAATGCGGATATTATTGTTACTAGTTTTATAATTACCTTTACTTTATAGTTATCTTTGTAGTATTTGCAAAATTGTATTATTGATTACATATTATATATCTGGCGTCTAATCTATAAAGTTCCTCCTAAAATCGTCGACTTAGTCGTGTACTGTAATATTTCTGTATTAATAGTTGAAAATTATATTAATAACGTATGTATTCATTATAGAAAGATTCAAATTCTCTACTAGTATTTCGATTTCATTATTTTATAGATTAAGGTTTAAATATTTCAAAGTATTATTACAAAACGTCGTATTTATAAATGAACAATCTATATAATTGTTAGTTTTTTCTAGGTTTGTTACTAATAGAGTTATAATTATTAGAGCATAAAGTATACTCAAACGATTAGAAGACCAGTATGTTTGTATACCTAAAATATATGAATATTGTAGATATTGGTTTTGGGTAGTAGATAAGATTCGTTTAGGTTTAGAATGAAGTAAATAAGAAGGTTCGGTTTAAATAATTTAAACGAAAAGGTATATTATGTAAATACAAATGAATAAAATGTAATACAACGATGAAAGTAAAGTATTTTACTCTTAATGAAATAAGTAAAATACAAATAAATTGTAAATGAAGCGTAATTAAAAGTTAGTTGAACGTCTTAATTTAGCGCTTTTAACGTTTTATGAATACTACAACAATTAATAGATAAGTGAACTTAAACGTTGTAATTGATATATTTGAATAAGTAATGTAAACTAAGCGGGTAAAGGTGACTGTGGTTATGGTAAAGTGGCAAAAGGAATATAGAAAGGTGTATATATATAATAAGCGTATTAAAAGTTATATTTTATCCGTAAATTCCTTGATCAGTAGTTAGATCATTACTTTTAAAACGGAAGTGGTTGCGGGGTATTTTAAAAGTTGTGCTTTAGCCGTTTGCATAGTTTGCAAGCAGTTTAATTACATTATTTTAACCGTTTTCATGGTTCGTAAACGGTTTGGATATTATTTTTAGCCGCTCCTAAAGTGTATAGACAGTTTGGATACTGTGTTTAGATTGGATAGATCCTAACTAAGGGTTTCGAAACTTAGTATTTTTCGCTTACGTAACTTAATACATAATAAGACACTTTCCAAAAAGTATCCGGATACGTTGAAAGTGTTAAAGAGAGTTAATGGATAATATAATAGGACTTTTAGTAAATAAGGCATCAATTAGGTTAATAATATCGTACTAGAGTCATTCTTTTTAGAGTTACTTTGGATTTTATAGTCTTGTTACGTTTTGGGTTTTGAAGATATTCCCGTATAGTTTCTATAAGTCATACTGTTGATGCATAAATAACCAGGACCGTTATAGCATACCGTTATAAGTACTTAACTTATATTTATCTTTTGTTTCCTAAGCTATTTGTTGTCGATCGAGTAAATTACGAATTAGTATTGGTAAGGTCTTAATATGTTAATATAATGAAAGACTAATCGTAAAGATTAGTATTAAATTATAGTAGTAAGATAAGATATCAAAGACAAAAAACATTTAAAGAATGCAAGTTATAGGTGAGAGGTTATGACTTTTTACCCAGGTAGTAGTACTTTACCATATACTTTGCTAATATATCTTCTAGATAGTTGAACTTTCCCGTGAACTTTGCCAGTACTACTTCTAATTAGTGGCACGCTATCATGCACTTTGCAGGAATGCACCTTATAGAGTGGCATGTTACGGTGCACTCTGCCAAGGTGTAATCTGCAGCGTAGCCGCTTACTAATTAAAGAGATATATGGTAATATCTACAGATATATTAAAAAGCGCGTTATATGACATAGGTAAACCGGAACCAATAAGGTTTATACATTATACGGCGTATTAAAAAGCATGTTATATGGCGTAGATGACCCGAGATTAACATAACTTATACATTATACGATACGTTAAAAGGCACGTTATACGGCCCGCGCCCGACTTGCGCCCGGCCTACGTATTAAACGAAAATGGCTTCTACTTAATATTTAATCAGCAAAATACTGTAGTTTTAACGGCTTTTTAATAAATAGGAGCGGCGTATTATAAACTCAAGCTATTAGCCGTTAAGTTTATAAGTTACGTAACTATATATGTAATGGAATATATAGTACCTAACCCGAGAGCAGCTAGGGTGTGGTTTGGACGCTGTTTACAAATATTATATATAAGGGTATGTGACAGGTTGTAAATGGATCATATATATAAGACCTATATAAAGGACTACTGTAGACTCTTTTAGTCTTCCACAGTACCTTAATTGTAAACTTCATTTGATACCTATTTAGTATACCATCGTAGATTGAACTATAACACTCATGTTTTATCGGTGTCTTTATAATTAATTCAAGTAATAATACAAATATTTTCCCCTAACCTTATATATTACGAATAGCAACTTATTTAGTATAGTGTTGTTTTAGTATCTGGTATGATATTTTAAAAAGTAGGTTTTGCGTTAAGATCGCAAAAAATGAGTAACTACATAGGTTCATAGTCGTTATTGTATGACAATAGGAAATGTTTTTACCTATTAAGTGGCGTAAAAAGATATGGTAGATTAATTTTTGTGATACTTTGGGATTTAGAGTAGTATTTTTATGCCAACTAATGGTTTTGAGTGTTTTTTTATATCTTTTGCCTGTATGCCTTGAAAATATGCAACGTATTTGATGTATTTCTAGTTGAAAGCAGAGGGGTATTGAGTTTGATTTATTATTTGATTTAATCGAAATTTAGGATTAGTACCACGTGTAAACTCACAATTTCATTTATCATGACTATTGTTGGTAAAGCTTGAGACGTTGCAACATTGTCAATTCGATTGGTCGAAGTAACAGTAGTATTGTATGATCAAGTGGTGGATGTATTGTTTTAGGTTTGGCAGATCGCTAGCTAGTTTGTACGGTAATTTGCATTACCAATTGTTTGGCCTGTGCCCTAGTGTGAAGTGGAGCCGTACTGTACTTGACTTGCAGTCAATATAGTAGACTTATAAAACAATACACTCAACTTGCAGTAAGTATAGTGAACTTTATTGTAAGTAAAGTTTACCTACTGCACTGCAAATACTACTATTCCAATAGCTATAGTATTTTTTGATATTGTTTTAATAGGAAATCTGATGAAGTTAACTTAGGTTTGAAATATAATATTCTTTTTGCGCATTTTGATGTTCAGGCTTTTAATTAAAGTTTTTTGCTAACTGGGTTTACTATATTTACGATCGATATAATGAATAAACAAGAGGTTATTATAATCTTTCTAATTGACAATGTTGTTGATGTAGGGGAATATTACAATTGAACTTGGCACACATAATATTACAGTCGTGAATAAGAATTGTAATTGATTTGAAAAAGACCTTATAGATGGCACTGGAGTATTATAAAGCGTATTTAAACTTTTTGTACCCTGCAATAGCCTAGCGAGCTTGCTAATATAATGTGATTTTTCTAGATTTCATATTCCTTATTGCTTGCTGGCAAAGTATAAGCCTTTCCGACATATTATCAAGCACATTCATGTTTATTTTCGACTTTTTCCAGTATTTCAATATGTATGATGTTGGGTGACGTTGACATCGTATTCGAAGTAATCTTTAAAATTATTATAGATTTTTCGAAACGATAGGTAATTCATGTAGATGTAAATGTAGTAGTTTTTACGTTGATTGATGAGTATATTACCAAATAAAGAGTGAAAACTTGGTAGTTCAATCATCATTTCATAGATAATATTGACAAATAATTTTAATTTAATGTTCGAAAAGTTTCATAGTTCATTGTTATTCTTTTCCTTGTTGCCTTAGATTCTTACGAATATCGTATTTGTTGTGTAGTTCGTATTTACCATAATCATATTTCGAAGGTTACTAGTATTATATTGATTGTTTAGATCCTTTTAGTGCTTGCATCAGAAGTATTGTCTTTGGTATTATTGGGTAGGCTAGTTACCTTTAATAAAGGTTAGAGAGAAAATACTAATAGTTACACCTACCATAGGTTCATATATAATACCATTTATTTCTTATTATTGTTGGGTTTAGTATCATTGGAAAACGTTTTGAAATTGAATATGTTAGGAGTATTAAGTGATTTGTTAAGGGTTTTCGTAAGCTTAGTAATGCTTTCATTCATATTAAAGGGTTTTTTTTTGATAGGGCTTTTATGTGTATTAGGAAGTTCCTTAGTAAGATTGTTGAAGTTTGTGCTTTATAGATGAATGAATATAAAAACTTATTATATTATGATTTATTAAATTTTTTTGTTATAAATAAAAGTGACGTGTTAGATGATTTAGGTACGAGGGTTTGAGGAATTCATTTTGGTTTAGTTTTATGTAAGATTTTGCGAACGCATATAGTGGTATTAAGGCGCGTTGTCACTAGTAATATCTTTCCCCTTGTTTTTACGTATCTTTGAGGATTTTCATTTGTGGTGTAATTGTGAATTTTTTGTATCTGATTATTTTGCTTTCCAACTTTGATTGGTATTAAAATCTTTCATTTATGTAGTTCAACTTTTAATCTTATCTTAACTAACTTTTTTTGGTGCTTTGCACATATTCAGTTACTATTGGTTAAAGAATTTAGTTAAATCGGAAAATGTTATAATATCATAACCCATTTTATTAAACTTCAATTTCAAGATAGAGTGAATGATATAATTAGTTACGTATTTTATGGAAGAGATTTCGTTAAGATTTAAAAATCATAACGTATTATCAAAGTATTTAACAAATATGATTATGATGATTTTAAATATTTTCTTTTTACTAGAGTCAGTAACGATGTTAATTTCAGTGATGTTGAATATAATTTTGAGCTTTAAGGTTTATATATATATATTTCATTGACGACTTTATAGTATAAACCTATTTGATATATGAAATAGAAAGTGTATTATAGTAGGATATATAGGCTTGGTTGTTTGCTATTTTGTGGTTTGACTTGGCGGTTTTTATCAATGACTTGGCTGTTTGCCAACTTTAGGTGTATAATTTGGTTACAGCTTTTTAGCTTCAATATTTTAAGTTTATCATTGTTTATAGGTATATGAAGGCGAATAATATCATCAATTTTAACCTAGTAAATACTAATTAATATCATTAGGCTTGTATTGTTGTTACGTAATCGATTCGAATTATAGTTGAAGTAACTGGTATATTGTATTGAAAGTGGTCATATATTACTTCTTCATTTAGTAAACCGTTACCCGTTTTGCACACTAGTTTATGTAAACAACTTTTTTCCATACCTATAGTCGTCTATATTAATTTATGAATCGTTCAGAAACATTTTTTCATTTTGTATTACTGATGAGAAACATCTAGTAATAAATGTAATAATATTAGAAAAACATACGAAACTTGAGAAATTAACGAATTTGTATAGATTAACGGCGAAAATAATCCCGCCAATGTCATAATCAAGACCATGCCTAATAACGTCTTAAAAAGGGTTGTAAATAGTAATAAGCTAACTATATGGATTAAGTAATACGTCGATCGGCTAACATATTACACAAAGGAATATGGATACTCTAGCAAACTTGAAGACTGTTAGGATGGTAATATATAAAAGAAACGCACTCAAACCTACTAATTAAGGGTATGAGACCCATAGCGCACAAGTTTGTAACGAAAGACTTATGAGATATATTAAAATTGGTAGTGATATTACTGATAAGGATTTGAAAGCGTATAGCGATTATCTTTGATTGGTAATCGGCTGTATTGGCGCGAAAACACAAAATAAAAAGTCGCCAGTATTGAAATAGTATTGACTGTTATTGATACACATAATTAAAAGTATATAAATAATGAAACAATAAGTAATAACAGAAATAAAAACAGAAAATAATATATAACTAACTCAACTGCATTGAAAAACAAACAATTTATGTGCAAAAATATATACATTGCCCATAACTTGAAATTGAATATGGGTGTAGAAGGCAAACACTCAATTATAACGATGTTTTAGTGCGCTTAAAGTGATCGCTTTCACCAGTTTTGGCTGAAGTGCTATGTAGACCGGGAAAATAAGCCTGCGCACGGACGTTGAAACATAGCATAATATGTTAAGCTCCTCGGGAGAAGACCAAAGGGGGAGGCATCCGTAATGAGATCTGACTCGTTTCCTAGCGATGATTTGTGGCTGATGAAGGAAGAACTTGGCTGACAGTTTTGCTTGCACACCGGATTCGTCAGCAAGGTCGCCGCATACATAGTATACTATGACTATGGTCATGACAGCCCACCATACAGCAGTCTACCCAAGTCCTTGTCTCAGGTGCAGACCAGCCCCTATTTCGAGATCCGGTGTGCCGGGTGCACATGTGAAGTGTATGTCAGCAGATGCCCGGGCAGATCAGATGGAAGATGGATGGTCTGATGATGTCGAGATCGGGGGGGGGGATTCTACTTTTAGGATGTTGGGCGGCAGGAACGAGTAATACGGACACCGAGGGGGGGCCCTTGCTACCACTACACTATGCTATATGCTATGCTGTGGTTTCTATTCCCGGCGCCAAAGGGCGGGGTCGGAAACGGTTCATGCTATGACCAAAGCCAGTTACGTAGTTGGATTGTTAGATCGGCACTACTCCGTACTTGTGACGTGGTGCTAACGTGGTGCTCACTAGTAGACGTCCGCACTCAGGCAGACCCCTGCAGACCCGTCGCGACCGCCGTGAATGGGGGTGAATGGGGGTGAATGGGCAACGCCTCGGCTTGACTCGACCTCCTGGCGCTACCTAGGTACCCTTGTACCCTTGGGTCTTATCTCATGCATCACCACCTACTTAGCACTCCCCACCATCCCATCGTCCCCACTCAACATGTCCTGCACTGCAACCTTTCCACGAAACAATTGGACGGACCAAAAGAAGCTCGTCGAGCCGTGTTTCGACTCCGATCTGACGACTTGGCAGCGTGCCTGGAGCAGCGCCCGGAGCAGCGCCAGCGACCAACACGCCTGCCACCTGCCACCTGCCACCTGCCGACCTGCCGACCTGCCGCTTTCGTCGACATCGACCTTGATATCGGGATATCAATGCACGGTGTCGCTTCAGTATTTCCAATCCATTCATGGCGTCGCATCAGTCGCATCAGTCGCATCAGTCGCCGCCCCTACAAAACTAGTCATCTCACCCTCGTCGGACTCCCACCTGGTACGTCCTTCCTTGTGTGCGGAAAGCCAGCTTCATCCTCATCCTCACACGCCGTCACCGCCCGCTACACCAAGCCCAACATTGCCTCGTGTGGTTCCCGCCCATCGTCTTCCCGACGCTGCTGCTGTGCAACCCGTCCCCTACTGTCTGCGCCTCAGCCAGTGTGAAACATAACACGGCTGCTGGTGCACCTCGGCATGTCATCTTCAAGTGAGAACGAGCTGGGAACGACGCTGAGGCTGCAATGGCCACTGCACGTGCATTGCCCACTGCACACGGCACTGCTCTCCATCGCTCAGCGCCAGCTTCAGCCAGCCGTCTGTCACCTGATGGCTGTCCGGCCCCGACGCGAACTCGCGCCGGAACCAGAAGCAGGCGCCGCAGCTACTTCAACCTCGCCGCTCACCGCGGCTTACCTCCATCTACCGTGCTGCTGTGCCCACGCATGGACGAGCATAGCTGCCTTCTCTGCAGCTGTCCGAGTCCGTGCAGCTCAATCGCCACACACACAGACTCGCTCGATCCTTCCGAATCCTCCGCTCTCACCTGGTCATCACTGGGCCCTCGCTCCTCCTACCCAGCTTGTCGGCGTTTCCCCTTCGCCGCACTAGCACAAGCACAGACAAGCACATGCAAAGGCCTTCAGCGCACAATCAGCTTCTCACCAAGTCCACCTCGGGCACTGCCTCGCAATTCCAAATGTCCCCATGATCGCTGCCCATCGGCATAGTGTACGCCTTGCTGCATCCTTCCTCACCTGCATACCGTGTGTTGTCGGTGACTCCGTTGAAAAGCCGGGGCTTCCCCCATCCCACAGTCCTTGCAGATCGCACTGTTGCTTTCAGTCACACCTCGCTGACCTTGAACTCCATCCACCCCGCCTGTGGACCTTTGCACTAATCTTTGCCAGCAGCAAGCCGTCTTTTTTCGGTAACCCAACGGAATCTCGCATCGTCGACTCGTCTCCCTTCCCAATCCATTGGATCCCCGGCCTGCCTCCTGCTGTCTCTACCCGTACGCAGTCTCCACCGCCTCGAGAGCCTCTACGAAAGCACGCGTCCACATCCCAGCGATACGGTACTCAGCCGTCGCGGTCCGAAAGCCCGTGAGACACCACACCGACTGGTGAATGGTCGTGGCCACCGGCTCTATTTGCACGCCTGATGCTGTGGTGGCTCCGAGCTGAGCAGCAAAATTCAATATGACGTCCCCTCTTGTCAACAGCATGTCTCAATTCTTGCTCGACACATCCGCCGCCCCTCCAAGATGTGGAGGAGCTACGTCCAGAACTCACAGTACATCGAGCGACAGGCCCTCCACCTCCACCCAGAGTGTCATGTCATCTCCGCTGTCCGTCTCGCCCGAGCCCGCGTTTATTGCCGTCTCGGCCGCCTCCCAGATCGTGACAAACGATCACGACAGTCACGCCGATATATGGTACGATCAGCATGGGTTGCAGCCGTCGGGTGAGTCCGTCATGGTGTCTGGCAGTGCCTTGCGCCACCTGAACCTCTTCCTCGACCATCTGCTTTTCAACTTCCTTGCCGTCTCTGGCTCGACTGCCCTCTCCAATCTGCGGCCCGCCGTCAGCGACGTGCTCAAGCCCAAATTGGCCAAAGACGCCATCAACAATGCCGACGAGGAGTTGCGGGAGTACCTTGGTGGAGGTGATGATGAGGAATTCTTGCAGGCCCCAAACTCTGCCTCGTCGGGGGACTGGGACCTAGAGCTCGTCTGGAAGCGCACACGGTTGCGATGTATGGTATACTCCTCGTTGGGCGACATGGAGGAGGAGGATGAAGACCATCACATGGAAGAGGGCTTACTGGGCGGCAACGACGATGCTTCGAACGTGTCCCCCGCTGTGGCCATTTTTCTCACATCGATCCTCGAGTATTTGGGCGAGCAGACCCTCATCTCGGCAGGACAGGCATCTTGGAACCGCATGCGTGTCAGGTACGAGAAAGAGCTGAAAGACGTCAGCAAGAGCCGCTCGGACATGGTTGACCGAATTGTCGTCGAGGATGTTGACATGGAGCGCGTCGCGCTGGACCGCACACTTGGGAGGCTGTGGAGAGCCTGGAGGAAGCGGGTCCGATCGGGCCCCGTTAGCGTCGATCCTTCGAACCGGCCCGCTTCACGCGAGATGCACCAAGCTCGTCTCGGCAGCTTGAACGGGGCCGAGGATCATATCTCACCAGCAGTGAAGGAGTCCATGAAGGAACCAGATGAAGCAACCCATGAGGAGCTGGATGAGGACAAGCAAGCGGCAGCCATCCCTCTACCGATGAGTGCCAGAGATATTGAAGAGATCGAGGTTCCGGGCCTGGTTTACTACAGCGATGAGGAAGAGGAGGATGACGAGGAGGCGCTGGATCTGGGCACGCGGCCAAAGAGCATGATGATCATCCCGTTAACCCAAAGAGCAGGCCTCGCATCACCCAACATGTCCAAACCGACCACTCGAACTCAATTCACACGAGAGCGCGCCCAGACGCTTCCTATGCCTACAGCCTCTGCGTATGTCAAGCGGGAGAACTTTAGCGCTGAGGACGACGATAAGTCTCAAGTTGCGCAGTCAACCGACGAAGCTCCACCGGAGACAGCTGCAGTGAAAAGCAGCCCTGAACAAAAGGAAAGGAAGGCTGGGATGTCCGCAGAGGTAGCAGAGCAAGCGGCAGAGAAGGAGACCTCGGAACTAGAACCGTTCCACATGTCGCACCGCCTTTCTGGTCCTCTCTCTGGCGACGCGGCGGCTGCGGCTGCCAGTGCCACTGTTGCCTCATTACTAGCGCGTTCAGAACACCGGTCACTAACTCGGGAGGATGACGAGACGGACACGGACTACGAGGAGATCGAACAGGCTCAGATCATGACCTCCTCGAGGATATCTATTGGGGGCAGTATATCGGGTGGAAGCGAGTCGTCCTCGAACTCGGAAAAGAGCAGCCGGCCGCGGCCGCCTCTGTCAATTTCGACTATGCCAGTTCGATCAGCTTCCTTAAGGCTTGTTGATGTCACCAGCCCGCGTACCCCATCGATGAGGTCCCATAGGAGCTCACTACAGCATGACCTGAACAACAGCAGCTCTCACTCTCGGTCTGTGTCGAGAGCTAGCAGCTCACACACCCAGCAGTACCATGATGAGCAGGTGCAAATCGAAGACAACCGGAACCAGAGGACTTCGGGCACGAGCGCTGCGGGAATGGGGAGGAGCAATCTGGCCTCGTCAATATCGGAAGAAGAGACGCCAACTTCTGTCCACCGAACTCCCATGTCTGTGCTTGAGGCCCGGGACTCTGTGATTGGGCCCCAGGACTTGCATGAGAATGATGCGGTGGTTCCGCCGGCGGAAGAACCTGTCTACCAAGTGCGAACCTTGTCGCGTATACAGCCCATGTTTGGCTCTGTAAAGCGTCATGAAACAAGCTCCCCACAAACCTCTGCGACCGGCGAAGTTGAGCAACAGGAGTCAAAGGAAGCCGCCAGAACAAAGGTTACGGTTCTTAGTGCTCCTCCTGACTCGGCCACATTCCTGGACGACGATGAAGTAGGTCCACTTCCCCAGCGAAAGCCGAAGCAGTCTCCTCGACAATATGGTCTATCCACGAGTCCGCCAAGCCCTGATGTGCCGGAGAAGAGCCAACATCGTAGCAACCGGTCTCCCAGTGGAGCAGGCATCGGCGTTGTGTCCGCGGATCGTGCCGCAGACGGCGAGGTTCCACGTCCTTCTGTAGCACGGCCCCCACTCCACATTCCCACGTCTTCGACTTCCTCCAACAGAGTACGCCCCGCCCGTGTCTCGCAAGAGAGTGTCCGGCCGAAACCCGATGAGGTTATGAAAGACTTCGAGGACCTTATTCGAAGCAACGAAACTATTCAGTACACGCTCACTCCGGAGAACATGCGTGGGATTGAGGTATGGTCTGCCATCTGAGCAGCGGGAAGCAATACGCTAACAACAGAAAAAGGGGTCACCAAGAAGCCTCGGCGGCACGACGAACAAGGACCGCGCTACTTCTTCGGCAGCGAAGAAGCCCGTCGAAGTTAGGCGATCAGCCTCCGTCACTCGCGCGACCGGGCTTCGCTCACACCCCGTTGACTTCGTCGCAGAGGCCAATGGTTGCCCGCCGGTGTCAATGAGCCATCGGCGCGTCGCCCTCCCTCAAGCTCGCGACGCCAGGCTTGCTCACGACTCGGTTCTCGAGTTCGCCGACTTCATCCGCGCCACCGGCCCTCCCGGTGTCGAGACAGCTCCCGTTCCGTCGAATAGGCCTCTACGCAAGAACAAGAGCATTAGTCAAATCGTATCGGCCGTATCGCCGGCACTCGTTTCCAAGCCGAATCATTGTCAGCCTGCCGTGGGTGGTGGAAGCGTCAGCCGGGCTCGTCTTCAAGCTAGGGATGCCACTATGGACTCCGGCGACAGCTCTGTCTTGGTTGACTTTATTCGCCAGGGACCGTCGGGCAACACGGGAAACCCTCGGGTCCAACGAGCAGGGGCGCCTTTCCGCACCACGACGGACTCGGACCAGATGCAGCCATCTGCTGGCGGCAGGGCTCAGGATGCATTGCTTCATGACGTACCAGAGACGCGTGCGAGCCAGGCGTCCAAAGCCTCAACCAACATGACCGACATGTCGGCACCCTCCATTCAGTCTTCAGTCAATTCGCAGAGCGCTCTGCTAGGTCGCCACCAGGTTGCCGCCCAAGCGGGTAGCTCTTGGGACGAGGGTGACATGATGCCTGTGCGCAAGCAGCGACGCGTGCGAGACCCGTATGCCGTCGACTTGAGCGACGAGGATGAAGAAGAGGACAACTTCGACTACCAGCCCACCGCCAGCAAGCGCAAAGCTCCGCCAAAGGAAGAGAGCCTGATGGACTTTCTGAACAGCGTCGCGCCTCCATCATCAGCAGAGCCCGTCCCCTTTGCCCTTTCAAGCACACAGACAGCGCCTGTCAAGTCATCTCTCAAGAAGAAACACAGCACTCCGTCGCTCATGGCGCGATTCCGTCAAAACAGCAGCACTACCCCATCTCCCGTCCCTACCGGGCCCTCGTACGGCACCACGGGTTCCGCAGGCCCCATCGGCCAGCCTACGATGAATCGTTCCTTCAACAGCAAGCCGTCCAGCAACAAGGGCTACATCCCGATCCAAGTCAACATCCCCACAGGCGGCGACCTCGTCCCCTCGGGGTACGGCAACATGGGCGGCTCATCCGCCACCACCATCCATTCGCCCTCATCGCGCCCAAGCGGCCGCGTGGCGATGAAGTTCGAGCCGCGCGAGCCGGTGTCGGTACCGACGCGCGGCACGAGCGATCTGGCCGAATTCTTGCGGAGTAGCGAGCCGCCCGGGGCGATGGTCACGGCGAGCTGGAGCCGTGATGCCGACGTGCCGAGCACCGGCGGGTCGAAGCTGTTTGGGCGTCGGAAGAAGTCGACGACGGGGTTCGCTTAGAAAGCAACTGGTGGCGACCAGACCGAGAACCTGGCGTTTCTTTGGGACGCTGCGCAGGCGTTGGTTGGCCAGCAAGCCTTTTGTGAACTACCCGAGACAGTGCATGATCTGGAGTTTCTCACGAAGGGCACTTGGACCTCTAGATGAACACGTATCAACAGCGCTTCATGACAATCCGGGTGTCTGTACATACTCTTTCGCGACAGTGGCACATGCGCGGCACAGCAACTAGGATAAGCACTGCAGTCTCTTTCGCCCTCAAAGTTGTGCATCTATCTTCGTTTTTACCTTTGGTTTCCTGGGGGCGGCTTGGCTCTGCAATCAGGGACACGTGTTTGGTACCACCAATCTGGTTCCCCATATGCTTTCGGAATTCTTCGCTTCTTTCGGTGCCTCGCTTTCTTATCTTGTTGTGTGTACAGACGCGTGTGTATGACAGTATCAAGAGCCACATAATTGTGTGATTGTGGAGACAAGTTGAGATACTGGATGGGTTTGCATTGGATGAAGGGAGGAGGGGATATATAGGGAGCATGCCGAGAGCAGAAATCTGGCTTGCAAGAAGCAGGGCCTGGCGGCTGGCCTGTGAGTGTGTGCCCCTGAATAGAGCCGCGAGGCGTAACATAGCATAGTAGGACACGGAAGGGCGACGGACAGGTTGTCTATAGTTTGCTGTGTGAATTCAGTAGTATCTATCTCATGATTGTGTTTGACAGGGGGATCTTGGCTAGAATGAATCTTGACTGGCTCTGTGCACGCACCATCTACACATCTACCATCTATCTGCATGCATGACCTTGGGAGACCCGGCCTAGACCAACCAGCCTTGAGGGATACTAGTGGAATCCAACTTCTCCAGGCCACTGGTATCAGGCAGGACCTCGCACTTGGAGGCTGAATAGATTCCTCGTGGCCCTCCATTCAAAAATGGCACAGGTACTGTGTCCAGATATTCACATGCGGTATTGATACGGTAGGTACGTGTGTATTGGCGCCCCACACGGCCGGGTTCCAAGTCTCCGGCTCCGGGTGAAGAAGAATCCCCTCTCTACTTCCCGCACACAATTTGTCGCCCACCGAGTTTGTTCCGCCCTTCGCATTATACTTGGTCTCTTTCGACATTCTCCTTTTTTTTTTTTTTTTTTTTTTTTTTTYTYTTTTWTCTGGGTTCTGGGAAGAATATCATACGTTACCGAGCGATACGGTTGTTACCTCCCCAGCACTTCGTCACCCTGGGACAAGCATGAGCGCGACGAGAATCCCAATGCAGTGCAGTGAGTGGCAACACCAGGTCCACGCCCGACGCCTCGTCCACCTTGGCCGAGGGCGTGAGCAAAGCCGATGATGCGCTGCGGCAGGTGCTGGAGCTTGGGCGCGGGGACTGACGTTCGTATCTGGCTGGCGCCATGCTTGTTGTTGTTGTGGGTGAGCGAGATTATTTTATAAGCATCCTCATCCATAACGTTAGGTGGCAAACTCGCAACTCAGGGCATTTATTATATCCATTGCCGCGTACCAATCATCCGTCACGTACCAATTCTTTCCGCGTTGTATAGGTCGATAAAGATTAATCGTCAATTGTTATCCTAGCAATCTTTACATCAACGGGGATATTTTGGCTTATCATTAGTTTTTTTTCATTTTGCTTAACATTGCGTGTCATACCGGATAGTTTATTCACATATTCATCAACCCAAATAATTATGTTGGTAAAGTCTATTGTACCGGGTACGTTAACGTAAAGATAATAGTAGAAGAGTTGTAGTGCATATTGAAGATAGATAGTTTAGAAGGGAGAAGAGGCATCCGGAGAGTGCACGCCTCAGGTGAGAGCTTATAAGCTCTCACCTGGGTAGTGGCACTTTACTACACGCTTTGCCAATCTCCCTTCTAGGCAGTGGCATTTTACCATACACTTTGCCAATGCCCCTTCTTGGCAGTGGCACACTATTATACACTCTGCCAATGCCCCTTATAGGCAGTGGCTCGTTATTATGCACTCTGTAAGAATGTACCTTGTAACGTAGCACATTACCGTACATTTTGTAAGAGTGTAACTTGTAACGTAGCCGCTTACTAACTATAAAGATATATAATAATATCTATATAGGCAATCTTTTCTTTTTTCGGTGCAGCCTGTATCCGTCATTTAGTAGTAACGGTTTAGTTTATCCGAATTCCAATTAGTCGTTTAATTATAACAGTATTGATAATATAATTTGTTGAGGGTTCTAATCAATAGTTTTAATAACGATAGTGGTTGTAATGCAGTATACATTATGAAAGTTTTAATTAGCAATTCTAATAGTAATAGTAATGATAGTATAGGCTTCAATTAGTTTAAATAGTTAGTAATAGTATTAGTCGAAAAAGTTGTTAATCCTTATAAAGTTGTAATTGCAAAGGTATAATTATTGGTGCTACGTATTTTGGGATTAATATAAAAAGATGTATCGTTATCGATTTAAGCAAACCTTTTTTCACTTTAAATAACGTGCTTTTTCTTATAAGGTAAATCTCTCATTAACTAATCGGCGTATATACGCTCAAACCACTGTTTTAATTAGCTATTTAAACCGCTTATATGGTTTAGTCATTTAATGAATACCACGTCCTAATCGCTTTTTCAAATAAATAACTCGTAAAAATCGGTTTTTCTGGCGCTGTTTAACGTGGTAGCATAAATGTAAAAAAGTTGCCACCGCTGCTACCCGCCACTAACTTAGCCTTAACCTTACCTCATTAAATAACATGTCGTTAATACCAACCTTTATCTTCAGCCCCTCCGTTACCGCCATCACCAACTAAGTTTTTATCCCCTTTCCTTCTCGTTTTCCCGCCGCCGCTGCCGACTGAGCCGCGACTCCTCCTATTCCTTTCCCCCTTTCCTTCTCCCCTTTCTCTCCATCTTATAGGAGGAAAAGAGGAAACCTTTTAAGGTTATGAACCTTACCTTTTTGCTGTAAATGAAAACCTTATTACCTATAATGACCATCCATCGCTGTAAGCGTAATATCGCAGTATTATAACGCGATTCGTATTATTTATTTCTCCTTTAACTTATACTATATTAATGTCTTTATAATTGAGGCCGAGGCGGCCAAAAATATTCGCCGCCTAGAATTACGATGTATAAGGGTACGTTACACAGCTTTTTTTAATGCGTAAAACATTAAAACAGCGTATCTAGATTCTTATCTATAGAACATTAATAAATATATTCTATATACCGTGTATTACGTTCTCCGCTACGAATAATTTTATCAATGATTACTATCAAAACGGGGGTTGATTGACTTATTATTATTGTTACAAACGGATTAGTAATGTATATGCCTCCGTTTAGATAGTTTTAAGGTCGTAAACTAAAGCTTTATTATCCACCCGTCGTTTTTATAATAAGTTACCTACTTTTTTGATTCATAATTCAAATCGTAACTAATTATTACCTATTATTTTAATATCTCATTCGGTTTTTTCTTTTTTTATAAAAATACAATTACCTTTGTAATACTTATCATAAGCTGATACTAATTAATAATAGGTGTTAACCGGCGGTTAAAAGAAACAACAACCGTTATTACCGCTTACAAAGTAAGCTAACATATATACTACGTAAACAAATTCGACGACGTTATCGCGCGTCGTCGTGAGGAAAGTAAAAACCCCTTAAAATCCTTGCTTAAGGCATATAACCTAAGACGCAAAGCCTTCTTCCCAGCGGCGACGCTAATGGCGGCGTCGATAGTGGTAGTGGCGGTAGCGCTAGTAATAATAGCGGTGGCGAAGGAAATGAGGAGAACAATAATGAGAATGATGACAACGTAACCCCTCCCTCCCCCTCCCTATGTAGCAGTGACTAGCTACCTATTTTTACGTTTTATCAATTCGTCTGGCCATAATTCAATTTTCTATATAGTAATTAAATTCATTTTTAAAAAATCGTAATGTAAGTGAGAAATACTAAAGGTAAAACGTGAAAAAAAGAATCTAGTGAAATCAAAAATAATAAAAATAAAAAGTAATAATATTGGTAGGCTTTTATCTTTGCAATATAGTCGCTTAGAATCACTATAGTCGAAGTAACTAGTGCTGCATTGATATTTTTGATTGAGATGTGTAAGTTCTAAGTTTGGTAGATCGCTAGCCGGTCTATACACTAATTTGTATGGCCAAACGCTTTGGCCTGTACCTCACTTTGAAGTGGGTATCTACTGCACTGCACTTGCAGTGTAGTGTATTAATTTGCAGTACGTACAATCAACCTTACTACAAGTAAAGTTGACTTGACTATACTACACTTGACTGCTATTCCAATACTAGCGGCTTTTTGTTTTATGCCTGTACGCCAGCGTAGCTTGCCATCAATTGGTAGCAACCTTTGATATCCTTCTTTAATCTGTAAGCCAATAACAAGCTAGACCCCTGTCGATTCCAGTTAATTTATACTGAAATTAATATCAATTACAGCTCTTCGTAGCCCTTTTACTCCACTCCTCTAAGGCCTTCGTTCCTTAAATCCCGTACACAGGTCTTTCGCCACAGACCTGCGCAAATCAGGTATGCTATCACTTGCGTACCTTTTGCCAGTAACTCAAACTAATACCATTACTACCTTTTCCATCATTGTCATCGCCACTATTACCCTGGCGGTCTTCCAGTTTACCAAGGCAACCCTATTTTTCCACGTCACGTATTGGGTGGTCCACGTATTCCTCGATTCGTATAATTAGCGTATTGCAATCCACAAACCTTTCCAGGGCGCCATTAGATGTAGCATTAGTTATAACATCGTTAGAGTTATCTTTGCCGTGAATTTACCGGAATTTATCGATTTTCCGAGCTTCGTATGCCTCCTTTAACGTTATTACATCTATCATTAGGCGTTTTTAATTAGTTGTACCTAATTTTGATAGGTATTCGTAAAAGCTTCGGGTATTAATATATACCACTATAGGTATCGTTAATAGTTCTAGCAATTTGATAATAATCCTTAATATGCTGTTAGTCACTATACCGATATTAAAGCTTACCATTATGTTATAAACTTTTAAAGCTAATATAATTCGGGTTACGCGTTTATATTTAACAAATATATAGTATGTAAGGTTTCTGGTAATTGTAAATTGCCTTTTAAACCTAGCCTTATTAACGAATATTATTAGGAAGCCTATTGGCAATAGAAGGTTAATATTATTGGTAAATAACCCGTTCGTAAATATTATTAGCTTAGCTTTCGTCAAATTTACAAATACCATATTAATTCCTCTTTTTACGTAATCCATTTACTAATAAATCCTCTTATTTAACTTATTAAAGTTTTCGTCTTATAGGTCTTATACTTATATTATAATGAAAAGGTCATACGATACTTCCGATTAATATAATGTGGCGATGTAGAACGCATAGGTTCTTTACTCCAAATATCTTTTTAGTCTTACCTCGTTGGTCTTATCGATAATTGTTAAGCTTATAACTTACCCTTTTTAGTGCAAATTAATGAAAATATCGTTTTTAGCCTTAATACCCTAGATATGGATTAACGATCTATTAAAGTTAAGTTATATACCCTCGACTAAAGTTTTAACTAGCTTATACTTCCAAAAGCCTAACTTCTCGATAACACGCTATTCCACCACCACAAACCCAATATCGTCAAAGAAAAGGGTATCGTTAATTTATATACCTACGATATTAAAGTTTTAACCCTTTATAATGAATAAGTATAAATTAACGATGAAAGGTTTTATAACAAACCTATTTTTAAAGTATACATAGTATGTTAGGAACCAGTAGATGCCTACCTTAACTAGTTCGTATAAAGGTTTGATATAACGTATTACTGTACCGACTGGAAACTTATCCCTTAATTCTTTTAGTAACTTTAGCAATATAATCCGTTAAAAATCGGTAACAGACTACATATACGCTTAAGTAATATCCCAGCCATTAAGTGTAAACCGGCTTTTTACGCCAGCAGCTAAATTAGCCGTAATAACGATGATCAAACGCTAACTATTTTTTTAGATTATAGATAATTTAATAATGATTCAATCCTTACCTTTATTAACGCATCTTTAAGCAAATAACCGTGACTTTTCGTACGGCCGGTCCGTAGTATTACCCTTAACCTCGTAAACTATCCTTAATTTAAAGATAATAACGTTTTAACCCTTGAAATATGTCAACGGTATAAACGATATAACCCTCCATAATAGGAAGCCGTTAATTTCCACCTGATTGATTTCCTTAAAGTACTTACCTGATATGTTAATAATACCTCTAACATGTAGCCTAAATATAAGTTTTCCGTTTGACTT
Source organism: Anisogramma anomala (assembly GCA_038502455.1). Classification (NCBI taxonomy): domain Eukaryota; kingdom Fungi; phylum Ascomycota; class Sordariomycetes; order Diaporthales; family Gnomoniaceae; genus Anisogramma; species Anisogramma anomala. Next base: position 22,299,000 of record JASMMZ010000002.1, read on the forward strand.
TTTTATTTAAAATACCTACGCCATTGTATATACCTTACTGGACCTATAATTCTCATCGCCGTTCTACTTTTTAGTGTATATCTTCCTCTTGTATAGTCGTCCACGCCGCCGACGTTCCATTAAATTGTTAACTATCGGCTCGGGAGGATTATTTTAACTAATTCGTTCAACTCGGAAATCATCGACGTTAAGATTTTTATCAAACTTAAAATACATGAAAGGTCTTCAGTACAGCTTAACTTGTGTAACTTGAAAAATCACGGAGCCGTTAGTAATTTGAACCATTTGTTATAACCTAAGGACCAACTGCAGGTCATGGAATAGGCCAGCGGTCCGCTGTGCTATCAGAAGCCTGATGTCCAACACATTAAGCCAGGGATCTCTCTTATGTAGAGACCCAGAGTTAGGGTTGGGACCGCAAGGACCGCAGAGCGGTCCAGTCGATACTACATTGGACCGCAGGAAGCGACCAGCGACTTCAGCGGTCCAGTACTGAAGATGGTATGAAGGCCATAGGATATAAGGATACGATTATCACCACATAGATAGTATTTCCTTCATAGCTCTTCAGTTGTCAATCTAAGTATTCAGTCTACACACCTGAATAGCCTAATAGCTAGTGATCATTCTACAGCACGAACAAACATCTTGATATTTTACCTTTGTTACCTCTACTACCTTACTGCTAACATAAACCCCCTGACACCTTCTATTTACTCACGGGAATTTAGTGTGATCATTACACCATTACGTTTGAATTAGTAATACCTAAGATTTTATATGGCCTATCTCATTTAAGTAACTCGCGTCACGTAAAAATTTTTCTTTAAAGAAGAAGTAAAAGCACGTCTATTATAAAAGGTGCGTTCCTAGTATTAAGGGCATTATTAATCCAACAGCGTGCCGATTCCTTTCTTAATTCCATTAAAGCTTTGTTATATGTATTAATACGTTTTTAGGTACTAAACGAGGATGGTGACTTAACCGTTATACGTAGATATGCCCCAAATACCAGTAAAATTAATACAAATCCACTAAGGCTAACAATATCGTTAAGACCTGTTACCTCCATTTAAAGCCGTGTCTCTTAACTTATAAAGTTTTCGATTTCCAATACAAGGATATTGTAAGTCTTTCGTAAAAGGGTATATACCTTTTCGACCTTACTAATATCCTAGTAAACTTTAATAGGGACCTATTTATACTAAATCCCTATTAAATTTACATTAGTTTAAACTTTAATATAATAAAGTTAATATCAGCATCGTAAACCAGCACGTTTAATGGGCCAAGGTACGTGTTAATCTATAAAATACGCAGTGTTTCCCATGTTTTTTCGTTGTAATAGTTTTAAAAAACTTGGCTCCGTAAAAAGTCATAGCGGAATTCATAACATATAATACTAACTTACAGTCCAGGTAAAATACATTTACGAAAATTTTCGAATTAAAATCTTAATTTTTCTTTAACGTAAACTTGAACTTTAAATGAACTTGAAAGTGTATTTGGTAATAGTAGTAAAGATGTTTAACTTCCTTTAATATTGGTAAGTCTATATCTTTGTAACTAATTACCTTTAAAACCCTGGAAAGCCTATTATTTACCGGATAGTTAAACCTACGATATAGTTAACGAAGTTCCGCCTCCATTAAGTTTAACACTATTACCTTTGGCACTTAAAGATAAAACCGGAAATACTCCCACTTAAAGCCTAGTAAAAACCTTTTACCTGATTTAACTTATATTAATTCGTTAATATAAACGTTAAAGTTAACGCTGAGGTTTTTTATATCTTTTAGGCAAAGGAGAAAAGAGGTAGGAAATTTAAGGATATGGAAAACAATAAAGCTAACAACAATCTTTACCATCGTCGATCCCAGTAAAAATAGCTCTTTTATAAGGCTAAAGTCAACCTTAGCTTTGCCAGCATCCTTGTGGTCAAGTTCTGTAGCAATATCAGTATCCTTTCGCAACGCGATGTATTACGAATAGACTCTTGTTAAATACCGTATTACCCCCGTATCCGGCATAATCCCCTAAAAGACTTAATTCGCATAACGATATTAGATGATAAAAATGTATGTAAAGCCAAAATCTTTATCGTTATATCGAAGATAAGGGTCTTCATCTATAAAACGGTACAAAAAGGTGTAATCGGCTAATCATTACGTTACTTCCAGGCTAATACCGGTACTAATGTTTTTGTGTCAACCGATAGCCTTTGACTTATTTTCCTCTTCTTTATTTTCACTTTCTTTAAACTATGTAACCCGTTTAATATAGTCCTAGTTAAAGACAAAGGGGTATTACGTATAGTATATTACCTATTTTACTTTACGTTCGGCGATAGTATAACGTGTTAACTAACAGCCTTATTTACCACAAATCCAATATCTTTTAATATTTAAGGTAAACTTACTTAGTAGGTTTAAAGATCTCAAGGAAAAGGAAAACTTTTTTTCGTGGGTAAAGGTCCGGATCTTTCGTTAACCGTATTAACTGGGCCTTCCGTACCTTCTATTAATATAATACGAATAAGGAAAGTCTTTTTCTTCGTTACTAAATTCCGAAACTTAAGGATACATACCAGTCGAGCTAGAAACTTGAGTAGTTACGGTCGCCAATAAGAAACGCAATTATCTTAAAAAAAAAAACCTTTATAGATAACGTTAGGGAATTACAAAGCGTATTAGAACTTTTTATAGCTCGTAACTATTTGCTGGACATGTTAAAGTAAGGTGCATTCACAACTCCTACGTTTCCAATTGCTTATTGACAAAACATCAGCCTGTCAAACATCTGATTCAAAAGGTCTATCTTACTCTCCAACTTTTTCTTATAATCCAAGATGTAAAATCACTGAATAATATTCCAATTTATATAGTACTAGGCAAGATTAATATCGTATTAGAAATGGCCCTTTATAATATTGTATATTTCGCGAAAGGAAAAACAATCTGTTAGGTACCAAAAGTAATAATCCTAGGCTTAACCGGTAAAGATACTAGAAAATAAAGAGTGAAAACCTGGCAACTTAACTTTTATTTAGCGTAAAATGTTAAAAAATAGGCGTAACTTAACGTAGAAGAGGTTATACGGCTTACCGTTATACTTTTCATTTCCTCCCAAAATTTTAACGAACGTAATAATTACCATACAATCCGTTTCCTCCATAAGAACGCGTCGAATGGAAAGGGTAATGTACTAGTCGTTAAAACCTTTTTCATTTAACTAAGGAAAAGACTAAAGCTGTTATTAGTACTAACAGGTAGGATAATTACCTTTAGCTAAATTTAGCGGGAAAAATCCAGTAGTTGTGCCTATAATAGGCTTGAGTGTAAAGTCGGTCCTTTTTTGATTTTTCTGCTTGAAACTGGATGTGCTAAGACGCTTAGGGGAAATGGTCTAAGGGTTTCCGTCGCGGGGAGGTTAAAGATAATCCTCTTAGTGTTAAGGGTTTCGGCGAGGTTCTTACTCAATTAATTGGTATAGGGCGCTAATATCAATACCTCTTGCCGCATTGGCAACCCTCTCTTTACGAGCTCGGCCGCCGCTAAAGGCGTATTCCACGCTATAACTTAAGGGTGCTAAACTGTCTAACAGGTTAACAGATTCCTTATCGCCAGCATATAAAGATACCTAACTTAGCTGAAAGTAAATGAGAGGTCCCCTAAAACGTATGTGTAAATGTTAAGATTCATCAACACCTTTTCCTTTACGCTGAAGGTCTTAGGGATAATCCTTAAGATAGGACAACTCGAAGAGTGTTTCCGTTAACTTGGAAACGTTTTTCTTTAGCACAAACATTTCTTAGCGTTTAAGTTCAGCCTTTAATTTGGACTTAACAGTCATTTGAGTTTCCTTCCACATATTAAGTATCCAGTCGCTGAAAAATTCATGAAACCTATAAAACAAATCTTTAAAGTCTCTCTCGTTATCGTATTTCAAGATAAAACAGCCGATAAAGTTAGTTAAATACTTTTCGGTTAAGCGTTAGTCGACGTCGTTTCTTTAAAGATTATAATTATATTATTTAATGAAAGTCGTTCCGAGATTTTCAATTGTTTTTTTCAATGTAAGGTCGGTAATAGCCTAAAAGTAAAGACTTGCGGTAGCTGTCTTGACGTTTTGACTTGTGTAGAGCGTGTAGGGCGAGGGATTTTGGTAATATTAGGCGTGGAGACTTGGTGTTTTTGGTGTAGAGTCGCGTGAGAACTTGGAAACTTGGTAACTTGGCGTAAGGTCGCGCGACGTAGCTTTCTTAGCGCAACTTGGTGTTTTCGCTTAAAACATCAAACTTAACGATTAAGGTGGTGTAGGGAGTGAAAAGAGTAAATTAGGGCAAAGTTTTAATATAGAGGGTAAGGGTAGAGAGTATTAATGGTAGTAGTGGTCGAAGGTTATTGTTTTAGCGTAGGGACTTAGTCGTTCTTCTTACGGTAGTAATACCCGTAATAGTAATGATTTAGCAGTTTGACAATTTTCCGAACTTTAAGAATTCTGATAGTCAATCTTAACATCTTTAAAAAGGATCAATAAAGATTTCTTGGTGTTTTCGAATAGCGATACCGTTGCTTACTTCCAAATTACCGTTATGGAATAACGCAACCTAAAAATATTCTATGTTTTCCTGCCGTTGTGGACTAACGAAATAATAATAAAAGCCCTTTACAAATTTTTTTCCTCTACCCTAACGATAATACAAAGCGTAATAACTGGAAAATAGCTTCTTCTTTTATCTAGCCAATCTTTAATTAATCTAATAAGCACTGATCAGTGTTGGCAGGACTTTATCGTTACAACGTAGTCGATTCGAATTACTGTGGTCGAAGTAAATGGTGCTGTGTTGATATTTTTGATTGAGATGTATAAGCTCTAAGTTGGACAGACCGCTAGCCGGTTGGTACACTAATTTGTATAGCCAAACGCTTTGGCCTGTAACCAACTTTGAAGTAGGCACCTACTGCACTGCACTTGCAGTGCAGTGTATTCAAATCCCACAAACTACATTCAATTTACAGTACGTACAATCAACTTTACTGCAAGTAAAGTTGTCTTGACTGTACTGCAATTGACTGCTATTCCAATAAATAATATATTAAAGATGTTGTGAAATATAAATGTAAAAAGTAACAATATATTGAAGGTAATGTGAAGGGTAAATCTAAGAAGCGATGAAACTTCTAAAGAGGTTTGAATATATAGTATAAAGGGGAATTTTCAAATACAATGTAAAAAAATGCCTAATTAGGATAAAGTCGCAAAACCCTTTTAGTAAAGTTAATAAAGAGAGTATTTGTAAATACAAACGACTTTAATATCCTATTTGTGACGACTTTTATTGTCGTATACACTGGGTTTAACTTTTCGTTAATTTATTTTATTTCTGTTGGAACAATATCAACTGCTATTTCTAGTAGATCAATTGCAGTACAGTCAGTTAACTTTATTTACAGGCAAGTTGATTGTACTGACTGCAAGTTAGTTGATTGTAGAGCGCCCGATTCAAACTAGGGTATGGAACAAGCGATTGGCCTACAAATTACTGCGCAAACCAGCTAGCAGTCTGCTAAACTTAGAACTTACAACACAGACCCAACAACCAATTTCAATACAGAACCAGTTATTTCAACCACAGTAATTCGAATCAACTATGTTACAACGAAAGGCCTAAATCTATAAGTAGACCTACCAAAAAAATTCTTAATTTTGCGTAGTTCGTATAACTCGTAAAAGGTTATATTTAATATGAATTATGGGGTGCTTTTAGTTTATAGTACCAAATTTAACAAGGTATTTGTAAAGAGAAAAGAATTTAGCATGAACCTCCAAAAAGGGTTTGAATTAAAGTTTAAAACCATTATCCAAACCATAATAGTTATAATGATACTAGAGTCGAATCATCTAATTATATTATAAATTTTAAAGAAGGAAACGCTTCGAATAACCCGTTTTTATTTAATTAAGTTTTAATAAAAACGTTTTTATAAAGCGTAAATCCGTTTCGAATTGATGATTTGTTATTAAAATAAGTACATATTCTATTCCTTGGTTGTGATGGGTATTATTCGCGAAGAATATATTAATTAAAATAACAAGCTTTATTATAGATATATCGAACGGTATAAAACGTAGACTACGCTTTAAATGGCTTATTTGTTATGTAAGGTGTTTTTTAAACTCTTTACATATATTACACGACTGTTTCGTCTAATATTATGTAATAATAAAGAAGTGGAACACAATGTTGAACTATACGACCGATATAACTTAAACTTTATGCATACGTTAACATTTGTACTTATCAATTCTTTTATATTAATTAAGTTAACAAAAGTCACTTTATTCCATTCGCAATTTGATACGAATTTGAAAAAATCGTTTCGGAACATAATTGTTATGCCGTTGAAATTAATCAGGTAGTTCTTCGTTAGACACACTTTTGGTTTTACGTTTAAACCGTCTTTTTAAAGTGTTCTATCATTTACAACAAAAAACAATGTATTATATAATATAAGTATATCGTCTGTTTATATTCCATGAAATATAAATCCCTTAAAACGTGGTATTAAGAATAATACGTATAGGTGTTATGACCTAAGAACCAACTGCAGGTTATAGAATAGACTAGCGGCTAGCTGCGCCATTAGAAGCTTGACGTCCAACACATTAGGCGGGGAACATCTCTTATGTCAGCAACCCAGGGTTAGGGTTAACGCACGGACGTATAGGATATGTTGTATATCTTGCTATCCAAGCCATCCAGTACTGAAGATGGTATAAAGGCACGGATAGATAAGGACACGATCATCACCACATAGATAGTATTTCCTTCATAACTCTTTAGTTGTCAATCTAAGTATTCAGTCTACACATCTGAATGGCCTCACGGATTTTGATCATTACTTGCACGGTTGCGATATTGTTCACTCAGCACCTCTACTACCTTCTTGATAACATAAAACCTCTGACACTTTCTATATACTCGCGGGTATTTAGTGTGATTATTACAATAGATTGAAGGTCGAATAAGCTATTTCGAACCGCCCCTTATAATGCCTTAAGTAAGTATTATACTAATATACCCTAGCCTTAACGAATCCATGAAAAGGTTTTAAAATACTCAAGATCGTTCCGGGTGGATAATTATTTCGGAGATTTAAAGGTATATAAATATGAATACATATTTAAAGCTGCTTTTCTAATTGTATATGAGTTTGTATGATATTATGAAGCTTAATAGGAAGATTATAAGAGGTACGTAAAAAGGCAACAAATACTAAAATTAAATGATGGCTCGTTTTTTATAAAAAAGTCGATTAGGTTATAATATACCTTTTTCCAACGTTATCGTACCCTTTAACCATAAGACGGCTTTTTTATACGGATTTTCGGTTTTATTTTTTACTTTATGGACTAAGCGGGTGGGAAAAATTCTTCAGGCGCCGTAAATTATTAGGTTAAAATTTTCAAAGCGAAAGACGCCTGATTCGATTAAAGCGGAGATTTTTTATAGGTTAACTATTTAAAAAGGCTACCCAGGGCTATAATAATACCTTTGTTATAGAATTTTATATTTAATTTTTGGTCCGCCATTTCCTTTATGTCATAAAAGAGTTTACAATAAAGGCTTGAAAATGTTTTTTTTTATTCTTTTAGGTATGAACGGACGCCTTTGATGGAGTGGTTCCGATTTCTCTAATATAAACTAGCCGGTTTTATAAAGTGAAGAAGGTTCTAAAAGTGTATTCGGGGGGTATATGGGTTTTGGGGGAGGTTTGGCTTCGCTATTATAAAAGTGATTTAGTTAATATTACTTGTCGGATTACGCTTTTAAGCCCTTATCATTTTCATTTTTTCTTTTTATACTTTCGTATTATCGTTCACCGAAATAAACTCATAATATTTAACAAGTTTACAAGTATATCATAACCTTTAAACCGGTTAATCTTTTAAAAGCTAATCCATCCATCTTTTTTTTTTTTAAAAAAAAAAACTTTGGATAATAATTACAGGTTCAAAAAGCCAGTTTTACGTAAGATGGTTCTTATATCTAATGTTTTTGAAACGTTATTTATAGCCCGTAAAAAACTTAATGTTACCATAACCTTTGCCATAACATTTAAATTTTATATCGTAACTAGTAATAGTACTAAATTTGTATAAACTTTGGGGTTAACATTCAAGACAAGGAGTATTAAGATTAGGATATTCGTGTTAAAAGTGGTTTTTACGGCGCTCATTATCATTTGTAAAATTAATTTTTTGATATTGGTACCCTTTAATTTTTGGATAGGACCGTATACGTTTTTTTAAACGGTCTATAATACCTCTTGCACTTCCCAATTACCCAAGGCGCCTCTACCGGTATTTTACTATACTTACTTCCATTGATCTCGGATTTAGATCTCTATTTCGTCGAATAGAAATTTTTGTCTATATTATAGGTAGTCCATTTCGGAAGTCCCAAATTAACGTTTATCCAACAGTTCACCAAAGCATTTTTATAATCCGTAACGAAAACTCTTCGCGTAAGTTTCGCGGCTTAAAATGTTGTTATTACATTGATAACGTGTAGTACAAGTTAGTTGTTAAGGTATATTATATTTATAATAACCTCGTAGTTAAGATCTATATAGTTTTCAAAGTGGAATTTAAAACGCTATCAATTTTGCGAGTGTAATTGGTTCTTGTGATAAAATTTCTTGATAGCCTTTAATGTTTTCCCCCCTAAATTTATGTATTTTGCTACGTAAAATATCCGTAAAAGACGTTTCGCAACCATATATCCAAATCGTCGGTATAATATCTTTAGTTTCGGCTACGTTGGGTAAATAGCTTTAATTATAGGTATTTTTTAGAAAATCTATAGGTATTCAAACTTTAAATGAAACGGTATGAGTACGTTATCCGAAGCGTGGACGAGTTGGTTGGATGTATTTCGAACATTAATTCTGAGCTTGTTTATATCAGTCAATGATAAAAAATAGCGTTTACAATCCATTACGTAAAACTTCACCGGATCGAATCGTATATTTACAACGATTATGCTAAGCAATAACGCTTTACTCTTATAAATCAAATTTCCCGGTACTTTCCTATTTAGTTATGTTGAAATTTAGGAAATTTCGTTTCGAAAACGTTGAATTGTCGTTTTTAGCGGTCGAGATTCTTACTGTACCGTTATTTGGTATAATACCCTGAAACGGGTTGCTGTACCTGTTAAAAAGTATAAGTAACGATGTTATATAAGCGTTTAAAATGCTGGTTTTGCTATTTAGGACTGCTTTATACAGAAATAAGGCGTCTTGTAAGCTTACAAATACTAGTTGATCCGTTTCTTTATTTTAGATTGTTACGTATATTTTGTTTTCCGAGTAGTTTTTTAGAGGTATATTCGGTAGAATAAGCGTCGAATTCCTTTTTCCCTTTTTGCTATCGGTTTTATATATCGTAAAGTTAGCTTTCGTTTGGTATTCAGGTAGATAATCGGTTTAAAATTGTCGGTTTACCCGAATTCATTCGTATACCGAATAATGAATGAACTAATAGCGGACCTCATTATATAACATATAACTTTTTTGAAAACCGTAGAGCTTCGTATACTTTTACGTAAGTATATTAATGTATATGAAAAGCTTCGTATATTGTTATAAGGGCGTTTTAGTTAGCAATTGACTTATTTCCAGTTTCTGGAGATTTGTACTTAATATTTCTATTTTTAGAAATATTTGAGGCGTTTATATTCCTTATACCATAGGTATATTTTTAATGATCGATTAAAAACGTGGTGAATCATGTTAACAAAGTCTGATTTCATGATTTGGAAGCCTTCGTTTTTAACTTTTACGGCTATAAACATTAATCCAAAGTTCGTTTTCCTACGTATCGAGGTTTTGAACGACATTTGAGACCTAGTATAAAGGTTTTTCTGGTTCTTTTTTTGATTTAAATAAAGAAAAATTAAAATATGGGTTTCTACGATACTCCTTCATAACTATGAAAATAAATAATTCATTTGCCCTACATTTTCATTAAAAACTTCGTTGAATTTACGAAACTTGGTCAATATAGAGTTAAGTACCTTTTATATTGTTTAAATAGTATTTTAATACGAATATTTTTCAAACTTCTCAATAGTATTTGTCTAATTCTTATCGTGAAGTTTATAATTTTTTTGTATCTAAATACTTTTTCAAACGATGTTAGAGTTTCTCAAATATACTTACTTACTTCAGGTGGTATATATACCACTTGTTGACTCTATAAATCAATATATCAAGTAAAATTACATAAAATTAGGAGGGTTTAATGTGGAGTTTTCATAAATATGTAATATTATACGGATTTTATTATCGAAGATATTATGGGGTTTACTAATATAGTTTTCGTCTTTATCTTATAACCTGGTAAAATTAGTAAGTTTTATAGGATCTATTTTATTAGTGGGAAATATATGTGACTGAAAACCGCGATAGAGGTCGTGGTTAGTAGATATCGATTTGTAAGGCTCGTATCATGATTTAAAGTCGTTTATCCTATTTCCGGAAGTGCCTATTTCCTTTTAGGGCCTTTTTTGCTACGATTGGGAAAGTTTTCATTGATATTCGGGGAGTGGTATAATTCATATGGTTTTTTTAAAAGTGCATTTTGGAAAGTAACCGTGTTCGACCCGAGTGGTAGATCATTTTCGTAGCTTTTCTTCCTATTTTATTCGTTCTTGAAGCTTTGTATACCTTTAGTGCGGCGCGGTCAGTTTTTTGGAGCGTTTTGAAATTTACGTTCGTTAGGATTTTCAAGGCTTTTCTTGTATTTTCTTAATAATTTATTTCTTACGTTTAGCTAGCTAGTATGATTTTATCAAGTGTATTTGTAATAACTTTTTTTTCAGTCTAGAATTTCGTCGAATTAAGCTATGGTAAACAAGGGTTTTACAATGCGACCGTTTTTTCCACCTAAGGTATTGATTTTTTCGCTTTGTAGTTGAGCTCGAAATACTTTAGAAATCGAATTATATACTATATACCATATTTTCATCGTTCATTTGGAAAATTCTTTTTCAAAATTATCGAATATGCCAACTTTTTAGGCCTTTTCTTTATAATAGCGAAAAATCACGTTTGTAACGTACGTATTCTCCACAAAAAATTATGTTCTACGCCGGTGTTTTCAAGATATTATTTTGCATTTTTAGGTTAATAAGTTGTAAAAAATTCCTTAAAATCATTATATGTTAGAATAGAAGGTCCATATATTCCTTGACTTTATCTTGGGTTATTTCAGGTGAATTCATTGTTTCGAAAGTACGAAGTATATTGGAGCGTTTTGGAAGCTAACCTAGGCGTTTTTCAGAATTTCTGGAGAGGTGTTAAAATTGATGTAACGTAGTAGTTGAGATTTGGGTTCGTTCAAAATACTTTGTTTAAATAGGTTTTAGAATAAAATAGCAAATAAAAATATCTGAAATGAAACGGTTTGAAGGAAAGAACATAATACGTGAATATAATATAAATTTATTATGTTAGGTTTATTTAAATTAGACTCTTAACACTTGTAAGCTTAAATAAATGTCAATACGGGGTAACTATAAACTAGTTAAACTTTTCAAATTATCTGTTAAACGCTTTGATAAAATTTATACTAGCCAAATGGCTGATGAACTTGAGCTTCTTAAATAACAATTTAAATAAGCGTTATGATTTAAGGCAAACGAAAAAAGGTGAATGTAGTAGGGTAAACGGGGAGGAAGAGGTAGTAGTGTGTGTTTGTAAAGTTTAAGGTAATAGGTGTTATGGTTCGACTCACGATGGTAAGCCAAGTGGGTTCCAAATGGGATTTACTATTGAGGTATGGAGGAAGACTAGAAGAGGCTACCATAACCCAATATGAAGGACCTATGGGAAGGACCAGTGCCCAGCCTATTACGTGCTCTCATACGTGCTGTGCACGGACCGTGCCCGGCTTATACCTGGACTATGCCCGGTCCGCACCCGAACCGGGCCCAGGCCGGGTACTGCTCATCCCGTTACGTGCACAGTCACGTAACCTATAAACTCAATGGCCAATGGCTTGAGTCCATAACAATAGGTAACATTTAGTATATAAAGCGCGTCGAATATTGTGTTGAACGTTAGCAAAATGTGTTGAAGCGTTTTGAAATATACTTTAGGCGCGTGGTATACATTTAATAAGCGATTAGGATATTGCTTTGGGAACATAGAGTAATTGTAAAGTCGTTTTAAAGGTTGTATATTAGTTGTTTTCGAAATTTGTAAACGGTTCGAATATGACATTTCAATAGGATAGATCTTAACAAAGGGGTTCTAAATTTGGTTGTTTTGATTTACATAGCCTAATACGTAATAAAACGCCTTTTAAAAAGTGCTCAGATACGTTTAAAGCCCTAACTAAGTAAATAGATAACGTAGCTTTTGGTAAGCAGGGTACCTATCGAGTTAATGATATTGTATTAAAGTTAACTTTTTGAAAGTTACTTTGTTTTATAGTCTTTACACACTTCCGTATATTTTTTGTAAAGCGTCATATTAAAGTACAGACAATTGGAATTATTAAAATATTCCGTTATAAGTATTTAACCTAGGTTCTTTTCTTTTTCCCTAAGCTATTTATAGTTGATCGAGCCAGCTACTATTAGTTTCAGTAAAGTCTATTATACCGGGGATGTTAACGTAAAGATAATTGCACAAAAGTTGTAATGTGTATTAAAAGTAAATAATTTTCAAGGGAAGAGAGTCATCCAGAGAGTATACGCCTTAGGTAAGAGCTTTTAAGCACTTACTCGGGTCGTGTCACTTTACCATACACTTTGCCAATCTCCCTTTTAGGCAGTGGAATTTTACCATGCACTTTTCTAATGCTCCTTCTGGGTAGTAGCTCGCTATTATTCACTCTGCAAGAATGCACCTTATAGCGTGGTACGTTACCGTAAACTCTAAAAGAGTGTAACTTGCAATGTAGCTGCTTACTAACTATAGAAATATGTGATAATATCGACAAATTAACTAATTATTAATCACCAACTTTTATAACGATTTATTTAGTATAATATTCGTCGCGGGATTTTAAGGTTTATTCTTAATAATGATTTGCGAAAACTATTTAATATCCTGAAACTTATTTTTCTTTCGAAAATTTATAACGTTTATTATATCATGTTTTATATTAGTTATTTCAAAGTCAAAAATGCATTATTATCGGCTCAGAAAGTCGACGTATATAACGATTCGAATCGAAGTTTATCCAAGCTATTTGTTAAAGATTTGAAGGAGATTCACTGTAATTGTGCCCATATTAAAACCTATCATTACGAAATAATCCTTCGAAACAATGAAAATACTTATAACACTCTAATATTTGATAAATAACTACTAAGGAAGGTTTCCTAAAATGGTAAATTACCTATCATATTACTTATTTTCACCCACAGAAATTATTATTTCTTCGGTTTTTCAAAGTGAAATGAATGTTATTAAAAAAAAAAGTTTTTAAAAATCATCAAATTAGCTGTTTTCAAGCTTAACGATACTATAAAGATTTCGTTATCCGGACTATTAATTATTTGCTAGAAACTTATATTCAAATTATTATAATTCCCATCAATTGGATCTTAAACGTAGGTATCAACGGAAAACTTATCAACTGTTTTCGATTTAACAAATAGTAGGGATATAAACACTATAGATACATTATTTGAGGTATTATTATGAGGCTCTTACTTCGTTTATATTATAGAATTTAGCTTAATCAATACATTATCATTTCTGTCGTATATCAAGTAATATATTGTCTGTAGATTTATCGACATGTAAATGGATTGTAAAACAATTTGTTTTTAATTGTTCATTTCTATTCAACTTTTCTAAAAATTTATTATATTATAACTAGATTAAATTTATAATACGTTCTTCCTCTGTTATATACGTACGTAATCCTACAACAAATATATTATTGATTTATATACGTACTATACTAAATTCATCGTTTATAATTACTACAAATATTAATTCAAGATTGGGGGTATTGTTAAAATTGAATTATTTCAACGTAGTCTATTTCAATTGTGGTCAAAGTAACTGATATTATATTAAAAGTGATGTAGTATTCTAATTTTGATAGATAGATTGCTGGTTTTCACACAAGTTTGTATAAGTAACGTCTTAGCTCGTGATCTATACTAAATCGTATACCGTGTTGAGGACTTGAACCAACCAACGATTAATTATTATCAAAAAAGTAGCCATTTTTTGTTTAATATATTCTTGTAAGTAGGTTCATTTCCTAATCAACGGTAACAATAAATGTTCCTCTTATTATTCGCGGGTATTAGTATATTAATTCCAATTCCTTTTATACTCAAATTACCCTCATATTATGGGCATTCAATACACAAATACAGGAATACATTTTTCTTCCATTTTCTACTCAAATCCTTTGCTAAAAATCTAATAAAATTGTATATAGTAAATACTATTTTTTTGCCAATAGTTTCAAATAGACCTTTTGTATATATTACTCCAAGAATATTTTTATTCACTTAAACTTTTTTAGTTTTACATACCGGCCTAACCATATTTTCCTCGATACGAATAGTCAATTTTTTATTATTTAAGAACTTTTTCAAGGAGCTATTATAAGTAGCTTGAGTTACAACATTAATAGAGTTATCTTCACCGTTTCCATATCTAAATTGATCAATTCCTCGGGCTTTGTATATTTATTTTAATGTTATTACTTCTATCATTAAACGATTTTCATTATTTTTTTCGCGTTTCAACAAACTATGCTAAAAGTTACGAAAACCAATATAAATAACTATTGGAATCGAAAGCAATATCAATCACTCTATAATGATTTTAAGAATACTGTTAGTTAATATACCAATATCCAATCTTGTAATTATACTGTTGAAATATAATAAATACGGTCTATACTTAGCAACAGGGACGTTTTTTACTTGGTACAGCTTAACACTAAAGATGGGGAATATTATGGAAATAAGGAATTTACCGAAGCACTAGTAAGAACACTAGTGAAAAGACTAGGTAATATTATATTCTAAGGTATAAGAGGATCGAGATGAATGTTATAGCTATTCAGTTATATACAAGTAGTTATGAGTATGAGATTTTAATCGTGATTATCGAGATCTATCAAAATTCTCTTGACTATATTTTAGGAAGATCTTAAGTTAGTGTCTAGGTAATACTGAATCTGAAATCCTATGCAATATCATTTTACATACTAACTTCAACAAATTATCAGTACGATTGTGGTCTATTATTTTCTTGAAGTTACTCAGTTTTATATTTCTCATAACAAAAATCAAAATATCTATTTTTTCCGGATATTTTAATACTTTTAAGGATGATTCGGCCCCAGTACCCTTCAAATCAAGTGGATTTTTGTTTGCACCACTGGGACCGTCTTAAAAAAAATGCTAATAATGATAGTTTTTCATTCTAAAGAACTATCAATGCTTTCGTCCCCTATAGCCCATCATCTATGTTTCTTGTAAGCTTTTTCAAAGCATTTGATAACGACTCAAATTTTAATATGGAAGTCTGGAAAGACGAAGGTCTATTTGGATCTTTGATAGCTTTTTGAAAATAAATGATAGTCCAAGAGGAGAACGTTGTAGCCCATTGAATATTGAGGTTAAGTACGACTTTAGTGGTTATAAAATAGTAGTTATATCCCTTGGTGATGAACTAAAAGCCGTTTATAGTATGATAAACAAAATCATTAAACATATTGAGTGTATTATTAACTTTTTGATCCTTGATGGAGGAAACGAATTAGTTGATTTTTCAGTTGCGAAAATAGTTAAAATTACGTATTTAATTTTATTTTTTCCTTACTACATACGATTGAAAAATAACATAGGATTTCTAAATTTCTATAGGTTGATATGAGAAAACATATGGACTTCGATCGTCGCCAGAAAAGTACCAAATTATATATAGCTTTACCTATTTCAAAAAGCTGTTATAATAGCTAACTTGACGGTTAACAATGAAAGCAAGACCTACCAAGCTACTATTTATATGGGTTTTAACTTTGAAGTAAAAAAATGATCTATTGATTAAAATTTGAGTTTAACTTTACTCCCATCTTTGATGTTATAGTCTATATACCATTAACAAGACGAATAAAAGGTTAAAAGACTGATTTAACAGGACAAAGAAAAATTCTTCTTCAACAGCAATTCTCCAATATAACTAGGCTCTGGAATATATTTATGGGTTTCTTATTTAACCAATGAGGAAACTCGACTGAGAAGATCGTTAGAACTTCCAGTTTAATATTATTTAAAAGAAATATTACTAAAAGCCAAAAGTACACAATTTAAAGGGAAGAAAATACCAATATCATCGAGGTAGGTATTTCTTATAATCTTTTCATAGGTATACTAAACTTCAAATAAAAATAAGGCTTCGTTAAACAGAAATAAAAACAGCAAACATATTATCAACAGATGTTGTTATTGATAACTACATGGTTTACTTTGTGCTCCTATATAGAAAATCAGAGAAACAACTAACTATTAAGAAAGTTTTGGAAGACTTCGTTGGCGAAAATTTCAAGAAGGCCCTTTACTGTAAAATACAGAACTTATTATCTTTTAAGCTATTCAAAGTTATTGAAAAAAACAGTAACCACCATACTATTACCATAAAAGAAGTTATTAAGATTAAGACTGATGCTAAAAGTTCAATAGAGAGGTATAAATTTAGAATATTTATATGAGGATTTAATTAGCAATATAATATTGACTATGCTAAAATGTTTGCCGCTACTGCAAAGTTTTGTATGTAAAGAATCCTTATTACTATCGCTATCTTTTATGGATGGGATATTAATTCAATCAATATGGATTTATATTTAATTAATAGAGAACTAAAGGAGCTAATCTCAATAAAAATCCTAGCTATTATTAAAAACTTTTTTGAAACATTTTAAGAATAGTGACGTAGGTTTTAACCCTACAGTTATCTAAGTGTCTCAGCTTCTAGCCTCTATATATAGGCTTAAGTAAAATTTAAAATAATAGTTACAGAGGCGAAAAAGTCTCAACACTTTTAAATTGAAATACTAAGGTTAAATAATGAGATTTACATTCACCATCACCATCAACGTATCATTTACATGTACATGAAAGACTTTCATATTTTAGGTTCTAATTTAAAGGCTATTAAAGTCTTTAAAACAGATATATGATAGCAATGTAAATACAAAAACTTGTGATAGGAAAAAATATTCCTGGAGATATTTCCCTTAAAAATAAATACAAATATGCTACCATTTTCACTTAAGATGCATATATTCAAAAATTATTGGACTTTGGAGTATTCGATCAGAGTAAACTCAGTATATATCCTCATTACAACTGGATTCCTTATATACGTTTTGCCTTTTAAAATAAACTATTATATCATAAACTAAACAGTATTAGTTAGATATTGGGGCTCTTAGTTATATAATATTTTGAACCAGACCGGATATTACATTCTTTATATCAATATTTTCACGTTTTGGAAATATTACATCACATAACAATACCGTACCTGTTAATTATAACTTAAGCTACTTTAAACAGTATAAAAACTATCTACTACAGGTAGGAAAAAAGATAATTTCAATAGCATCGTATTGAAACTATGTAAAATTCACTAAAGATACCTATAAATATTTTTATGTACTTCAAATCGATGGGAAGTGCAATTACGACTGAAAGGGATATAAAGTTATAGAATGATAGACGTATAGATATACAGTTAATATTGTTAATAGTACGGCTAATTGGGTTTCCAAGCAATAATCTAAAATATGCCTTTATTTTATAGATGCTAAATCTGTAACTATAATAAGAGTTACTCAAAATAATTGTTAGATACTTAACTTATTCACAAAGTTACGTATATTTATTATCGTTATAATCTATAATAATAATAAAGAAGATATTAATTTATTTGGGAAACTTAAGTATTACCAACGCACATGATATATTTCTTTTGAGGAAAACTTTATTAGGGATTTAATAAAGCGTGGTATCATTTATATTAAGTGGGAATTTACTTAAAAATAAGAAGCTGATGTCTCAATAAACCTGCTGTTAAGGGTAAAATACAAGTTGATGATGTAAAGGTCTAGATTGGTGGAGTTGAATAAAATTAGCCATTAACAGTTTATAAACCTTTCTTTTTTTAAGTCACATTATGTTATTTTGAGTGTGATATGTTAAAATGATCATTATTACAATCTTGAAAGTATGGATAAAAGAATGTTGTGGAAGTTCATCGGTTCAAATCGGACTATATAAGTTTTCTTACTTTTTAAATATATTGAATTTCAACTCTACACTAAGTTTCCTTCACTTTTCACTCTACCCATCTAGTTCTATTCTTTTTTACTTTTTCCCCCCTCTCTTACTTAATAGACAGTACCTCTGAAAGAGGTGTATTAAAATATAATAGATACAGTCAATACTCAGCAATAGAGATGGTCTGTATTCGGTACAGCTCAACACCAAAGATAAGTAATACTCTGGAAATAAGAATTTCACCGGATCAATAGTAGGAACACTAGTAAAGATTTGGGAATAATATACTTCAAGGTATAGAAGGATCGAGATGAAAAGGATAGCTATTCAGCTATATATTAGTATATACTTGTAAAGAGTACCAGTATTTACGAGTATGATGTCTCGATAGTGATGATCGAGATATATGAGGATTATCTTGACTATATATTAGGAAGCTCTCCAAATAAAATCTCGGTATTCGTGAATCTACAATCTTATACAATATCTTCTTTCATAGTGATTTCAATATATACTATAAAATTCAAATAACGATACGTTTTGTATCATGCTTTTGTACTTGATAACTATCGCATAAATAAGGTTACAGGTAATAGTAAATTACTAGTCAGATTTATACATTTTAAATCATATTATAGAAATCCTGGTTTAGGAAAATAAGACAGTTTCATTAGAAAACAATCCATTCTGTCAAGAATATTGACTTTGCCATAATAGAGTTTTCTGGTAATACATAGAAAATCCAAATAACGCATTATTATCAAATGATTTTACTGAATCTATTTATATTATCATTCTACGTAATTTAAATTTTTACCGCAACTCATAAATCGTAGAATACGATGTATTAACAGATCATTACGATATCTTCTATTCGAAACCTTTAATTTCAATATAGTTAGGCTTTTATATTAGCAGTTTAATTAATTTTTATTCAATTGATATTATAGTCTTTCTGAATCAAGCTTCAATAGGTGTCATATTTGCTGTTATTATTTTAAATACGGATTAAAGATTCATTGAAGTCTATTTAAATACTTTTGGTTAATATTTTAATCGACTTATACTTTCAAAATCCTATGTTCTTAGTAGAAAATTAAGTTACTATCATAAATTCTACGATACCTTAGGAAAACGTATCGTTATGTTAATTTGTGTAAATTTTTATTAGAATTGGTGTCACTTTTAATTATTAGATAACTATGAATATTTATATCTACTGGATTCACGGTTGATAAATAACGTGGCTGGAAGTTATTTTAATGTTCGGATCACGGAAGATATTGAATCATGGAAATATATCAAGTAGAGTTGTTACGTGAGTTATAAGAGTCGTAAACCAGAATTTTAATTGGTTAAAACAGATTTTACAAATGATATTTATGAATTGAAATGAGTATTAAAACTCGTTAACGTTTGTAATAGCTGGTAGAAGTGGCTCGCGTAATAAAACTTTCCTATCATACGCTTTTTGTATTACATTATGGCATAACATTAACTTACTAAGTATTTGATTAAGAACATTTACTAGTGTTTCCTCTTATTTTATCTTATTTATTATTGTTTTTCAATGGATTATAACTTAGTTCGTGTGGTATTATATGAGGTGAACGTTGTATTCGTGGTAACGTTTTATCCCTTCATATTTCGCAGAAAATACGAGTTTTAGTTCATATACTTGTGTAATTATCCTTGGCATATCCGGTGAATATTAGTGGAAAATGTGAGTGCAAATTTAAAGGTTAAATCTTTATTTATTAACGGATGTGAAGGAATGATATTACTTCTATTTCAAGTAGATCGTAGGTTTTTTGTTATAATTTTCTCTATTCCATCAGATTTTGAAAAAGTGCTTCAAGAGTTTATAATTATATTGATTATCTTGACTAGTTTCGGAGGTCGGTTACCATAATCATTCCAGTTGTTATTCATGTTTCATGGACCGGTTAAATTCTTTTTAAAATTTAGTGATAGGTAAAATTGCTAATGGTTAAACTAAATAGGTAAATCTAGTGGTAAAGGTTTTGGTGGACTACTATAGGTAAATATAATTGCTCTTTTGCCGCTCGAAGTGATAATAATTTAATAAATTTCGATTGGTTTATGTCTTATGAATCGTTTATTTTATTACTTGAAAGACTTTCGCGACTACCCTGGTGACTTTTATGATTTTCCATAACCACGCGTTAGATATCGTTGATTTCAATTTCTTGAGCCGTATTAGCAGCGGTTATTTTACGTATTTTTTGTTTTGTTTTCAGCCATGTAATTTATATTGTTTTGCCTATGGATTACATTATCCAATTGATGAATAGGATTGACTTCATCATTAAAATATAAAAGGAATATTTTGGTTAGGTGTTTCATTTATCATAGGGTTAAATGGTAGGATTTTAAACATTTAGTAAGGGCGTCGATGTTAATCAATAATATCTGTACCTTCATTTTGAGAGATTTTTGGATCTTGAATTTACTGGTTTAAAGGATATTATTTCAGTTTCTTCTACTGGATACAAAAATCCATTTCTTATGAACTTATATGTTTCATCTAGTCATCACTCTCTTTATAGTTTTAGTCGACATTTTAATGAACTAATATTTGGAGTATTTATAAAAGTTCTAAAATCACTATTGACCGTAGTTAGTTCTTTTAATGTTCAAATTGAGGATGAGTTGACGGATGAAATTCGTTAGGTGTTTTTCGGTAGCTTTTTGCGGTAACATTTTAAACCAAAGATTTTCATCGTAGTACCTAGATAAAAATAGTTCAAACTTCCTAATTTCCTTCATCTGGATATTATTATTTTCTTCTTTCAAAACTTGATAATTATAGTTTTCAATAGATTATAAGGGCTTTGAACTTGATGGTATTTCATTTGTTATTATCCAATGATTTGTTGTATAGAATTAACATTCTTTTGCAACTAAGCGATGTGTAATATTCAAATTACTTGGATTGAAAATGAAGTCAAGATTTCAACCTATTTTTCAAAAGACTTAGCAATGTTAGTGTCATTTACCTAATGTAACGATTATAGAATTATGAGCGGTTAGCCTTTAAAAAAACTATGAAGATAAATTTAATAAAGATTTCTTCATAGTTTTGCGATGAGGACGCCAACTTTCAACTACTATAAAAACTTATTTGATTCGAAAATTATTTTGTACGTGTTATAGTAACAACGAACGTAATATCCAATGGTATTTTGAAACAAACCATTTACTACCGTGCCATATTTTTAAGAAGAAGCGAATTTTCTTCTAACTAGATTATATTTATTTCATTCGTCTTTTATTACTGTTAAGTATTAATAAGTCTTTAAATATTACAAAGAGTTATCGATTTTAATAGTAGTTGAAGTAATAGATGTTATTACAGAGTCAAGTAATAAACGTAGGATCTAATTTGTGCGGACCCCTAGCCGGTCTACACACTAATTTGTATTGGCCAAAACTTTTCCCTTGCTATACGTTGAATGGGAAACCAATAATCAACTTATATCCATTAAAGTTGAATATATTCCAACATCCAAAAAAAAAAAAAAAAAAAATCCCCAATGGTCAAGCGATACCTTCACTACTTCGTAAACTGTCGTAAATATTAATGAAATTTAAGAAGTCACTCCTACTAACTACTAGAAAAACTAACGCAGTTGATAAAATCCGTTCACAAAAATCTCCCCTTTACCTCGCATTTTTATAGAAAAAAAAAAAAACCACGAAAAGTAACTTCTTCTTCTACATAGTTTATCTACAGTAAACTTGTTATCAAGCACTAATCAATATTGGTAAGCCTTCCCTATAAGTCTTTAAGATTTACAATGAATTATATATTCCAATCACAGTTGATGTAGCACATAGTATTTCAAATGCAAGTTGTAGATGCACGATATAAGTTAGGCAATCTGCAATCCAAGTTTCACTCTAATTTGTTTTGGCTGAATCCTGGCGCCTGCCTTTTGTTAAACGCGCAATCAAAAATAGACTTGCAGCTATTATAATTGACTTTTATCCTAGTAGGATAAATTTGAATCCCGAAATCTTTAGAAGAGTATTTTGAAGCCAATAGATCGACATAATAACCCTGTCTTCAATGCTAAACACACGTAATGACGTATTTTCATACTTATAATCCAAGACGAAATTAATATACCCTTATTCTAGAACGTTTAGATAATAACAGAGAAAAATAATCCTCGAATTTTAGCGTTACCCTAAGGTATAATAGTTAAACAAACAACAAGAATGATTTCAAATCAAATACTTATTATTATCTAGACAAAATATTCATACTATTGATTATCATCACGTACGCCAGAATATCTACAACATCTGCCGCCGTGGAATGAATCCAACTATCGATCAACAACTTTTGAACCTATTTATCCGGACTACCTAAAATTCTCACGTTTGAAATTGATTTACTACGAAATCTAAGTATATAAAGTCTTCAAAACTAGAATAATCACCTGAAGAAAATGTATTAACGCAAAAATGACGTACGTATGGATAGAAATATACCAATGAAAAATACCAAGTCAACTAGTAGAAATATACCGGTTGAATTCGAAATTTATGACATCACAATTACCAATGAAAACCTCAACTAACTGAGAAAACTTGAAAATGACATTATGATATTATGAAGCCTATTAAAACGCGCCTACGACAATAATAACCCAGCGAATATATTCACGCAATTAAATTTATTGAATATGAACTCATGACATTACTGTTTCATAAAGGATTGATTTCCTGAACATGTCAATAAATTCCTCTTTCGGGGTCTCATTCTCCTGATTCTTGAAAATTATGTTCAATCGGGTAATAACCAAATTTATATAATAGACAACTAAAAAGACGTTGTATTTAAAATATAATTTTATTTCATAGTAAATCTTGCAAAACTTACTGACTTTTGTTGAGATAATCTCATAATAATCATGAAATGAAACGAGAGAAACATAGGATAAATTCTAGTAAAACATTATAGGTTGAATTGGTATTCAATATCATTTATTGATAGAACCAATTCTTTCATATTCTAGTGTCATTAGATTTCAAATATAATATTCCTAAATACCTCGAAGTTTCGTAAATTCAATATGCAAATCGTAATTGAATTTAACTCTTTCATCCTATTTAGATACTAAATAATAATATGAATCCTAAAAATAGTTTAATACCACTGGTAACATCAAATTAAAACTGTAAGAACATAGCTTTTGTCTATTAGGTCTTTATATTGACGTATCAAGAAGACAGTATACTATTAGAATATAGTAGTCATAGTATATGGATGATAAAAAAGAGAGAAGAAGCACTTGGAGAGTGCACGCGTCAGATGAGAGCTTAGATTCTCTCATCCAGGCCGTAACCCCCTACTATGCACTTCGTTAACGCGCTCCCTTACGTTTACTAACTATAGTAGTATCTACCTTAAATAATAGTATTTGAATTAGCAATTTTTACTTTATGTGAAAAGTTCCATGTTTATTATTTAATAGTGATAATGGTTGATTATTTAGTAGTAATAGGGTAGTGTAGACCGTAGTTTGTTTTGGAAGATTGACGAACGTTTTAAAGGCATTATTTTCGATGTCACGTATTGTAAAATGAGGGCGCCTGTTTTTTTTTTCTTTAAGGGCGGCAACGTCAGCGGCGACGATAACAACAATAACAACAACAACAACAACAACAACAACAACAACAACAACAACAAAGATAATAATCCCCTTCTTTCACCCTTTTTTTTAGGTAATAATTAGATAATTAGGTATCTTTTATTTATTTATTTATTTTTATAGACCGGCTTCAGTATATACAGTTATACAGTTATATAATTGAAATTTTCATTTTTCAAAACATTCGTAATGCAAGTGATAAATGGTAAATTGAAAAAGCGAGATGGACAACGTAAGTAGCAAGTGGTAAATCCAAATAATATAATAAACAATATGATGGTCTAATATCGAGACTAAAAAGTTAAATATTAAGCAAAATTTTAGCAAGACAAAAGGAAACGTTGCTTAATGGGGGCTAAGTAGTACAATCTTTCTAGTAACGTCAACAAAAAGAGTTCTGGTAAATACGAACGTTTTAATGTGTTATTAGAAACACATTTACTTATTACGTCTGTTAAGTTCGACTTTCCATCAATCCATCTTATCTCATTAATTTTCTGACGTTCGTACGATTGAAGTTAAACAATAATATGAATCATAAAGAGTTTCTTATTAGTTATACCAAATTTGACGAAATATTCTTAATGGGAAAGAGGATTAGTGTAAATTATTAAAGGCATAGATTTTATACTAAACCTAAAAATAATTATATCGATTGTTATCGTTAAAATAATGCCGGAGTTGAAGATTTTAGTTACTCCATGAATTTTTGAAGCTGGAACATTTCTAAAACTTCATTTGTATTTAGTGGGATTTCAATTCATAATATTACCATATGAAGTCAAACTATTCAGATTTAGTATTTTATTATCTATATGGAATATTAACTCTATTTATGAGTTATAACCTTGATTATCTATAAAGTAGCCATTGGTAAAAATGAATAAGTTTTATTTCCGTATATTGCAATGTATAAATCGTAAACCACGTTTTGGGTTCCGGATTTTCTATTTAGGGCGCTTTTTCAATGCCAGGTATTCTTCATCCGATAGTTTCATATATTATATAACAACAAATAAGTTAAATTATATTTCAAGTAATACGATTAATATAAACCAAGTTTAATATATACGTTAACATCGATATTTATCATTACTGTTTTTGTTAGTCATGTTAAAGAACATAATATTATTTCAATCAATATTTCATACAAGCTTTAGAATGTCATTATAGAATGTGATTGCTTTAGTATTAAAATCAATTATAATATCTTTAATTGGGCATATTTTTGGTTCTTTTCTTAGGTTGGTTTTTTAAGTTTTATATCTTTTAAGACGTAGATTAACGTGTTATATAAGATTATTATGTTCTTAATTTATATTTAGACTGTTGTAAAGACTGCTAATCACGGTCTAGAAACTCGAAAGTAAGCGTCGAAAGTAGAACTAGCCATTCCAAAAATCTTTTCATAATGCCTCTGATATCTATTAAATTAGGATATACTAACCTTCACGAGATCTTGAAGCGGTTTGAGGATAAGTTGCATTATCTTGAGTGAATGGTACTCTCGGAGCTTCATAAGCAGGTGTCTATAGATATGTTGTTTAAGTCGTTTCTTTGACTACGTATAAGTTTACGTAATATTTCGAAGACTTAGACGTGAGTAATAAAGTTAGTGGAGTGAAGAATCAAACCTTAAAATTTAATCATATCTCGCTTATTGTAAAGTGTGCAATGGGGTTATAATATCTCTTTCACTCGCGTTATCGTAACCTTCTACCAAAAGTCGGCTTTTTCTATATGGTTTTCTAATTTTATCTTTCATTTTATGAACGAGTTTTATTGGAAATATTTTGTGATTGCTTTGGATCTTTAGTTTAAGTATTCCAAATCGAAAAACGCCTTTTTTAATTCAAACAAATATTTTTCTTCGAATCTAATTTTTCAAAAGTTCTTCCGGACTAGTAATTACACCTTGATAGCGGAGCTTTATACTGAGTTCCCGGTTCGCCGCCTCTTTTTAGAAAAAAAAAAAAAAAAAAAAAAAAAAAGGAAATAAAAGCTTTGGAACGCCTTTTATTTTTTTGATACAAGTAAACAGTCACGTTGGTATCGTTTTATTGAATTGGTATATTGATTTGGTTTTGATGTTGTAGGTTGTGAACGGGGTACCGAAAGGTAAATAAGAGTTAAAGAAAGGCGTTTAAGTAGTTCTGGGCGTCGAGTAATTACCGCCATTTAGAAAATAGTGTTTTAAAGGATTTCACATACAATCTTTCTCTCTTATACTCCCGTATTTTAGTCTAATAAATGGAGTCTATAGTGTTTGGATAATTGACAAATACATCTTATCTTTTAATACTTTTTTTTTTTTACTTTTTTTTTTTTTTTTTTTTTTTTTTTTTTTTTTTTTTCAAATGTGAACCTCGGATTATAACGGTAGCTTCAAAATATTTGTCTTTTACAGGCCGTTTTTTGTTAACAATGCCCTCGAGATATCACTCTCAGTCTTCAAAAACCACAAAACTACCATAACCTTTACCACAAAGTTCGCTCTTTGAATCATGATGATTCATTACATCGCATTCGTGTGGATTTTGTGGTAAATATCAAATATAAAGAGTATAGAAATGAGTTTACTCGGATTAAATGTGTTATTGACGAGATTAAACCCATTTTCAATATAGATTCTTTCGAATACGTCCCTTTGAATCTCTTTCAACATATCGTATAAACTTTTGAAAATGAGTTATAATACCTTTTATATTTCCCGATACCTTAAGGAGCTTTTACCGGTATTTAATTCTATTTGTTACCGATTGTCCTCATTTTGATCCGCAAATTCTTTCAGTCAAAAACCATTCCTATATCATAGATAATCTTAGCCAACGATTCAAAATGAAGATTTGGTTAACAATCGACTAAAATATTTTAGCAATCCATTAATAAAGCGTTTTGTATATAATTAGCAGCTTAGAAACACATTATAACAATAACCATATAAAAGGAGGGCTATTTATCAACATATATAATGTCGATACTAAGCTCGTAGTTAAAGTTAATATTATATTATAAACTGTTGCTAGGCCTGCCTAAGAATCATTTAGACATTGCAATATTATTGAATTGATTGTTTGAAGTAATAGTAGTATTGCGTGGTTAAGAGATGAATGTATTGTTTTAGGTTTGACAAACTGCTAGCCGGTTTACACAGTAATTTGTAAAGCAAATTTCTTGGCTCGTACCCTAGTGTGAAGTGGGTGTTATAACACGAACTGCAGTTGGATCCTCTGACGCTGCATGTTCCCCACTACGCTTACAAAGCACATTTCCCATGTACGGCACGGCAATTGGACAACGGATGACTCAGCAGAAGTCACGTGACCTGGATCACTTGGATCACCTGGATCACCGGCTCACTTGGATCACTTGGATCACCACCAGTGATCCYGCAAACCTCATACTGGAACACCCCCAGTATGGGTACCAACTGAAGGAACTAGATATAAGGACATGGTCATCACCACCTTAGATAGCTTCATTAGATAGTTCTTCAGTTGTCAATCTAAGTATTCAGTCTACACACCTGAATAGCCTAACGGCTTCTGATCATCACTCGAACACAGTCTTGATATTGCACCTTTGTTACCTCTGCTACCTTACTGCTAACATAAACCCTCTGAACACCTTCTACATACTCACGGGTATTTAGTGTGATCATTACAGTGGGCACCTACTGTGTTTGACTTGCAGTTAATAAAGTCAATCCTACAAGCAATACAATTAACTTATAGCCAGCATAGTTGACTTAACTATACTGTAATTAATTTGTTAGAAATAGCAGTTAATATTCTTCCAACACTTACGGCTTTTTATTTTGTGTACGCATACCATTATAGTCGACCAATTGTTTCCAGTTACCACTAAATTAATATTTTGTTATCTGGCTTAACCCCTGTTAATTTTACAGCTAAATTAACTCCAATTACCTCCATTTGCTCCAGGGTTCCGAGTTTCGACTTTATTAATTCCCACACACAAGTCTGTCGCCATAGACTTATACGGACCTCAAACTTTACCGTGCCAGTTAATATTTCTGGCCTTAATTCCCTAGCAGTCTTTCAGTTCGTTAAGGTTCCCTTGTTTCTCTCCTTGTTCGCCGTCATAAAATTTGGCCTTACCAGGTGGCCTTTTCACGTAGTGGTTCAATTAACTAACGTATTTAAAGTGTATATTTAGACTTTAACAGGATTTCCGAGTCTGTCAGCCCTGCTAGGTTTTCTAGGCTTGCCGGCCCTACTAAACGTATTAGGCTTGCCGGCTCTACTAGGCTTACTAAGCCTTTTACTTTTATTACGCCTAGGACTTAGCCTTTTGACTTGCTGGGCTTGTCGGGCTTGTGATGCCTATTACACCTGTACCTTAGCCTTTTGAACTTGCTAGGCTTATAGCGCTTGTTAGGCCTGCTAGACTTACTGGGTTTATGTTGCTTATTCCTTAACTTTTTGGACTTGTTAAGCTTATAGAGCTTGCTGTACCTGATGGGTCTGTCAAACCTATTGCGTTTAAGGCGTTCATTAAATTTATATCTTAGCCTTTTAATGATTTTTCGGGGTATTTTTGAAGGATTTTAAGGGTTTTCAGTTTCTTTTTTAAAAGGATCTTCGTCTTTGTCTTAAGAAAGATCTTCGCTTTTAAAATACTAGGGATATTCCCTAAGTTAAACCAATCCGAAGAAATTCTTTGCTAACCTGATGGAGTTTTTGCTTGGTATATATACTCTTCGATTAATAAGCTTTATCTTTAATTCATTTTCAACTCCTTCTAAGATTACCTTTTATATATCAAAATTCCAATTATCGAAAAAAATGATGAAATGTTTCAAAATCGCGTTAGCTATGGTCAAGTTTGCTACTATGTTATTCGATAATACAATAGCCTACGAAATTAACTAGGTGTTTCTCGGTCAAGTTTTTGTCAACATTTTATCAACAAAGGTTATTATTCTATTGCTTATAAAATAGGGATTCGAAATCTTTCATTTCTTTTTGTAATTTTTAGGTAAGTGATATCTTAGTGTTTTGGCTAACGTAGGACTTGATAGTTGAGGGACTTGACGATTCGGGGTGTGGAGACCTAGTAATTCATTATAAAGTCATGGAACATATATTTTTTGACGTGACTTGGTGGTTTCACCTAGCATAGCAATATTAATAGTTAAAGTGTCGTAGTGGAAGAGAAAAAATTAAATCAGGGGAAAAAATTGAGATTAAGGACGAAATTTAGTATAAAGGGTAAGGTTGAAAGTTATTTGTTATAGGCTATAGGAATTCATTATTTTTATTTTAGTAATACTCATAGAAATTTTAATTTAGCCGTTTACCCATTCAATAAACTTGAAAACCTTTAAAAGTTATTTTAAAGTTATTTAGAAAGGACTTGGTGAATATCTATTAGTGTTTTCAATAACCATAACGTCATTACCTTCAGGATTTTGTAAAAATTATACTAACTTAAAAGTTCTTTTTAACTATTACCGTAAAAAATGACATAATAATGAAGGCCCTTCGTAAAAATCTTTCCCTTAAGCTAAATGCTATTTAACGTAAAGTGTAACTAGAAAGTAGCTTTTTTTTACTTAGCGTATCTTTGCGTAACTCAATAAGTACTAATTAGTAGTGGTAGGGATTAAGATTTTATAACATTTATTATGGACTCAGGCCATTGGCCATTTAGTCCATAGGTTACGTGACTGTGCACGTAACGGGATAGGCAGTACCCGGTTTGGGTCCGGTCCAGGTACAGACTGGGTACGGTTTGGGTGCAGACCGGACACGGTCAGTGTACGGTACGTGTAAAGGTACGTAACGGATCAGGTACTAGCTATACTTATAAGTCCGTACGTTAGGTTACGATAACGTTTTTTAATATTCTTCTATACCTTGATAATAAACCATATTTAATACCTACTTAGCTAATTATTGTAAATCGAATTATAATATATTATTAAGACTTTATTTTTATTTTTTGAAAGAAATATTACTTATAATAAACGAATCGATAGTAAAGATTTATCATTTTACGTTATATTTCAACGTTATCAATAAAAATAAACCGTCGACGAATATTTAATTTTCCGCCCTTATAAATATGCATTTTATCCTTTTCAAAACGATTAAAATTGGTATTTTTCGTTTGAAAAATACCGTAAGTTACATCGCGTCGGTTATAAAATAATCATAATAATTGGGTTAATCTACTTCAATTTTCGACTTTACATTAAATTTCGTTTAAATCTTAACGAAGATTCAATAATTCAAAACCGAATTTGCCGCGACTTGCGTTAATTTTTTACCGGCTGAAGGTAGGATAAAACGACATAACCAATCGTAATTAGACGTATTTACTTGTAAGTAAGTTATAATATTACATAATATCAAATATGTCTTAAA
This sequence comes from Anisogramma anomala, assembly GCA_038502455.1. Lineage (NCBI taxonomy): Eukaryota > Fungi > Ascomycota > Sordariomycetes > Diaporthales > Gnomoniaceae > Anisogramma > Anisogramma anomala. Next base: position 22,329,416 of record JASMMZ010000002.1, read on the forward strand.
AACAAATAAAATATAAATGAAAAAAGGTCAGTATACGTTTTTTACGTATGAGAATATTATACAGCAACAGTAAAATAAACGGTTACAGCGTATTACGAAGCCGGAAGACATCAGGGTATATATAATATAAGGAAATTCCTCTATTATATCGAAGCGGTTTTTAATGATTTTTACCGCACGGATAAAATATTAGTCGAATTAAAAAGTTTGATTATAAACGATAACAACTCATAGGTATTTTTTTTTATTAGGTTCGGAATACGCTTAATTCAAACGGGCGAACTAAATTAATTTTAAAACGTCAAGTGTAATAATTGACGTTTTTATGCATAGCTATATATCCGTAATAAATTTATTATGGCAGATATTGACCGGGTAAATTATATCGTAACCTTAAAGAAATACCGTAAATTCGTCAACGAATTGAAGTTTTTAAATTTAAAACAGCGTTTTGATAATTAACCAACGAAACCTGTATAAGCTTAACAACTAAATCATGATACGATTATTTCATAGGTTTTATCTTTTTAAATACCTTTATTAAAGGGCCGTGGTAATCACAACTAAATATTTAAATATCGTGGTTAGTTATTTTAATAAACTTGTTAAATATACATTTGAAATTAAAGATGTAAGACGATTGAGGCGACAATAAAGAAACGTTAGGCTAAATTTACCCCGAAGTCTTATATACGTTAAAGTTTATCCAATTATTACTAATGCGATTACGAATTTCGCCCGGTATCACGTTTTACGTAGATATATAAGGTTTAAGTCGAAAAGGTAAAGAAAGGTTTCTTATTAACCGCGACGGGGAAAACTTAACTTTTAAATACAGTTTTATTTAAAGGTTATATAACCTTAACGGCGTAATGACAAAATCAAGTAAAGAGGATTTCAGTTTAATTAAAATATATATAAACGAAAATCCATTCCTTATTTTTATACCTTTTAATAATACTTACTTTTTAAATATTGAAGTATATTTTAACTGTAATTATTATTATATTATAAGCGATGCTTTGGTACAACAATGAAAGATAAAACAAATTCGGTTATCATACTTTCGAAATTTCGACACAATATTAAGGTTACGGTAAAATACGCGTATTACCTAAATAACCAAGTTTCGTATGAATATTAATAAATAATCGAACCCGATATTAGTATATATTACTTCTGGAATAACGCGGGATATAATTTTTGAAATACTTCAAATTCGATATTAATAAATAACTTTTAACGTTGGCGGTAATCGTTCAATAATTTCAAGTTAAAGAGGCTTCATTATCAACGTAATAATAATACTCCTTGAAACGGGGGATATATAAGGCGTAATGAATTCGCTTATATTCGATTTAATATAAAATTCGTATCGAAAAGTCTAACGTACGGGGAATCCGTTTTAGTGAACTTTTATTTTAAGCTTTTGAGAAATAATACGGATTTTATAAAAAACCGTAACGATAACGGTTAAGAAAAAAGGAAATTCATTACTTCTTTACTAAAATTAGCTAAATTTTGTAAACCATTTAACAAATATTAAATTATAACATTATCTCCATATAAGGGAAAATTCGATTACTATATTTATATTAAAACAATTGGAGATGAATCTTTATTAAAAGGACTTTGAAAGTCGTTATATTCGATACTACGAAATCATCATTTTAAACTTTAACAATAAATTCTGAAGTTATTAAATAAGGCTAAGTTCGGATAAACTATTTATTAACTATAACGCCGGTATTACCTATTTTTAAGTTGAAGTGGAAATGAGGGGTTTTAATCGATTACCGGATATTGAATGAAATTACGAAGTAAAACCGTTTTTCTTTATATTTGATTAAAGAAAACTTAAGTATATTATTAAAATCGATATAACTTACGAAATTAGATATTTAAACGGCCTTTTACTATATCCAGAATATACCCAGATAGGAAAAATTAACGACGTTTTGTATGCGGTTCGGGTTATTTAAATAATTAGTTATTACCTTTAGGTCAACGAATGCACCGGTGACGTTTTAACGATATATTGATTATATAATAGCGAATATTTTCAATAATTTCGTTATAACGTATTTAAACGACATTTCAGTTTTTCTCCCGCTATTAAATAACACTATATAATAAAAGTTCGCATAGTTTTAAAATGGGTTCGTAAATTGAAGCTAAATTTAAATTTTGAAAAGTGTAACTTCGTAATTGAAAAGATAAAATACTTGGGTTTTATTATAACGGTTAAGGTAGGCATTCGAGCTGACCCCGAAAAAATCCGGGTAATTCTTAAATAAAAGTCATTACGTATTATTCGAAAGGTTTAATTTTTTTTTTTTTGAATTTTACGAAATTTTATCGTAATTGTGTAAGTAATTGTTTCGAGTTAACGAATTATCTTGTTCGTTTACCGAAATAAAGTATTCGTTAAACTTAAACAAAACAAAAGAAATATATATTTTGAAACTTGAATGATACATTTATTAAGACCTCGATTTCAATATATTAGGTTCCAAATCGGCCGTCGATAATGAAAACTAATTATTTGGAAAAGATGTTGAAAGGGTACTTATCGTAACGAAATAAGGATAATATCATAAAGTTAATAACTTACCACTCTATTCGATTAATGAATACGAAACGTAATTATACTATTTATTATAAAAAGCTTCTCGCGGTAATATCTTATTTAAAAACGTCGTTTTTAGAATTATATAATATCTGTATACCGTTTACGATCTTAACGGATTATAAAAAATTGAAACATTTCTCTTTACCACATTAAATTTCAAAACGTTAGGCTAAATAAATCAAAGTCATATCGCTTTTTTAATACCACCTATGGTAGAAGCCCGTAAGTTACGGCGCCGGCACGGATATATCAATCCGTAAGTTACAAAATAAACCCGAAATTAATAAACGCCATACGCGAGTTTTTTAACCCATTTCCATTATTATATCAAATATAATATCAATAGAGTTATATATTAAAGAAATACAAATTACAATAGGTTATATAATCCATTCGGCGAAACGGAGGCTTAGTTATTAAATCACGAATACATATATTTTAAGGGTAGGCCTAAGGTTTTTGAAATACTATTAAAGGCGGTACCACCCTAAACCCGGGCCGCATTCGGGTCGTTATCGGAAATAAAGTTAAAGGATTCCAATACGATTAAACCAACAATATCGTTACGGACTTAGCCTACGTTAAGTCTATTAATATCGTTAACGCCGAATTATTACTTTATTTTCAGCTCGGGTACGTTAACAGAATCATAAAACTAAATAGTAACGAACGACCCGTTATATAAAGTTCGCGTTTTAACGGTTTAGGAAGTAGTTAAATACTTTTTACTTAAAATAGAATGATTATAATAAATCGAGAATTACGGGATTGACCCATGGGGTATATTAGGTTACGGTCATTACTTATAATTATCGAATAAAAAACTACTAACGACGAAAATCGTATAATAAACCTACGATTAGCTTATTATAAGTTATCTAGAGAGAAATATATTATTTCGCGTTTTTTAACGAAATAACTTTTGAAAAATGATAATTGTAAATATTCGACGCTTATATAAAATGGATACGTAATATAACGAAAATAAACCTTATCATATTTTATAATAAGGCCTCCTTTAACCCCTTTTCATTCTAAACCAGTATTAGGCGTATATTTTCATCGACTTAATAGTTGATTTACCGACTATTAAAGGCGATCTCCGATATTGACTAATTATTACGAATCGTCTTTTTAAGTTTATCCAATTAAAATCCATGTATTTCAAAATAACCAATACATATACAAAACAATTTAGAAATATATAATAAAGATTTTAGAAATTTCCAGTCTCCATTATTAATAGCCGCGGTTCGAATTAGATAAGCTCATTTTAAATGATCTTATATTTCTTAGTAAATATCGAATGACTTTTATTTGCAGCGTACTACCTATAAATAAATAGCGATATTAAATAGATAAATGAAAATGTTTAAAAGTATTTACGTATTGTTATCGTATTTTCGTAATGTAATTACGTTTTATATTTACCCATTTACTAATTCGCGTTCAATAATCGAAAGTCGACGGTTATTAGATTCAACGCGAATAGTTCAATAAATAGGTATGATATATTACTTATCCTGAAGGTAAACGAAAATACCACATCGTAAACTAATATAGCGGAACAAATGATCGTATTTTCATTTTTTTTACGCGCGGGAGCGAGGTTAATTCAAACGACGATAGCTTATATTTAATGACAAATTAAATCGGCGGCAAATCTTAAATGATGTTTGGCGAAGTGATATAAGATAGTATATTAGGTTTAATTGAGCTTTCGTAATATTAAAGCTAATCGTCCGAATAAAAAGCTCGATTAACTTTATAATTGATACCGGGTTGTGAATATTTCGAACCCATTTTATATCGTATTAAATATTCTTTGTATATACCTTTTATTTGGTATAAATTTAGTTAAATAAGCGGTTTTTAACCTCTTTCCTTCTTAGGTTTTATCCGATATTCACCCGAAATCAATTTTAATCGTTAACGATATAGAAAAGGGTAAATATGATAAATTTGAAGTTTGAAAAATCCTTGCGATAAAAATGGGGCAGGGTAAGATTCGTTTTATATTAATTAAGTAAAAGAGTTATAATATGCGAAAATGCGAATTATTGGAAAATTACTAGTTTATCGTAAACTTAGATTAATTGAAAGGGAAAAAGGGAAATATACGGATTTATAATAGCCCGTTATTTCGATATCGACGTCGAATTTATATTAAGAGATAAGCGCGAGGCGAACCTCTTATTCCCTCGAAATAACAATTTACTTATAAATAGAAAAAAAACTTTATTATGAAATAAAGCTAGAATATAATAGGTATATCTAGGTAAATATTATTCGACTCTTTTGAATATGTATCCAACTGTAAAACGAATTTTACTACGATTTAACGAAAATTTACTTATTCGTTATTATTATCCTTATTAAGATTTAACGAGTACCGGCATTATTAACGTTAAGGGCTTTATTGTAATCAACTTCGAATACTAAATAACGTCGAGGGAGGGAAGCAATAAAAATCATCGCGGAAATTAGTAGGCGTCGAAAAAAGGGGTTGGTGAAAAACGGAACGAATATGAGGTAACGTCGAGGTTAATAAATAAAGCGAAATAGGAAGGACGTTAAAGGAGGTCGATAACGGATAATACGAAAAGGGACAGACGTTAAGGGAGGTCAATGATAACGAATAACGAAATAAAAAACGAACGTTAAAGGAAGCCGACGATAACGGTTAACGAAAAGTAAGGTAGGTAGCGAGGCGAAAAAGGTAACCTTTTAAGTAGGTTACCAAAAACTACAATAAATTAATTTGAACTGGGGTAACGTAATCGGCCCGAATACCATCTTACGTTCGTTTGCAGTCGGTTAATTAATTCGCTTTTGATCAAGTTTAATAAATAGGATATAGGTAAAATCGGGGATTATATAATTAAGCTTTAAATATCGTTCGTTACATTTTATAAGCCGTCATTTATATTGATTTTTCTTTAAAAAAAGCTTAGGTAGTTAAATTATATTATTTATTTAAGCTAAAATTAAGAAACGATATACGGCGGTACTTAAAGGGAATTAAAGCAACAACGTTATGCATCAAAACCCAATAGGCTGAAAACTTCCTGTTTTTATAAAAAAGCGATATAGTAGAAGATAACGAAGGAATATTAGGTAAAAACAGACCCGAAAAAAAGGGGCGACGGGGCCGTATAGCTAAAATGGTAACGGCTTATACGGTCGGTACGATAAGGACTTTTGATATTCGAGCGACATTCTAATACCGGGCAAACTAATTAATTAACTTAAAGAAAACGAAGGTAAAAACGGGTCGATAACCCGAGATATCTTCCTAATGCTTACTTGTAGGAAAGAAAATATAGTTGTTATCCTCGTCCACAACAATGAACTAGCGTAAAACGGCACGTAAATCGGATAAGGTTACAAGTAAACTTATGTGTTAAATATATTATAAAAAGGTTAATTTGCGATTTAATTGCCTGTGAATTTTATTTATGATTTTACTTTATTATGAATCTTCCGATATAATTAATACCCTTACGCCTAATAGACTAAAACGTAAAAAAAGAAACGTTGAAATTAAAAAGGCGGTTAATATATAATATATAGATGTTTTTAACTTATAACGGAAAAAAATACTTTTATTTTTGGTATTGATAAGGATGAGGAGATCTTTTATAACGCAAGGCGGTTATAATAAGGAATTAACGGCTGGGTATTAGTATATAATAAGGTAATATACCTTATAAGGTAGTTTGTCATTTCTATTAAAAGCGTCGATAATAAAGTAACCAAAATCAGGTTTATTATATACGTCGGCTTTAAAACGAATAGAAAAAGAATTAAAATATATTGACGGTAATTATTAATTATAATATATAGAAGGAAAGTAAAATAGTAATAAGGAAGGTAGTTAATAAAAGAGGACGACGTTGTAAAAAGGAAAACGAGGAAGTTTTAAAGGTTACGGGGGTGTTTATATTTATAAAAACTAACGGATCGGATTCAGTGAGAGTTACGTATTATATGGGGCGCGTTATAAGGTATTAAAGGTAGGAGCTCGATATTATACGACGCGTTATACAATATTGGCGATAAAAATATTCTTTACGGTGTATTAAAGGGTACTTTATACGGTGCTGATGGTAAAAGGGATATATTATACGCCCAATTTATGGGTACGTTATAAAGTATCGGCGGTAAAATGAAGGAACGCGTTATAAGACGCTGTGAACCTAAGGTTAAACCAATTAATACGTTATACGATACGTTAAACATCGCATTACTGGCTTATACTCCACCCGCGTATTAAATAGGTATAACCTGCATCCGGTATTTAACTAGTAGAGTGCCGTAACCTTTATAACATCCGGGAAAACCGGGGGTATATTATAAATATAAGTTATTAGTTATTAAGTTTATAGGTTACATGAACGTATATGTAATGGGATAGGTAATACCCGGTCTGAATCCGGTCCGGGTACGGATCGGATACGGTTTGTGTATGGCATGTGTAAGGGTACGTAACGGGTTGGGCACTAGCTATACCCATAGATCCTACACGTTAGGCCACGGTAGCCTCTTCTAGTCTTCCTCCGTACTTTAATAGTAAACCTCATTTGATACCTACTTGGCTTACTATCGTAGGTAGGACCATAATAACATTCTCGATTCGATTGGTGGAAGTGACAGTAATATTAAGTGATTAAGGGGTAGATGTATTATTCTAGGTTTGGCAAACCATTAGTCAGTCTACACAGTAATTTATATGTTCAATTATTTGGTTTGTGCTCTAGTATAAAGTGGGTTTCCATTGTACTTAACTTGCAGTTAATACAGTTAATCCCAGAATCAATAGAGTTATCTCACGGCTAATATAGTTGATTTTACTATACTATAATCAAATTGTTTGTTGGTAGGGCCTTAGATCGTTGCAACGTTGTCGATTCGAATTGTGGTCGAAGTAATAGTAGTATTGTATTGGTCAAGTGGTGGATGTATTTTTTTAGGTTTCGCAAACCACTAGCAGGTCTTCACAGTAATTTTTTTGGCTAATTCCTTGGCCCATGCCCTAGAGTGAAGTGCAGCGTATTATACTCAACTTACACCTAATGCGGTAAGTCTCTACAAAACAATACACTCAACTTGCAGTTTAGTATAGTCAATTTTACTATAAGTAAAGTTGAGCTACTATACTATATGTAATACTATTTCAACACCGTCGGATTTTTAGTTTATTCGCATACGCTAATTTAATTAACTAATCTTTTCTAGTTAGTGTTAAATAGCAACCTCGTTCACTTACCAACCCGCTGTCAATTCTAATTAACAATTATACTAAATTGCACCAAATTTAATGAAAATTAACCCTAATTAACCTCAATTACTCCTTTGCTCCGAGGTCAGAGTTTATCAATTCCTACAAAAAGTTCTTCCGCCACAGGCTTTTGCAGGCCTCCACTTTACCCGTATCAATCAAACACGTCCGTATCGTCATTTCTCTAAAAGTCTTCCAGTTTGCCACTACATATCTAACCACCGTTACATAATTTGGGCTTTTCGGACGGCCTATTAACGTTGCCCTCGATTCGTATAGTTAGCCTGTTACTATCTATAAACTTTTCCAAGGCCTTGTTTAGCTTTGCCTTTGTTATAGCATTTGTAAGATTGTATTTGCCGTCAATGTACCGGAATTCCTCAATTTCCCTCATTTCGTAGGCTTTACAGAGTATTATCACGTCGATTATCAGGCTTTTTTTGCTAGTAGTTCCTAGTTTTGAAAAGCATTCGAAAAAGTTTTTCAAATCGGTATAAATTATTATCGAGATAGAAGGAATCTTCAGCTACCTAGTAATAAGTTTAAGGGTTTCCCACAATACTATACCTACGTTAAAACCCGCTATTATACTGTATACCTCCGAAGACAACACGCTTTATATAATTCTTTTACACTTGATAAAGGTCCAGTAAATCCGGATACCGATAATAATAAACTCGTCTTCCTGTTTGTCTTGATTAACGAAAGTTATTAAAAAGCTGATTTATAAAGATAAGTCGGTATTATTTACAAAAGACCCGTCCATAAAGATTATTAATTTAGCCTTCGACAGGTCAATTAAAACCATATCAATCCCTCGGTCTAGGTTTCGTATTTATTATTCGAACCTTATATTTAGCTGGTTATGATTTTTATTTTCTGGGTCTTATGCTTGTACGGCGATGGAAAGGTTGTAAAAGGCTTTCGGTTAGCATAACGTAATAATATAACTATCCCTAACACGTTATTTTAAGTACTATTAAACCATGGCCACATTGGTCTTATCGATTATGGCCAAAATAATCTCTTGGCCTTTGTGAAGAAAGCTAAGACCGGTATTAATATTAAATATACGAATTAACGATTTATTAAAGTTAAGTAAACTGCCATTCGTTACCGTCGTTACTATATTATAATTTCAGAACTTAAAGTTCTTAATCGCCTCTGGTTTTAGTATTACAAAGCCAGCCGTTCCGACGAAAAGGGTATTATTAGTTTACATGTCCACTACGCCCATTTCCCTCTTTTACGTTACTAGTAAATACGGATCGTACGATGAACACTTTATCGTTAATCGTAACTTAAAGTATAACCAATAGGTTGAAGATAATAAGTCCCGTTTTAGCTAATCTATATAGTAGCTTAATATATTGTATGAATTTATTTTAAGGGTGAATAATATGTAGTTTTTATGGAAATTTTAATAGTACGATCCGTTATAAATCCATTATCAACTATATATAGGTTTACATTATACTACGACCATTAAATGTAAACTTGCCTTTGGTTTTAGTTAATAAACTTGCTATTAAAGCAACTACTAAACGTTAACTAATCTTTTAAATCGTCAGCGACTTCGTAAGGATGTAGTCCTTTACTTTATCGCCGTATCTTTAAACGATTAGACGTGACTTTTCGTACGGATGCCCCGTAGTCTTACCCTTAACTTTGTAAATAATTATTGAATTGAAAATCGTAATATTTAGGTTTTAAAAATCAAAGTCGGTTTTCGAGACCAATTATAAAACCCCTCGAATTAGTAGGCCATTAATTTCAACCTTATTGCTTTTTTTTAAGGGTTTGCTAGAGGTTTCAATAATCCCTCAAGTTCGAAGTTTTAGTACCAAGTTTTCGTTATCTTTATTATTTTTATTTAATTAAGTAGTATTGTAGATACGACTCGGCATATATTTCTCTTCTTTAATGTTCTTGTTCTTCGGGGGTCGTTCGCGACGGCGGAATTTCATCGACTTTTAGTCAATAAGTGAAAAGGGTTCGTATTAACTCGGTCTCTTAACTTAAAGGTTTTTATCGTTAGTAACCTTAATGTAAGGCTTAACTTATGTGAGTCGAAAAATATAAAACAATTAATAGTTTTAACAACTACTTTGAATTTTAAGATACTTAATATATTATACGGGCCCTCCTATTCACCCGGCTCCTGGTATTTGAGGACTTTACTTTACAACAGCAAAATCACTACGTCGATTATTATAAATGCGTTTCTGGTATTAAAGGCCTTATTAATCTGGCGACGTACCAATTCTTTACGAAGCTCCGCTAAAGTTTTATTGTAGGCCATGGCACGTTTTCAAGTACTTACCGAGGGCGGAAATTTACTCGTTAGGTGTGGGTACGCTTCAAAGACCAGTAACGTTGTAACTAATCCGTCAGAGCCTGCAGTATCGTTTAAGCCTTTTACTGCCATTTGTAAATATTCCTCCGGATCCATAAAGCTTTCAATTTCTAACGTAAGGATATTATACATTGGGTAAAGTAGGGCTTATTCCCTTTAAACCTTTCTAATGCTTTAATAGGTTTTTACAGGTACCTATTTACATTAGATACCTATTATTTTAGCATATTTTTTAAAACTTTACCGCCGCAAAATTAGTACCAGTCTTGTGGAAAACGACGTCACTTGGGCCTAGGTACGTATTAATCTACAATATCTTGAGTGTTTCTTAAATATCTTTTTCCGAAAGGGGCTTTAAAAACTTAAACCTGTAAAAAAAGGTTATGAATTTCAAAACGTAAAGGACACGCCTATTATCCAAGTAAAACATATCGACAAAATTTTTATAATTAAAATACCTATCGTTTTTTGATGTAAATTAAAATTTTTGAAGGGCTTAAGTTTATATTTGACAGTAGTAACAAGGCTTTTTAATAACTTTTATAGTAAAATATTTCACGTATTTATACCTTACAGACTTCGGGATTTTGTACAGCCTGTTAACGGCTAGATGATTAAAGCGCCGGTAAAATTAACATATCTCCAGCTTTGTCAGATTTAAAACTATTGCTTCCGGACTTCGAAAATAAAACATAGGTACCTCCACTTAAAGGCAAGGGGAAACCATTGGCCGTTTTTAGCCAGTTCGTATGCGTTAACGTCGACATTAACGCCTAGAGTCTTTATATCCTTTAATTAAAGTAAGAAAGATGTAAGTGACTTAAGGATATGAAATTGTTAGTAAGGTCTAAAGCCTATAAAGTTCCCGTGAACTAAGGTCTTTGAAGAGTAATCAAAATGATTGGTATTGTAGTATAGTAGAAGATAATGTAAGAAGAAGAATCCAGAGGTGTACGCTACAGGTGAAGGCTTCTAAGTCCTCCACCCAGAGCTTATCGCTTTGGAATACTCCTTCTAAACCGATCCACGTATTGTAGTTCGGTTTGGAATAGTTATTTCAGACCAATCCATCTATGAAGCATTTTTCGTCTTACAAGAGTGTAGCTTGCAGTATAACACGTTATCGTGTACCCTATAGGAGTATACTTTGTAATATAGTGTACTGTTACTTGCCTTATGTATATTATTTATAAAGGTATATAGTAATATCCACATAGGTAATCTTCTCTTTTTCTCTTAGGTACTTCGTATTTATAGCCTAGTAATAATAGTGTAGTTGTAGTTACGAAGGTTTAAATTAGTAAGTTTTGTAATTATAGTATTATTTCTGTATCAATTGTAAAAGGTCTAGATTAATGAGTTTCCGTAGTAACAGTGTTATTACCGTATTAATCGTAAAAGTTTTCAATTAATAAGTTCGGCTGAGATCAGTCAAATTTAGCTGATGTGATATTTATAGTTTGGGTTTAATTAATATAGTTTAATAGGGGCAACATAATTAGTAATAGCGTTTTTCGTAGTCAATAGAAGTAATTGCGCCGGTATTAAAAGGGTTGATTACGTAAGGATAATTACGTTTTGGGTTAGTGTAGAAAATGTATCGTTATCGGTTTATGTAAATCTTTTTTTTAAAGGCGCGTAAGTTAAACCGATATAAGTTCCTATTTTAATTTAACTTCTATTTTCTAAAATTAAACCAACTGTTTTAATAGGTAAGTTTTTGGTTAATACCCATAAACTAACTTATCCACCGAATAGATGACGTGTAAGAATAGTAAGGAGCCGTTCAATACAAAAGCGTCGGCGCGTTACCGTCGTCGTAGCCGACGCTACCTCCACTATTACTCTACTATCTTTTGGCACGATATCTTTTATCGCCGCCACCCCACCGTTTACCGCCACGACGTTAATCGCCGCCGCCGCCTTTTTTTCTTTATCGGCCCTAGTTACTCTTACCGCCGTCGCCACCCCTTTTCCCATCGCCGTTACGCCCCCATTTCCCCCCTTTCCCTCCCTATTTCCCAGCTTTTAGGGGGAGGAGTAAGGAGCCCCTGAGGTTATAAACCTTACCTTTTACTTACGGGTAAAGATCTCATTACCTGTGGGGGTCCCTTTACGCTATAAAAGTAGCTTGATGCAGTTACGTTAGGGTACGTATATTCTAATCCTTTCGTTTATAAGTTTTTAACCCCTTCTTTTCTTTAAATAATGAATATAAGGCGGATTTTCTTCTTCGCCTCGAACTTCGTATCAGTAGGGTACGCCGTAAAGTCTTTTTAACGCGTTAAGCGTTAAAATAGCGTACTTGGGTCCGTAGCCTTCGGCCGCTAATAGATACGCCTTACGTGTCGTGTGTTACGTCTGCGACCGCAAGCAACTTTATTAGCGACTTTTACGAGAGAAGGGGCCGTTCGGCTCGTTATTACTGTTACAAACGGATTGGTAGCTCGTGCGCCTCCGTTCCGGTAGTCTTGGTGCTGTAGGCTGAGGCTGTGCTACGTGCTTACCGACTTTTTAGTAAATTTTAACCGAATCTCAAAAGCTTCCTTTAATAAAAATATACTGTTCGAGGCGATCCGGAAAAAGAAAATCGTCGTAAATAACAAAAATGTGCAGATGCTAATTAGTAATAGATGTTAACCAGCGGACCAAAAAGACAGCAGCCACCGCCGTCGCCTGGAAAAGGAGATTACGTATGTACTACATAGGCGAGTTCGACGACGTTATCGTACGTCGTTATGAAAAGGGTAATCCCTCCCCTATATCTTTGTTCAAGGGTAACCAATAAGGTGTAGGGCCATATCCTCGCTGGCGCTAATAATGCCATTGGAGGTAATGGCGGTAGGAATGCGACGGCGTTGTCTTTTCCCTTTAATAGTAAATAAATGCTTTCGGCACGGGCCTGTGTATCCGGTCATAATATAGTATGTTATATAGTAATTTTATGGCTTTTTATAAAACAATTGTTTAAAGCGATAAAGGTAATTTGAAAAATAAAATGAAAAATAAAATATGTCAGAATTAGCGTAATATTGTAAAATTAAGTGAAAAGTAATAAAAAAAATCAGGAATCGGTGCGAATAGTGGTATTTAATAGAGGTAAATCGGCGATCGGCGCGAATGGTTCGTTTGAATAAAGGTAAAACGTAAATTAGTGTAAATAGTATAAAACAGGCCGATCTAAATTGTCGAAAAAAGTGGTTGGGTAGCTTATTGGGGTTGTAAAACTTTCTTATTAATTTTAATAAATGGTGTATCTGTCGAAATAAGTGTTTTTATAGCTTGGTTCGGTGTAGCCTTGGTTATCGTATTTATTAAATTAAATTTTCCATCGATCCACCTTGTTTCCCTGATTTTACGGAGTTTATATAAATTGTATAAAGCTAAAATATCGATTACCAAACGTTTTTCGTTTGTAATACCCAATTAAACTAAACATTCATAAAACGAAAAGGAGTTAATATATACGAAAAAGGGGATAAAACATAAACCAAGGTTAAAAATAATTATCTGGACCGTTATCGTTATGGTAATACCTGAATCGAAGCTTTTAACTATGTCATAGATCTCGGAAGCTAGGATGTTCTGCGCAACTTTGTTGTACTTAGTAAAGTTTTAATAAATGATATTTCCTCGGAGCGTAAAGCTTTTTCGAGCCGGTATTTCGTTACCGAGGATTAGGACAAAACCGATTTGTAAATTACAGTTGTTATTATTAGCGAAGAAGTCGTTAGTAAACATGAATAAATTTATATTTTATATATTTCATGGTATAAATTATAAGCCGCGGTTGAAATTGTGTATTTGTTACGAAAGAGGTTTGTTAAACGCCTTATATATATCCTTTGTCGAATCGGTTTAATATTACGTGGCGATGAAGGAGTTAAAAGTTACTTTTAGTTATATTATAAAGGTAACCCAGGCGCCGCGTATACGTTGACATTAGTAATCGTTGGTTCGTTTTACGTTATCTAAAGTAATCAGGGAAACTTTATTTAACTACCACTTTTACGTAAGGCTTAAAGTGTCGTTTTGAAAGGTAATAGTAGCGTTATTAAAATCGATTACGTGGTCTTTCATCAGGTATATTTTGGGTTTGGCTTTTAAGCCGGCCTTTAAAAGTTTTTTATTTTTATATACAAAAAAAAATATTTATATAACTTTAGGGTGTTGTCAGTCTGTATACCTGTTAGTATAAAGCCTTTCGAATAAGCCTTTAATATTAATAAATACGGGTTAAAAGTAAAGTTAATTATTTTCAATCGTTTTTTATAGTGTTTTTGGTAAGAGTTATACTAGTAAACACTGGTTTCGTTTAGACCGTAAAGTGGTTTTATAATAAGTAAAATCGTGTTGAAAAGACTTAAGGTTTTTGGGTATATCGACATAAATCTACCATTTAAGCCGTTTTTTAGATTAGGTGTAGGTTTACATTATATTTCAAAGTTTAATATATAGGCTATATAAATATCTAAGGGAGGTAGCGTGCGTAAGAATTAGGAGATAACTAACACATTATAATGTAAGTGATTAGGTTATAATATCCTTTTTTCATTTATCGTTTTATTTATTTAAAATTAGGCGGGCTTTTTAGTAAGTTATTCCGGTTTTTTTTTTTTTTTTTGGATAAGTCGGTTTAGAAAGATTGTGTAGGCGTTGTGGATAACTAAGTCGAAACGTTCAAAACAAAATACACCTTAATCGATTAGAGCTGAGATTTCCGTTTGAATAAATTGTACGAATAGGGTATCGGGGATGATTATAATTCCTTTGCGACAGAGTTTTAGGCTAAGTTCGCGGTTTACCATTTCCTTTTACGTAATAAAGGAATTCGTATCAAAGTTTTTAGGGCGTTTTTTGGGTTTCGAGCCGAATGGGCGTCTTTGGCGGCGACATTTTAATAGAGTTAGTATAAATGAGCCGTTTTTATATAGAGTGGTTGGCTTAGATTTGCGTTTTAGGGATAAGGATAAAGTTGGGTTCGGTTTAAATTCGTCGGTTTAAATAATTTTTTATAGGTAGTTTTATTAGTTCTACGGTTTCAGGTTGTGTTCTTTTACCTCTCTTTTATATTCGCGTATTATTATCCAGCGAAACGAACTCATTCGGTTTATTAAGTTAATAAAAACATTTTATCCCCTAAATCCGGTAATACTTTAAAAGCTAATCCATTTATTTTTCGTTTTCTAAATCAAAACTTTAAATTTTAATAGGAAATTTAAAATTCTAGTTTTACGTGAGCTATTACTTATAGGAAACGTTTTGGATACATCGTTCTTTACTTGTAATAAGCGTAGTATCATTATGGATTTAGTTATAACATTACCTCTTTAATTATACTAACGTTTGGAAAAAACTATAAGTGGTCGAATTTAAGCCGGAGTGATACAGATTCACTATTTAAAGCACGTATAAGTTAGTTAGTATTATTTCGGACTTTTATTCCAAGTTTATTTACATTAGCGAATGAAATTAAGAAAGGCGTTTTAAAATCTATTACGTAAAATATAATCGGTTTAAAACGCGTATTTATAACAATTGTTTCTTACGACGTCGCTTTACATTTATTAAACCAGACCTTTCGGTATTTTCCTATTCGGTTTAACTTAAACTTCGGAAATTTCTCTGTCAATACGTCGAATTATTGTTTTCCAGGCGTTAAGATTTCGGATACGTTAATATCAGGTATAATACCCTGAAACCCGATTTTGTATCTGTTAAAAAGGGTAAATTACGACGTTATATAGGTGTTAAACACTTCGTTTACGTAATTTAAGCTTATAATATATATAAAGGAGGCGTTTTGTAAGCCGGCGAAAATAATTTGAGCGTTTTCATTGTCGTAGGCTGATATGTAGGCATTATTATACTTAGGTTCGTTTTTTCCAGATATGTTTTCGTAAGGGTAGCTATAAAATTTGTTATCTATGACTTTGGATTCGGTTACATATATTGTAAAATTAGCTTTTATTCAATTTTTAAATGTATACTCGGCCTAAAATTGTTGTTTAATCCGAATTTACTCGTAAAAGGGGTGGTTTGTAAACTAGCAACCGACTTCATCGTAAACGATATAACGTTTTTATATGTTTGTATGATTTTGTATGCCTTTTTGTTAGTATTATTGCAACCATGGTACGTGTTATTCCTATCCGTAAAATCAATTTCAATTATAATTAGTTTGCCCTTTATTTTCCTAATATTTTTATTTTCAATAGACGTATTTATGGCTATTGCTTTATTTCGGGTATATTTTAAACCTTTTATACAAGATATGATCAATGGTTTTAACATGGTTTTATTTAGTAATTTAGTCGTCGTTTTTTAGTTTATTAGTTATAAATATTAATTTGGAACTTTTTTATCGACGTATAAATGTTTTAAATAATGTTTGAATGCTTATATTAAAGACCTTTAAATTATTTTCCTGTTTCAAAAATATCAGGTCAAAATCCGGATTTTTATGCTAAGGTTTAATTACTATTTAAAAAATAGTTTGTCGCATTTGTATTTTGGTCCAAGGGCTATTGAATATTTTCGAAACCTTATTAATAAGGTAGTAAAAATTTCTTATAGGTTTTTATCGATATTTTACTATTGGAGTTTTACAAATTTTTACATCGTATCAATTTAATCTTTATTATATAGCTCTTAATGAATTTTCGTATTTAAGTGGGATTCAAAGCATTTACAACATTTTACGAATATATTTTCTTACGTAAAATGGTATATATGCTCCTTTTTAGCTTACCTGGAACATATATCGGTTAAAATAACGTGAAATTATAATAGTTCGATATCCAGCTTTTTATACGTATCAAACATAACGCGTATCTTATTGTTAAGTACGTTGTACGGCTCGCTGTTAAATTCATTATACTTATTTTACAGCTTAGAAAAGTTTGTTAACTTCGTAAAATCGCTTTTATTTATAGGAAAACGATATGGTGAGAGATCGCGGTAAGGGTCGTGGTTTATAAGTATCGGTCTGTACGACACGTATTAGCGTTTTACGCCGTTTATTATTTCTTAAATAGGATTATTTTTCGTGTTTCGACCGAATGTAGTTCTTCAGGGCGAGTTGTTTTTTGCTTTTCAGCTGGTTCTGTTATAACCGATCGGGTTATTTTTAGCGTCCGGGGTATGCTTTTATCTCTGTATCGGTTTAAAGTTACGTTTTAAGGAGGTTTCGTATTTGATCCTCGTTATAAACAATCGTTACGGTGCCTTCTTTTTCGTCGATTTTTCCAATTTTGTTTTCGTTTTTCGGCAAGCATTTAGTTTTGTTTAACGCCGTATTTCAACTTGTAGTGGTTTTTTATAACCCTGGTTTGTAACTTTAAGTAGGAGTTCCTAACGTTTTCTTAAATAATATCCTTTTATAAGCTTTTTTTTTTTTACTTTATCGTCTGTTGACTTTAGTATTTATATTAATTAAGCTGTTACAAATGAGGCTTTTACCATACGACTATTAATTTCATCAGTTGTAATAATACCTTTACTTCGTAATTATTTTCGTAGGGTTCTTTTAATTATACTATCTACTATTAGCTATATATTCAACGACCAATTTACAAAGTTTTCTTTCAAATCATCGAATAAATCGCATTTTTCAATTTCGCTATTATAGTAATTAAAAATTATATTCGTAACATAGGTGTTTATCATATAAGAGTCTACATACTCCACTAGTACCTCGATTTTATTATCTTATAAATTAAGGTCTAGATGTTTTAGGATACTGTTACGAAATGACGTGCATATAAAAAGGTGCCTTTATATATTCGTTGGCTTTTGTTAGATCCATTACTAGTAAAGTTGTTATATATTCGTCGAGGGTAGTTTATGTATAGGTCAAGAAAATTTTAAGTTTAGGATAGTTTGATAAATGAAAAGTAAATAAGGTAATTAAAATTGAGGATATTATTATATACCTTCATAGATAGTATATTTAGGTGACAGTACATTACGCTGTAAGGTACACTCCTGTAGCATGACACGTGATCGTGTTATGCTACAGGCTGTACTCTTGCAGAGTATATGATAACATGACACGCTGCAGATTATACTCTCATGCGTGGAGTGGTCTAGAAGCAGGTATTCCAGAGTAATACACTCTGGGCGAGGGCTTATAAGCCCTCACCTATAACGTACACCTCTGGATGCTTCTTCTTTAAGACCATATTAACTTACTTTACTACAATATTAATTATCTTTTGATTACTTTTCTACTTGCTTTATTTTATGTGAACAAGTACCTAGACCCTAATGACACTGATTAGTAGCCGATTCGGTCAACTATAAATAGCCTAGGAAAGAAGAGACAGATATACGTTAAATACCTATAGTGGGATGCTGTAGCGGTCCTAACTGTTTGTGCTTTAACACTTCGTTTTTACAAGAATTACATGTCGACGTGTACAAAGACAGTAAAAATTAAGTAACTTGAAGAAGGAAAACTTTAATACGATATTATCAACCCTTATTTGATGCTTTATCTGCTAAAAGCCTCATTACGCCACCATTAACCCTTTTTTAGCGCTCTGACATACCCGGGCACTTTTTGGAAAGCGTTTTATCACGTACTAAGCTACGTAAGCCAAAACCACCAAGTTTCGGAACCCTTTACTAGGACTTATCTGAATTACTCCAGCAAAATCGGTTACGTATAATTAAACAACCTTATCGCCTTACCAAATTCGGTTACACACTAAATAACCAACCGATCCCTTGTTATGACCCAACAGCTACAGGTTACACCAGCAGCGATCTACAGCACTAATGAAGGAAATCAGTTGGACACAGCCTGACGGCAGGCATCTGTTCCCACAGACCCCCCAGGGTTGGAGTTGTTAGGGACCCACTCGGTACACCGAGAACCGGAGACTGGATATGTTGGATATGCTACATATCCAAATGATCTAGTCTGGATATGTTAGATCGCGCACATATCTAACATATTCCACGCCACCACGTCAACTGAAGGAACTATATATAAGGACGTGGTTATCACCACGTTAGGTAGCTTCATTAGATAGTTCTTCAGTTGTCAATCTAAGTATTCAGTCTATACACCTGAATAGCCTAACGGCTAGTGATTATTCTACAGCACGAATAAACATCTTCTTGATATTGCACCTTTGTTACCTCTGCTACCTTACTGCTAACATAAACCCCCTGACACCTTCTATATACTCACAGGTATTTAGTGTGATCATTACATCCCTTTCCAAAGTTCTACTACGGCATACTAATACGGACAGACTACCGTACACCAGATTACACATTACGCCTCCTTACATATATACACACTTTACCTTACCCACATTATTTTTACCCTACCCACTTCCCTACGATTCGCTATATTTTTTTCGTTTGTCTTGTTTATCCTGTGTTTATTTGAGTCTTTTTAACCGCTTGGCTAGTGTGGCGCTACTAAACGCTAAAAAAATCTTCCTGTATTCGCCTTACTTTTATATTCGCCTTGTTTTTAGTTTCGTTTTCCCTGTATATTTTGTTTATTTTAGTTTTCCTAACCATTCGACTAATATTACGCTTTTAAGCGTTAGTAAAACCTTTCTACGTTTGCTTTACTTTTACGTTCGCTTTGTTTTTAGTTTCGTTTACCTTATGTATTTTGTTTATTTAAGTTTTCCAAGACGTTTAGCTAATATAACGCTATTAAACATTACTAATTGAAGATGCCTGTCATGGCTCTAAAACTAATAACACCGAAGGAGGCTAACATTTACTTCGATCTTTTGATCGCACACGTAGGAATTAAAAAGGCTATGATATACGAAATCGACCTGGGCCTTTGAGACAACACCATCGATTCGCTAATTGAGGAACTTAAACCCTATGTCTCCAACAGATGCATTTTAGTCGCCATGTTTCGTTACTGGGATGAGGAACTCCAAGGACTTAATATGTTGGATAATTTTTACAAAATATATTCGAATTGGACGTTAGACATATAGAAAATAGTAAACTTTTTTGTTGCTAAAGCCTTACGAATTCGTTTATAAAAAGGAGTCATTAATACTATAGGAGGTAGAAATGGCCTCCTTATAAAAACTTTATTCAAAACAGCATAACTTCTCGATTTACCAGACTGAGAGGATAAATATTTGTAGCTTACAGATTTCGTAAAGAGGTGTTGCGTTACTAAACAAAAAAAAAACTATTATTAAAACGGTGGGGACGAGGCTTAAAACAACCATATCTTCAAGAAGAAGAAGGGCTGCCAGGAAAAGAAGGACTATATGGTGAGTAAGGAGGAAAATAACTGCCAGGAAAGGAGGGTTTGTATGTTCAGTCTAAGCCACAGCCTCAAGATGAAAGAAAGCTACGGAAGGAAGAGAAGGAAGGTCTAGATACACAGTTTAGGCCGCAAAAAGGGCTTCAGTAGAAGGAAGGCTTATGTGTGCAACCCAAATTACACCTTTAGAAAAAGGAAGGGAAAGAAAAGATTGCCCCCACACTATTTCAAGAAAAAGAAGGGCTATAGAGGAAGGAATGACCAGATCTTCCACACACGCATTTTTCAACCGACTACAAATCACAAGATATGCCACAAATACAAGTTTCAGCCGACTATGATTCACCAGATCTGCCACACAGGCAGTTTCTAACCGACCACAAATTACAAGATCTGCCACAAATACAACAAACGCACCGCTCGCTTAATTCAAAATCGGCCACAATCGCAATTCTTACGCTGATCGTTTTAGCAAAATCTGCTACAACACACGAATCCGAGCCGATACTTCAGGAGGAGGAATAGCCAGATGTTTTATACGCACTTGAGCCCCTACAAGAAAATAAAAACACTCCTATCACCACGAAAACAAACTACCTACCCACGAAAATAAGATACCTACATTAGTATTTCACCGCTTCCAACTACGTACAACACCCTAACGTACGTATTCAGAACATTTGTATTGCTTTAAACACTTGTTACGATTATTGACGTTGCGAAAAAGGTCATGTAACCTAATTCGTAAGACATTACTGCTTTACTATAAGCAAAAGGAAAGAAGAAAAGAAAAGAAGTTTTGCCTGGAACGATGGCATATACCACTGTTATTACCAACGAGGAACGATAGCATATACTCCTGTTACTATCAACTAAAAATATCGCTACTATATAATTAATACATACCGCATCACTAATACTGTTACTACTGGATTACGGATACGAACCAAATCTATACTGTCACTACTGGATACGGAATGCACAAAAAAAGAAGAAAGGATTGCTTGTGTGGATATTATTATATACCTTCATAAATATTATATTTAGGTGGCAGTACATTACGCTGTAAGGTATACTCTTATAGCATGACACGATCACGTATCATGCTATAAGCTGTACTCTTATAGAGTATATAATAACGTGACACGCTGCAGATTATACTCTCATGTATGGAGAGGTCTAGAAGCAGATATTCTAGAGTGGTACGCTCTGGGCGAGGGCTTATAAACCCTCACCTGTAACGTACACCTCCGGATGCTTCTTCTTTATGACTATCTTGACTTACTTTAATACAATACCAATCATCTTTTGATTACTCTTCTACTTGCTTTGTCTCACATGAGAAAGTACTTAGACCCTACCGACAAAAACAGTCGAAATAAAGTTTATTAGCGTTTGTTAATATAAATGAATTTTAAACGATACGTAATTAAGGCGTAATTATAAATTAGTTAAACGTTTTAAATTAATTTTCATTATCATTGGTAATTTTATACTAGCTACACGGTTAGAAAAGCTTAAAACGTTATAATTATTAAACTTGAAATATACGGGGTAAATATAAGATAGTAAATAGGGTAAAGGAAATATAATTATATGGTTCAGTATTTTATCGTCGGTCTGTATTAGCATATTGTGGAAAAATTTGGTAAAGGGATTGGTTGGTTGTTTAGTGTGTAACCGATGCTATTAAGGGGGCGGTTCATTTGTTTATATGTAACCGATCTTGGTAAAGCAATCAGTGTAAATTTATCGAAAATCGGATGGGTGTTAGCGAAGGATTCCGAAACTTTGTGGTTTGAATTTTCGTGGACTGATATGTAATAGGACTCCCTTTAAAAAAGGGCCTTGATTTTTCATTCAAAACGTCAATACAAGTTGGTGGTTGACGGAACGGAGCTGTTTTTTTAAAGTTATTCCGAATTTTATAATCTTATAACGCTTTGGGTTTTTCAAAGCTCCCGCGTAATTTTACACTTCCGTATGGTTTTTACCAGTCTTAGTGTTAAAGCATAGGTAATTAAAACTGTTACAATATCCCGTTATTGGTATTTAACTTATATCCATTTCTCTTTTTCTTAGCTATTTATATTTAACTTAATTAGCTATTAGTTAGTGTCGGTAAGGTTTTAAGCTTTTAAGGTTTACATAAACTAAGGTTTTTAAAAAGTAATCAAAATAATTAGTATTATAATATAGTAAAAGATAATACAAGAAAAATCATCCAGAGGTATACGCTATAAATAAGGGCTTATAATCCCTCTACCTAAAGCGTATCACTTTGGAATACTCCTTTTAAACTAATCCACGCATTGTTGTTCGGTCTGGTATAGACATTCCAGACCGATCCATACATTGCCGTTCGGTTTGTAATAGTCATTCCGAACTGATCCATGTATAGAGCACTTTGTGTCTTGCAAGAGTGCAGCCTGCAGTATGACACGTTATTATGCACCCTGCAGGAGTACACCTTGCAATACAGTGTACTGCTACTTTCCCTATGTATATTATCTATAAGGGTATATAGTAATATCTACAGAAATGTAATTGTTTTTATAGTAGTTTAAATCACTGTTATCCTTAGTGACGATATTTCTTCGCCTAGTTTAAAGTCAACTTTA
This sequence comes from Anisogramma anomala, assembly GCA_038502455.1. Classification (NCBI taxonomy): domain Eukaryota; kingdom Fungi; phylum Ascomycota; class Sordariomycetes; order Diaporthales; family Gnomoniaceae; genus Anisogramma; species Anisogramma anomala. Next base: position 22,352,567 of record JASMMZ010000002.1, read on the forward strand.
GCCTTGCTAGTATCGTAATGATTGAATTTAGTGGCTTTAATGCTTTACTTTCGCAATGCTACGTATTACAAATGGCCTTCTGTTAAGTACCTTATTACACCTATATCTGGTATAATGTATTGAAATATATGGTCCGCGTAACAATCGCGAAAATTAAAAGTGTATAAGAGATCTGGGGTTTGGTTAAGGTAAAGGTAAGGGTTTTTATCACCTAAAGGGTATAAGAATGTGTGGTCGGCTAGTTATTAAACCGTATTAGGAGTATTATCTTCGTGTTACTTTATCTTTTTAAGGGTATTGGCGTTGTTAATTAGCTCGTCGCCCTCGAAGTTTATGATTTAATTTAAGTAATCCTATTTGAAAGCAGTAGGGTATTGGAAGTAATGTACTACCTTTTTGTTATTATGTTCGGCGGAGGGGTACCAAGTTAACTAGTAGCTAGATTTATTAAAAATTCAACATCTTTTACTATTATTACGACGATAGTATTTATAATTAATAGGTTCGCCTAAATTTTTTCCTTGTTAGTATTAACGTAACTATTACTTTTTCTTTGTAGCAAATGGGCTAGACCTTAGGCATTATAGGCGCCCATAACCATATTTGCAGTTGACGTAATTAATTACCATAAGGTTTTCTTTATTTCCGTTAGAAAAGCTGTCGACTTAGGGGTATATACCAAATAAGTTCAGTATACGTGTTATTATAGTTGTAAGCGAGGAACGTAACTGGCCAAAAAAGCCTTCGTAAATAGTATTGAGGCGTTATAAGGCGTATTTGAATTCTCTAATACCCGTAACTGTTACCTGTATCTACTCTCGAAGTGTAGCTTTGTCAACATGTGTTTTACCTATTGCTTTTTGGTATAGTATCAACTTGTCAATTATCTGGTTAAGTATATTTATCGGTGTTTCCTCCTCTTTCTTTTTGGCTATTATTGTTATCCACCTCATAGTGATTTAATTTGTGTGGTATTACATAAGGTGGATGTCGTATTCGAAGTGGCTCTTTATATTATCGTAAATTTTGTGAAACGTAGTAGCTTTAATAAGGAAGGTCATGTAGTAGTCCTTGACGTACCTCGTAAGGAATCCGGGGAATAGTAAGTAAAAACCTAAAGGAGGAATTTTTATCCACTCGCAAATGTTTGGAAAGTGTATTATTTTAGTGTCGAAAAGGTTGTAAGGTTTTCCGTTATAATTTTTTACGTTGTTTTAGATTTTGGCGAAGTCCGTAAACAATCTATAGTTAATGTTAGCTATTTTGAAAGGTCTTAGGAGAAGGTTGAGGTAATTATTCCAGTTTTAAATGGTGTTTTCTAGTTGTTTAAACCTTGGAGTTTCCAAGATATGGTGTTGAGGTTAATTTCTAGTCGCCTGGACTAAGAGGTAAAGTCTTATGATAAAACTTGTGGTAGGCTTTCGTACGTACGTAAATCTGAAGGGGGAGGTTTTTAAGGGGGTTATCGATTGAATTGCTAGAAGGCGATAGGTACTTAAAGGTTTTATAAGGGTCGATAATCTTGTTTAATTGATTAGTATCAAGCGTTAACATTAATACCTCTGGTTGCGTTGGTGGTTTTTGCTTTACGCGCTTTGTCACCGTTGAAAGTATACTCCGCGTTGTTACATGGAAGTACTGGGCTGCCGAACAGGTTAACAGATTCCTTATCGCCAACGCATGATGAGGCTTAACTTAGCTTAAAGTGGAGGGGAGGTCCCTTAGATCGCGTATAATAGCGGTAAGGTTCCTTAACACCTTTTTCCTTAGGATGTGGTTATTAAAGATGTTCTTAAAACTAGGTTAAGTCGAAAGGTTCTTGCGCTAGTTTTATAATGCCTTATGGTGACATATAGACTTTTTGTCATTTTTGTCTTGCTTTAACCCTTAACTTAATCTTTTTTTGGATTAAAATCCATATATTAGTGGTCCATTTGCTAAAGAGGTTATGGAAGTTGTTAAAAGCGTGGTTAGGGTCGTTAGTATTGTTGTATTTAATGATGTGATAGCTGACGAAGTTAACCAGGTGCTTTTCGGTCGAGCTTTCGTTAATATCTTCCTTTTAGAAATTACAATTGTAGTGTTTAATAAAAGCAGCTCTAAGCGCCTTTATTGTTTTTTTCGTAGCGGAGTCGGTAATGGCTTCAAAGTGAGCGCTTGCGGTAAATATCTTAAGGTTTTGGCTTGTTTAGGACTTAGTGGAGCGTGTAGGGTAAAGGACTCGGTAATTTGTGGCGTAAATTCGTGTAGAAACTTGGCTATTCAGCGTGAAGTCGTGTAACGTAGCTTTTTCGGCGCGACTTGGCGATTTTTAATATTTTAGCTTAGAGAAGCGAACTTGACGATTAAATTGGCATGGGGGAAGTAAAAGGAGTAATGTAGGGGCAAAGGTTTAGTATAGAAGGTAAGGTCGAAAGTCGTTTGTTATTGTTAGAACACGAAGGTTGAAAGTTGTTTGGTGTAGGGACTTAGTCGTTTTTCTTACAGTAATAGTACCCGCAGTAGTATTAACTTAGCCGTTTACCAACTTGCCGAACTTTAAGACTTTTAACAGTTAATCTTAACGTCTTCAAAAAAGATCTGGTAAAGATTTTTTGGTGTTTTCAATAGCAATACCGTCGCTAACTTTCAGATTGCCGTTGTAAGACTGACACAAGCCAAAAGTTTTTTTTTGCTTTTCTGCCGTTGTAAGACTGACACAGTACTTATAAAGGCCTTTCGCCAAAATCTTTCCTCTACCTTAGCAGCTATAACCGTAAAGTGTAATCGGAAAATAGCTTTTTCTTTTACTTAGTTAATCTGTGCTTAACCCAATAAGCACTAATTAGTGTTGGCAGGGCTTTAGATCGTTGTAACGTAGTTGATTCGAATCGTGGTCGAAATAACTGGTGTATTGCATTGAAGATGGTGGATGTATTGTTCTAGGTTTGGCAAACCGCTAGCCGGTCTGCACGGTAATTTGTATGGCCAATTGCTTGGCCCGTGCCCTAGTGTGAAGTGGGCGCATGCTGTACTTGACTTTACAGTCGACCCACAAAACAATACACTCAACTTGCAGTTAGTGCAGTCAACTTACTTGACAGTAGAGTTGACGAACTGCATTGCAATTACTACTGTTTCAACACATATAGTACTTTTTTAAATTGAATACTTAACTTTGGAATACAACAATTGTCGTACAACCATGATTATTGTTAATCGTATATTTTGCTGATAATGTCAAAATCCGGAAATCATTATACAGTTATGAAATAATAAGTAAAAGTAGATCATTATTTTATGGAAAGTAACCATATAAATTACAATGAACGTTGCTAAGTACTGCCAGGAAAGGATTCTGCGGCGTGGGTTACATCCTTGTATATAATATATATCCTTTAGGGATATCAAGGCCAACGCCCGCCTAGGCGAAGTCCTCCGGCGTGACCACAGATGCTGGGCGCGCGCCACCGCCAGGGCCGGGCGCAAGCAAAGCAAAGCAGCTGAACAGACACACACAAACACCCTCACCACACTCTATGTGAAGCAAAGGGCTCGCTCGCACAAATGCCGAAGGTACCCCGAGGATCCATATGCTGTCACGATGCTCGTGAGGCGCCGCCCCGCGGTTGCACACACAGCCCCGTCTCTGTTGGTAGGAGGCGGGAAGGGTTTCAAGGACTTGGTGCGTCTGCCCGGGGCAGCGAGGCTACCAGTCTGTATGTAGGACGCTGCTGCTCGTCGGCGCTCTCGTGGGTGGGGTTGCAGTCAAGCTCTGGGCGGTGGTGTGGCTTCGGTTGAACAAATAGATGCTTTTTTGTTTTTC
>JASMMZ010000002.1:22358315-22465726 GCA_038502455.1 Anisogramma anomala
GGCCAACGGCGGCGCTGTTGCAAGTCACGAACAACCAAAACGGCCCTAGCATGCACATGCATTGGCGACTCAGATCCATGCCCGCCAAAGCACCGCGTGTGTGTCGCCACCGCGATGCCAAAACCAGGCCTGCGCGTGCGGCCTCTTATCTGATCTTGATTCTCTTGCCCCTGTTGCCGATGGATCGTCAAGAACCGCCCCGGTCACGGCCACGGGGCGGACAGCCTCGGGGCCCGGGAGAGACGCGCTGGCTGCCGATGCGGAGCATATTCGGTCGCTCACTGCATGCAAAGCAGTGCCCCCAACCCCCCCACGTCGCCACGCGATGTATTCACGTAGGTCAGCGAGGATGCACAGTCCACCCACCGCTGGCAAGTGAAAGCCGGCCGGGCCCCACATTTCAAGGGGAAACCGAGGCGGATGTGAGAAGGTGGACTATCTATGTATAGTGTAGGCCTTCTTCTTAGCCATGACGAAGCCAATGCTGACTGTCTCGAAAGAAACCTGAGGAAAGACGGTCTCCATAGTCCTAGTCAAATTTACCATCATGCCATCTCATTTCTTTGGGTTGACAGTATTGCATTCTTCAAACTGGGAATAGAATAATAACTAGGTAAATGGATGTGTTGTGCACCTCACTCTCTTCTTCACAAAACATTTTCCGAGAGTAGCTTCAACATCCCTGCCATTTGCCGAGCGGACACCGTCCAATTTAGGCGAGCCGAAGTCTGCCAAAGCCTGCTCCACGCCCGGATGGGGCTTCGCGCGCCATATCAACACATCCGCTTCTGCCATATACGCAGTATTCCCACCGCATTTGTCGAAAGCTTCCTCGGAGTTCATGGGTGCTGTTAGCTCGCTTGGGTGCTTAGCATATCCACATGTGTGGACTCCCACCAAGTTGAAATTCTCCACGGTTTTGTCGGCTTCGTCTTTGGGTTTGATAGTGCCAAGCTTGTCGCAGGCAGTTTTCAGCGTGGCTTCCACGTCGTTCGTGCAGATGTTCTTCAGCGTGCATTGGACTTGTTTGCAACGGCCGGCGGAAGATAGTGTTGCTGTCAAGAGCATGAAGATAGACAAGGTGAAGGAATGCATATTGAGCGTACTGCAGTGGTTTGACGCGTAAGCTTTGCTGGTAGGTAAAACGTGGCTGTAGTTATGAGAAGTCCTATTGAATTCGTGTAAAATTGTTCAGGATTGATTTGAAAGATTTGTAAATATAGCGACGTTGAGCAAGTGGAATGCTTTCACAAACTGCGTCGTACAACCAACCCAGCTTTATACGTAGTAGATGGAAGGCACACCTAGACTGTACTAAAAATATTCAAATTGCAGTGTTTGGTTTTGATAGAATGTTTTTATAGAGTCATGAAACAGGGTGGTGGTGGCGCAATGCGCTTCAAATGACAGTCATTTCTCATGTCATTCTAATGAGAAAAGTGTTTACCCCGGGTATGGATAGTTGTTGCATTACAGACTAAGGGTATCTTATTTAGCAATAGTTACATGTACATGCAAGGGATGTTGGAGTGTTGCACCGCCCCCCCCCTCTTTTCAAAGGACTATGCATAAGGCCCTGAAAGATTTAAAAGATTTGACCCCTTGTTGGTAGGACTTCAGTCGTAGCTACAATGTCGATTCGAGTCTTATGTCGAAGTAACAAAGGTGCAGCATTGATTGAGAGTAATTGGATGGATTGTAAGGTATGAGTTGTGGGAATCGCTAGTGGTTCCCACCCATTTATTTATGTGACAGCGTTGGTCTGTACCCGTTGTGTGACTGGATCCTTTCACTTATGACTTGATGCAAGTTACAACTGATGGCATTGAATTGGCCAACACAATTGTCAATACGTAGTACAGTCAACTGCATTGCACCTGCAAAGTAGTCACAACACCCTTGGTGTCATAACTCTATAACCCCTACTGGTATTCAATGAAGAAGGAAGACGTTGGAAGTACGACGATTCACGATGTGAGCGAGGGTCCATGGTGAGAGTTCGTATTGGGTCTATGTAAAAGCTATTATTTACCCGACGGTCGCTCGGGCCGCCAGATAGGGCCACATTATCCCTGATCGCCACTTTCTGCACACAGATGATAGCACTTGCCATCAACGTCAGAGAATAAGCAGCTACCTAGCTGGGTCGTTTCTACTATAGGCTTCGGGACATGACCGAAGCCGCCACACCATAGCAAAGCCCATAACACATACGCACTTGTACGGCGCTGCTATACAGTGTGGTGATGGAAGGAATGGTGCGGCTATCTACGCATATATGGTCAGATTTCGTCACCTAGAGGTAGTCAATTGGCTTTTGTTAACAACCTTAATATTACCTCATAAACAACTTGACAACAATGGTGCGGTGAGTGTGGATCGATGCTGCGATTTTTCAATTTGATGCTATACGTAGAGGCCTTCTCTTCTTTCGTCTGATTCGTTTCTTTGGAGCTTCTTTTGCCTTACAACCCACGTCGCCGTCCGGCTTGCATAGAAATATCATAAAATAACATGCTCTTAACTTTTTCACTTTACTAATATGGATTGTCATGACCGGTGTTTTATTGATGATTTCCTTGGTGCGATTCACGTTACTTGAGCACCTAGAATTAACAGCAACAAATTAACTCAACCTTTACATCATTATGGATTGCCGCGACCGAAGTCCTGCTTCGTCGGATTTCGTCATCTCCGAGGTAGTCAGTTGACTTTTGTCAACAACATCAGTACTACCTCGTCAACAACTTGACAACAATAGGTAGACATAGCGCTGCCATACAGACTTACACGGCGCTATTATGCAGGCAGACATGGCGTTATCATGTGGACTTATACGGCGCTGTTGTGTAGGCTCACAGGGCATTGCTATGTGAACTTGTACGGCACTGCCATGCAAGCTTGCACGGTAAGGCTATGTGGGCCTACACCTTGAGGCCATTTGGGCTTATACCGTAAATGTAGATGTAGATTGAAATGAAGCTTTCATCACAATTGTTGAAAAAGTAAAGCAGCAGCTGTATGCGTATAAGGAAATTGAAGAGGTGGAAAATTTAAGAGAAGGGCTATCCGCACAGCTAGAAGTAGCTTCCGCACCACTAAAAGTAGCTTCCGCACAGCTTTTTTGGATTCGGTACATTTGCGTTCTTGGCCAAGTCATGTTCTGGCGCTTTCGTCACCCACGGCAAGCCTTTCTCTTGGCGCCACCTCCTCATTTACGCGCAGTTATCAATTCACATGGCCTTAAAATACAAGCTTTGAGATACAAGTGCGCATGGCCTCAAAATGCAAACCTCAAGATACAAGCCTTAACATGCAAACGCACATAGCCTCAACATGCAAACCTCAAAATACAGGCTTTAAAATGTAAACGCACATAGCCTTAAAATACAAACCTCAAGGTGCAAGCCTTAAAATGCAAACGTGCATAGCCTCAAGATGCAGACCTTGAGATACAAGCCTTACAATGCAAACGCACATAGTGTAATCGCTCTTGCAACGGGTTTTGGAAAGGAAAATAAGGAAAGTAACCAGCAACTGGTTATTAAGATGGATGGAAAGGTAAGAGTGGGATGGTTTTAAGATAGACTAACTGGGCAGCGCGGCGTATCATTATAAATCCGGTTAAATATCAGGTACCATTTATTAGTATAATACAATACCTTTCCTACTTGTAACTGAAACAATGACTCTCTGAAGCCTAAATAAATCATTGTAAACAAGATATGGATTTTATTACTTTAATAACTCTATCATCGATAATATATATTGAGTGGGTATTTCTGCAAAAAGAAAACTATAGTAAAAGTTATGAAACGTGACACAAACCCACAAATACTATAATTAAACTCGCTCTTGAGAATAAATTCAAACAAAAAGGGGTATTAATTATATTTAACTCATAAAAAATCATCGTTGTTGTTTTCAAGTTTAACTATTTTAGCGTTTCTATTAAAAGTAATCGATATGAATTTGATAGTTAATAGGTTTGTAATACTACAGTATTTTTCCTTAAAACGCGGACATTTATTACGTAAGTATTTCAATAACCTGATTTAAACGTTAATCTAATACTTTGATTTATCCGGTTTTAAATATTCGTAATTTCGTTCTATCTGCACTGAACGGTTATCTCAATTCTAAATCATCGAATCGATATAACTTGGTTCCCATTTGGATTGTTGCCTTTATTACTAGAATTTGAAACAATTTTCTATAATTTAATTATTTCAGATAAACTGTTAGTGCATATGTCAACATGCAATGCTTTGAAGCAATTATAGTACCCAATTTAATATAGAGCATGAGCTGAATAAGGACCCATACAAATTAGTATACAGATCATCTAATGCTCTGCTAAACTAAGAGCTAAAAATACACTCACTGTTAGTACCATTCAACTTATTACTTCGACTAATGATTGGAATCGATAACTGTAACCATTTAAGAACCTACCAGTACTAATTAGTCTTTGATCAAAGTTAAACATAAAAAACCAAGATAAAAGAGAAAGATACAGTTTTTTTTTGGAGAAAATCGTGTTCGTCGGAAGTGTTGAAGTTACTATATAAGAAGATATCATATAGGCTTATAGATTCTAGAATACCCAGAAATTTACCTAAAGAATCTATCAATATAATCAAGTGAATCCTCATAGATCTCGATCATTACGATCAACACCTTGCACTAGCAAATAAGAGTAGTTCTAACAGCTAAAACTAGCTATAGTCCGTATTTCGATGCTCTTATGGCTTGAAAATACTATTTCCTAGTTTTCCGGTAAAAATCCTCATCTCTAGAGTATCCTTGCATTATTGTTATTAAATCTTATATATTGACATTGTATAAGCTATGTTTGTTGAAACTTTTACATATACACTAAGAGGTACTATATGTGTAGCCAGGATGGGAAAGTAACAATAAAACAAAAATGTAAGGTATAAAGTAATAATTGTGTAGAGTAAAGTTGTTGAATGAAATAGATGTAAAGAAAAACCATAAGATAGTCCGATTTAAACCAATAACTTATAATATCAGTTTTTCTTCAATATTTCTATCAAAATTTAAAGCAATAATCATCTGACTGTACCACACCCAAAATAATACACCTTAATTTCAAGCACTTTACTATTTAAATTGTAAATTGCGAAATTAAGCCAATTTAAGCAATCCGAATTTTTAAATCATTTTATCGTGCTTTACTTTCGGCTGTGGTTTTATCAAGCTATCGACGAAAAATTCGGGTAAATATATCCATTTAAATCAAATTATACCACGCCTGACTTTATTACTAGCAAGGTTGTTCATCAAATAATATATTATATGCTTTAGTGATATTCAAGGTTTTTGCAAAACTTAATATTACTATTCTTATAACAACAGACTTTAATTTTAATGAAATTTGAAGTTCCGTGAAAAAAAATCCTTATCCATGGGTATACTATTCAAGGTAGATATTACTATAATTAGCAAGCATGAGGGAGTACGTTAGCGGAGTATATGGTAGGGGGTCATGACTTCGATTAAGGTATCTAAGCTCTTACGTAAGGCGTGCACTCTCTAAGTGTTTCTTCTCTCCTTTATCTCTTTCTACTACTATCTTTGAATACTATACTATCTTCTTTATATATTGAAGTAAAAACCTAAACGATGTTAATTAATAGCAGACTCGGTCGACTACAAATAGCCTAGAAAAGAAGAAACAAATCTTAGTTGAATACCTATAGTGGGATGCTATAGCGGTACCAACTTTTTCGTATTTTAACATTACGACTTATAAAAACCACATGAGAGAGAAAAGAGACTATAAAACTTTTAGTAGCTTTGAAAAGAATAACTTTAATTCAATATTATCAACTGAGTTAGTGCCTTTTAATTACTGAAAGCCTTGATATGTTATCATCAACTCGGTTAACGCTTTGGATAATATCTGGAAACTTCCTGGAAAGCATCTTATTACGAATTATCTATGCAAGCTATCAAGTTACGGACCCCTTCGCTGACACTTATTCGGATAATTACTATATTATACGGGTATTAAAGCCGTTTACATACATATATGAAGCGACTACAATAGTTTTTGCAGTGTTTGCACAAACACTTAAAGCGTCTCAAGCAATGCTCGATTCTCTTTTATCATACAAAATACACTCTTATATACAATTCCTTCTATCTTAACACTTAATCTTATTTCCCTATTGAACACCATTAAATTAAGTTGATATTCATAACTGTCGGTATGGTATAATACGTTAACGTAAAGGTAACAGTAGAAGATTAATCATAAAGATTGGTAGTATATATTAAAGTAGCTAGTAAGATTAGAAAAAGAGGTATCTGGAGAATACACGCCTTAGGTGAGAGCTTATAAGCCTTCATATAGAGAGTAGCACTTTATAATATACTTTGCTAATCTCCATTTTAAGTAGTGGCATACAGGGTACATACTTTAGCGTGATACGTTATCCTACACTTTGCAAGAGTGCACCTTGCAGCTTACAAAGTAGTCCCTATATATGCTAATTATAGTGATATATAATAATATCCACAATAACGATTGGATTTATAAGCTGTTTGATTAATATAACACGTATAAACATTAAAAGTTTAGTTTTATACGTTTGGTTACATCTTATGTATTTTTCATTTGAATAATTATTTAGTTGCATTTTTGTTTTTCTATTTAACAACCACTTTTGTTACACTATTTCAAACGTATGAAAATTATGTTAATATATCAAATTCGGAAATAATACTTCACATATAACGAGCTCACTTCCATAATAATAACATTACTTACAACGAATTTAGCTAAAATTAAAGAATATATAAACTTATGATTTAAGTTTACAATGTTCCCGAGAAGTGATTTGAAGTTGATTAATTTGAATTCATAGGATAATGTAATCGAAGAGCTGGTAAAGAACACGGATCCGTAAATTGCTAATATGTACGTTATAAACGTCATTTTTTGCTATTATAAAGAAAAAACTTAAGTATTTGAAATATTTGATAATTTTTAGAAAAAATAGTTTTGATTTAGATGTTAGATATATGACGTATAGTGTATAACCTAATTTCAAAACTCTGGGAGAATATCTACGAATCAGAGGCATTAATATACCCAGTGGTAAAAATAATGTTATTGTAAAAGCGTTGGTCATTACGGCTTACCTTAATAAGATGTCTAATTAGGAAGATTACGAGTTGTTAAAAGTGGATTGAGTGGAAAGATACCGGTTAGAAAAGCGTGAGATATAGCTTATCAAAGATATACGTGATAAGTCACAATATAAAGGTATTTTATATGCGTGAAACGTGAAACGTTCCACGAGATTGGTCGTACCCCGTGAAAAATGGTTAAATTTGAGGAAAATTTACGGAAGAGGAGAAAAATACGCATAAGTTATCCTCTATTCGTGTTTAAAACTTACCCACTTTAATAATTTTTTTTTAAAAAAAAAATCAACTACCTAATCAACAACGAATTAGGTGCTCACAGAGATGTCTACTCTCCAGCCAGGGAAAATGACTCTTTCTACCGTATCAAAAACGCCTTGAAGATTAAAGGACGTTCCTGGAAAAATATCAAAAGCGATGAGAATCTATACGAACCTTACGAATTGATATCCGCGAGCCATAACCCGTATCGTAACCTTCCATCTCATCGATTCCCCAATAACAAATGCAAGTTTATAAAATTTATAAACTTCGCTAAATAATAGGATAAAAGCGTAAATTATAATGGTAAACCCTACGATGTTTTTAATAATAATATTTATTAGCAGGGCCTTAAATCATTGCAACATTGTCGATTCGATTGATCTTCGAAGTAACAGTAGTATTGCATTAGTCAAGTGGTGGATGTATTACTCTAGGTTTGGTAGACCGCTAGCTGGTTTGCACTGTAATTTGTATAGTCAATTGCTTGGCTCATGCCCTAGAGTGAAGTGCAGCGTACTTCACTTGACTTACACTCAATGCGGTACGTCCATATAAAGCAATACATTCAACATTTGCAGTATAGTCAACTTTATTTATAGTAAAGTTGACTTATTATACTGCATGTAGTAGTATTCCCACACTGGTGGTTTTTTAGTTTGTATGTATAAGCTAGTATGGTTGACTCATCTTTTCTGGTTAGCGTTAAATAGTGTTCTCGTACCCCTTGTCAATTTCAATTGATTTTTATACTATATTGCACCCAATTAAATATAAATTGCCTCCATTTAACCTTAATTATTTTGTTGCTCGGGGGTCTAAGTTCATTAACTTTTACAAAAAGTGCTTTCGCCATAGGATTTTGCAAGCCTCTACTTTAACTATGCCACATAAACAGATTACCATCATTAATCCCCTGGTGGTCTTAAAGTCTGCTAACATATCTCTATCCGCTGTTACATGATTTGGGTTTTCCGGGTAGCCTGTTAACGTAGCCTTCGATGTGTATAATTAGCCTATTATTGTCTATAAACCCTTTTAGGGCCTTGTTTGGTAATTTCTTCGTTATAGCGTTAGCAAGATTATCATTTCTATATATTTATCGGAAATTTTAAATCTCCCTCCCTTCGTAAGCTTCACGGAGTACTATTACGTCGATTATCAGGCGTTTTTCGCTGGTGGTTCCGAGCTTTAGGAGGTATTTAAAAAAAGCTCCTGAAGTCGGTATAAATTACCACTGGGATAAGAGAAATATTTAACTGCCTGGTGATAAGGTTAAGGGTCTCTTAAAGTGCTAGATCTATATTGAAGCCCGTTATTATACCGTAGACTTCCGATGTTAACACGTTTCGTATAATTCTTTTACATTGAACGAAGAATTAGTGGATCAGATTGCCGATAATATTAAACTAATTTTGCCGCCTATTTTTTTTGACAAGGGTTATTAAAAATCCGATTTATAAAGATAAGTCGGTGTTATTTGTAAAAGACTCATACGTAAAGATTATTAATTCAGCCTTCGACAGATCGATTGAGACCATATTAATTTTACGGTCCAAGTTCGGCATTTACTACTCGAGCCTTTCATTTAACCGGTTAAAGTCCTTATCCGTTGGCTTTTGTGTTTTCACTACGATGGAGTAGTCATAGGAGGCTTTCAGTTGATATAGGGTAGCAATATAACTTATTCGAGCACGTTATTTCAAATACCGTTAATTTCTGGGCTCGTTAGTCTTATCAATTATTGCCAGAACAGCGCAGTAACAATTTTAGCGAAAGCTAAAGCTGGTATCAACATCAAGTATGCGAATAAACAATTCATTAAAATCAAATCAACTGCTTTTTTTAACGTTCTTACCGGCTTATAATTTCAGAATTTAAAGTGTTTAATTTCATGCTATTCCAGTGTTATGAAGGCAACCGTTCCAATAAAAAGGGTATCGTTAGTTTATATGACAATCACATGCTAAAGTCACCTTTTTACGTTACTAATAAGTACGGATTATATATTTAAAACTTTATTGTTGGCCGTAATTCAAAGTGCGACTAATAACTCAAGAATTAGTAAACACTTACTTTAACTAATCCGTACAACAACTTAATACAACGTATTATCGTGTTTAAAGGATATATAATGCGAAGTTTCTATAATAGTTTTAGAAATACGATTCGCTGTAGATCTGTTGTTAACTGCATGTGAACTTACGTTATATAACAGCTATTAAGCGTAAACTTGCCTTTAATTTTAATTAATACACTTGTTGTTAAAGTGACTACTAATCGTTAGTTAATCTTTTAAATTGTTAGCGACTATATAAGGATTTAAATTTTACCTTTATTACCGTATCCTCAAGCAATTAAACGTGATTTTTCGTACAGCTGCCCCGTAGTTTTACCCTTAACCTTATAAACAATCCTCGAATTAAAAATTGTGACATTTAGGTTTTAAAGGTTAAAATTAGTCTTTGATATGAATTATACAACCCCTAGAATTATTAAGCCATTAATCTTGACTTTATTATTATTTTTCAAAAGGTTTGCCAAAGGTTTTGATAATTACTTATACCCGAAACTTTAGTACCAAGTTTTCGTTATCCTTTTTTTTCTATTTACCTAAGAATATAGCCTGGTATATATTTCTTCTTTTTAAAGTTTTTTTTCATTTGAAGGTTTTCCGTGTTAGCGGCGTTTTATCCGCTTATCGATAACTGATGGAGGAGGATTGTATTAACTCGGTCGCTTAGCTTAAAGATTTTTATCGTTAATATATTTAATATAAGGCTTGACTTAGGTAATTCGAAAGGATACAAAACTGTGAACAGTTTTAATTATTACTTCACGGTTCGCGATAATTAATATCTTATATAGGATTTCCTATCTTTTTGGCTTCTGCTACATGTGAACTTTACTCTGTAACAGCAAAATAAATACGTGGATTTTTATAGAGACGTTTTTGATGTTAAAGGCCTTATTGATTTAACGGCGTACCAATTCTCTTCGTAGCTCCTTCAAAGTTTTACTATAGGTTGTAATACGTTTCTAAGTACTTACCGAGGGCGGAGATTTACTTATTAGGCGTAGATACCACTCAAAAACCAATAACGTTAAAACTAAGCCACCAGGGCCCAAAGTGTCGTTTAAATCTTTTACTACCATTTATAGGCGCGCATTCGAATCTGTAAAGCTTTTAACCTTTAAAGTAAGGATATTATATACTAGGCGAAGCAAAGAGTATACTTTTTTAACCTTTTTAATACTTTAGTAAACCTTTACAGGCACCTATTTGTACTAAATACCCATTATATTAGCATTTTTCTAAAACTCTGCCGCCGTAAAAATAGTACCGGTATCGTAAACGACGACGTTGAATAGGCTCAGGTACGTGTTAATCCATAACATCTTTAACGTTTCCTACGTATTTTTTACCGAAAAGGACTTTAAAAACTAAGCTCTGTTAAAAAAGGTTACAAAGTTAATAATATAAAAACAGGATTATTATTTAAGTAAAATACATGAATAAAATATTCGTAATTGAAATGCCTACCGTATTTTAATATAAACTTAAATCTCTAGGGGACTTATATATACGTTTGATAATAGTGTCAAAGTCTTTTAATAGCTTTTAGAGCAACATATTTCACATATTTATATCCTGCGGACTTTAGGACTTAATACAGCCTATTAATAGCTGGATAGTTAAAGCGCCTGAATAATTAACGTATTTCCGGCTTTGTTAAGTTGAATACTACTATTTCCGGGCTTTAAAGATGAAACTATAGGTACACCTACTTAAAGTCGAGTAAAAACCTTAAGCTGTTTTCAACCAATTCGTTTATGATAACGTTAGTATTAATACTGAAGGTCTTTATATCCTCTAAAAAATAAAAAAAGGGTAAGGGATTAAAAGATATAAAACGTAATTACACCGATAATAATTTAAATTACCGTTGTTCTTAATAACCAGAAATGTTTGCATAAGCTAAAACTAACTTTAGGCTTACTATTATCGTAACAATTAATGTCAGTAACTGTAGTGCTTTCCCTTTTCAGTGCTGCGCATTAAGAATATCCTCCTATTAGGTACCTTATTACCCCTATATCTGGAATAATACATTAAAACGTATGGTTTATGTAGCAATCGCAAAGTTAAAGGTATATAAGGGGTAAAGGTAGGGGTTTTCACCACCCAAAATATATAGGAAGGCGTAGTTAACTAGTTACTACGCCGCACCGAAAGAAATATTTTCGTGTCACTTAATCTACTTAAGGGTATTAACAGCGTTAATTGACTCGTCGCCTTTAAAGTTTGCGATTCAATCTAAGTAATTATGTTTAAAAGCAATAGGGTATTAGACGTAGTATACTGTCTTCTCATTATTACGCTCGGCAAAGGGGTACCGAGTTAACCAACAACTGTACTTGCTATAAATTTAACATTTCCTACCACTATTACGATAATAATATTAACGGTTAACAGGTCCGCCTAAAACTTAGCCTTATTAAATCCAATGTGGTTATTACCCTTAGTTTAAAGCCGAGATCGATAAACTAGATTTTAGGCGTTGTAGGCGCTCGTATTTACGGTTGACGTAGTTAACCACCGTAAGGTTTTCTTTATCCACGTTAATAAAGTTGTTAACTTGAGAGTATATAACAAGCTAATTTGATATACGCGTTATTACTGTAGTAAGCGAAAAATGTAACTGGCTAAAAAAGCCTTAGAAAATAGTATTTAGGCGTTATAGGATGTATTCGAACTCGTTATCACCCGTAACTGTTGCCCATATCTGCTTACGAAGTGTGACTTCGCCAACGTGAGCTTTCTCCATTGCCTTTTGACATAGCATTAACTTATTAATGATCTGATAAAACACATCTATCGGCGTTTTTTCCTCTTTCTTTTTAGCTATTATCGTTACCCACCTTGTAGTAGCCTAATCTGTGTAGTGTTACATAAGATAGACGTTGTATTCGAAGTATCCTTTTATACCATCGTAAACTTTGCAAAACGTAGTTACTTTAGTTAGGGAAGTTATGTAGTAATCTTTAGCGTACCCTATAAGGATTTCGGAAAATAATAAGTGAAAATTAGAAGGCAAAACCTCTTTCCACTTGCAAATGTTTAAAAAGGGCATCATTACAGTATCGATAAGGTTATAAGGCCTTTTATCATACTTATTTATGTTTTCCTAGATTTTGGCGAAATACGTAAAGAGTTTGTAATTAATGTTAACCATCTGAACAAGTCTTAGAAAAAGGTTACAATAGTCATCCCAACCTTAAATAGTTTTTCTGACAGTTTAAGTCTTAAAGCTTCCGAAGCACAGTGTTAAAGGTAATTGCCAGTTACCTAACTCGAGGGGTAAAGTCCTATAATAAGACTTGTAGTAGGCTGTTGCGCGTAGGAAAATTAGAAAAAGGAAGGTTTTTAAGGGGCTTAGCGGTTGGGTTACTAAAGGACGATAAGTACTTGGAGGTTTTGAGAAGCCTAATGATCTTTCTAAATTGATTAATATAAAGCGCCGACGTTAATAACTCTAACCGCGTTAACAGCCGCTTCTTTACGTACCATGACACCGCTAAAGGCGTACTCCGCGCTGTCACGTA
Organism: Anisogramma anomala; assembly: GCA_038502455.1. Classification (NCBI taxonomy): domain Eukaryota; kingdom Fungi; phylum Ascomycota; class Sordariomycetes; order Diaporthales; family Gnomoniaceae; genus Anisogramma; species Anisogramma anomala. Next base: position 22,371,363 of record JASMMZ010000002.1, read on the forward strand.
GTAGTGTTGAACTGCCGAATAAGTTGATAATTTTTCTATCGCTAGTGCATAAAGAGGTTTAACTTATCTAAATATAGAATAGAGGTCTCTTGAAACATATATGTTGGCTTTAAAGTCACTTAACGCCTTTCTCTTTTCAATCAAAGCCTTAAGGATCAGGCTTTTAAGGATAGTATTTTTATTAAGCTAGTTGGAAAAGGGTTTTCGCTAATCCCACCGGAGTTTTTTTCAGAAATATAAATACCACAACGTGTAACCTCCTTCTTTAGCCTCGACTAGACTAAACACTAAATTATCTTCCAAATGTCAAAAATCCAGTGGTTAAGAAAATTCGCGGAAGTCTTAGAAAGCGCGAGCGCTGCAGCTGAAGTCGTTACCGAAATCCGTTTCGATAATGTACTGACCAACATAGTTGGTCAAGTAGGTTTTATTTAAGGTTTCGTTAACATCCGTAATCCAGAGTTATTAGTCGTAGTAGTTAACAAAGATTATTCCGAGTGCTTTAACTTTCTTTATATATTCCTAACTTGAAGTCATCTTGGCGGTTTGGCTTGTAAAGACGTATAGGGTATAGAGCGAGGGACTTGGTGATCTTAGGCGTGAGGAAGTTGGTTTTTTTGGCATAAATTTGCGTGGAAACTTAGCAATTTGACATAAGGTCGCGTAACGTAACTTTCTCGTCTGAACTTAGTGTTTTCGCTTAAAGAAGCGAACTTAACGATTGGAGTAACGTAAGAGGTAAAAGAAAGTAAAGTAAGAAAAAAGTTTAATATAAAAGGTAAGGTCAAAGATTGTTATTAGTGATAAAGAACAAAGGTTATTTGTTGTTATAGGTTATTTAACGTGGATGAGAACTTAGTCGTTCTTCTTGGAGTAATAGCACCTGCAGTAGTACTAACTTAGCCGTTCTCCAACTTACCAAACTTTGTGACTTCTAACAGTCAATCTTAACGTCTTCAAAAAAGTTCAATAAAGATTTCTTAGTGCTTTCAATAGCTATACCGTCGCTACCTCTAAACTGCTGTGAAAACCAGCGCAACTTAAAAGTCTTCTCTACTTACTGCCGTAAAAACCGGCGCAGAAGTATAGGCCCTTCGCAAGAATTTTTCCTCTTCTCCAGTTAACTTAGAGCGTAACCAGAAAGTAGCTTCTTCTTCTACTTAGCTAATCTGTGCTTAAGCCAATAAGCACTGGTCAGTGTTAGTATGGCCTTAGATCGTTGCAACGTTGTCGATTCGATTGGTATTTGAAGTAACAGTAGTATTGCATTGGTAAAGTGGTAAATGTATTGTTCTAGGTTCGGTAGACTGCTAGCCGGTCTACACTATAATTTTTATGGCCAATTTCTTGGCCCGTGCCTTGGAGTGAATTGCAGCATACTGCACTTGACTTATGCCCAATGCGGTAAGTCCTCATAAAGCAATACACTCAACACTTGCAGTATAGTCAACTTTACTTACAGTAAAGTCGACCTACTGCACTGCATATAGTACTATACCAACAATATTCGTATAATATTAAATACTTGTAAACAGCTAAATATCGAATCTTCTCCCTTTTATATTATTTTACCTAGTATTTCAATTAATAAAGTTTAAAATGATACATGTATCACTTTATATAGGATAACACGTTGGAAAAAAGCTACAAACATTGAAAAACGTATTTTTATATGAATATTAACCATAAACTAAATAATAGGGAATATACAGAAACCATAGGAGAATTTGTTAGAAGCTATCATAATAGTGCAGAGAAATCGCTAAAATATGTTTTCGCTATCCTTCTGACCAAATTTAGAAAATACAAGGTAACGTTCGGACTGGGTTACAAAGGAAACAGGCTATTTATTTAAATAATTACAAATATTTGCCGTAAAAATCAAGACTTTAACCTCAAGTTGTTGAAACCAGAAGAGAACTTGGAAGACTTTTATAAAAGCCTTGGAATATGACTGAAAACCGTGATATGTTGATAAATCAACCTTGTATTAGTATTTGTAACCCATAAGGTTCAAGACGAAAATATGCAAATAATAAAAACGAACCATACTAAAATAATCTACTAGATATTTAATAGACCATTTCGAGTGTAACCTAGAAATAAAGACTTCAATTTAAGCTTTTGATACGTAAATGCAGATGAATAAGACCAAAAAGTGAGTTTTAGAAACTATAAATAAAGTGGAAACCAATATATGCCCCCTTATAACAAGTAACAAAATTTACTACGTAAATTAGGTTTACCGTACCCTCTCAAAAGTATAAGAAGGCCTACCAATATCTAAAAACGGTGTTTAGTTTATAATAAAATCGACGGCTACTCAACAAATTTTGCGAAATACAAACAAATCCATATTAAAAGTCAATTTGAAACTGATTACCAATTCGAATACCAAACGAAAAGCAATTTTACAATTTATACAACCGACTACAAAGGTATCAAAAATAAATTTGACGCTCTTGGTCACATAGAGAATCTAGATACATAACAAGTATGACTTACATTAAATAAATGGCTACTTGAGGTTATAGGAAGAATGTCTGTAGGATAAGAGGGGGTGAATGAGCACTAGTAAAACTTCAATAAAAAAAATGTTATAAATCAGTATCCCAACCCTCAAATTGAATTAACGGTATAAGTTAAATAAATGCTCGTATAGAAAGATCGTTAATCTCCACCCAATCACTTTTTAGAAAAAGGTTTTTCTGATATATTAATAATACCTGTCATCCGTAATATAACGGTAAGTTTTCTGTTAGGTTTCTCCATCTAATACACGCACGCCTTTATTTATACTTTTCCATACTTGTAATCCTTGTTACTATCCTTTTTTGTATATATAATTCTTTTTAGTGGCTGTTCACGCTATTAAAGTTTCATAGGCTTATTAACGATCGGTTTAAAAGTATTGTAATAGTAAATTCATTCGATTGAAAAGTTATTGACGTAGGAATCTTTATTGAATTTACATGTTTTTTTTTACTATTGAACCAATGTAGTCGGGAAAATAATAAGACCGTTAACGATTTTAATTAGTACATTTGGGTTAACGATAATTCCTATTTTGCAAGGTTTATCCTAGTTACCTAGTGTTCGTTACATAAAAACTTCACTTTGAAAAGACAAAAATCAAATATTTATTAGCATTAGTTTATTCCTAGTATTAAGAGTATTATTGATCTAACATCGTGTCGATTCCTTTCTCAATTACTTCAAGACTTTAAAAGGTAAAAATCAAATAGTGGTTTACCTATTACAGAGTAGGCGACTAGGTTATAATATCCTTTCTACCATCGTCATTTTATCTTTTTATAATAAAGATAGTCTTTTTGTAAGGCTTTTCAGTTTTATCTTCAATTTCGTACCTAAAACGTATAGGAAAAATCCTATAGATGCCGGAAATCATTAGGTCTAACTTTTTAAAGCGAAAAACGCTTTATTCGATTAAGTAATAAAGATTTTTAATTGGGTGAGCTATTTGAACAGGACGTTTAAAGCGATAATAATACCTTTACAGTAATGTTTAAAATTGAAATTACGGTTTGTAATATCCTTTTAAGTAATAAAGGAGTTTTTAATCAAGGTTTTTTGTTATTTTTTTTGTTTTTAGAATTAAGTAGGAGGCTTCGAAAGCGAGGTGTTAATGGTGTTAGTATCGGCGGTCCGCTTTCTTATAATAGTAACGATTCAAAAATACGATTCGGGAGATGTATTAGATTTAAGGGCGACTTAAATCCGTTATCGTAAAAGTAGTTTCGCTAGCGCCGCTACTATGATCATGGTTTTAAGCCGCTTTTATATATATATATATATATATTTGTATTATTATTTAGCGAAACGAATTTGTACCATTTGGCAAATCAACGAGCACATTATGGTCTTCAAATACGTTAATATTTTAAAGGCTAGTTTATACGCTTTAAATTTTACAAATGAGTATATTAGACTATAATAGTAAGTTTAAAACGCCGGTTTTATATAGGGTGTTCCTTATAGCTAGATTTTTCGAAATATTGTTTTTAGTCTGTAAAGAACGTAACGTTACTATAGTTTTGGCCATAGCATTCGATTCCTATAACGTAATTGGCTATAGTGTAAAATCTATGTGGATCCTTATGTAAACACAAAAATTAAGGAGTGTAGAGATTAGCTCACTCGAGCCAAAAGTATTATTAATATCTTTAACCGCTATTTATAAGAAAGATTCTTTAACACTGGTACTATTTAACCTTTTGGATAGCATTGTATACGTCCTTTCAAGCGGTTTATAATACCGTTTACACTTTTTAATACCCTTTAGTATTTTTACTTGTATTTGTTTTCATTTATTACAGGTAATCTTAAGTTCAATACGCTATTTATTAAAGTTGAAAGTCATCTTGGTATCGTAAGTAATCTAGTTTAAAAGCCTTAAGCAAACTTTTAACCAATAATTAACCGAAGTATCCCTGTCGGTAAGGTTTCTACCTAATTTATGTGAACGTAAAAGAGTAGAAGAGTACTAGTAAAGATTGGTATTGTAGTAAGGATAAATGATCGGTTAAGAAGAATCATTTCAGAGAGTGCACGACACGGATATAAGGTTATATACCTCTCATACAGGTAGTGGGCCTTTTGCTATACACTCTAGAATACAAATTTTAGACCATGCCACGCATAATGCACTTTGCACCTTGTAAGAGTACAGACTACAGCTTGACACGTTATCGTATACTCTGCAGGAGTACACCATGCAATATAGTACACTGTCACTTGGTTTATGTATACTAGCTGTAAGGGTATATAGTAATATTGATATAGGTAATCTTTTCTTTCTTCTTTATGTACTACGTAACTATAGCCTAATAGTGACAGTATACTTGTAACGAGTCTATTCTGTATCCATAGCTCAGTAGCGACAATGTAGTTGCGATGTAAAATGTAGACGTCTAAATTAATAGCTTTTGTAATGATAGTAGGGTTGCGGTACCAATTGTAAAGGTCCAAGTTAGTAGCTTTGGTAATAATAGTATAGTTGTAGTACCAATTGTAAAGGTTCGAATTAGTAATTTCTAGCTGTGGTAGTGATTATAATAAGGGCCTGGTTGATATAGCTAATCTGTAGCGATATAATTGTTAATAATATCTTTTTTCTTTCTGATAGGGGTATAATTACGTAAGTGTCACAGGGGTAGTTTCGTAGGGGTGTTTATGCTGTCACGTATTTTAGGTTATTATAAAAAGATACATCGTTATCGGGTTAAAGAAAACTTTTTTTCTTTTAAAGGCGCGTACCCAAAGCCAATACAAGTTTCTATCCTAACTTTACTTAACCTTTATTTTAATTAACTAATTAAAACCGTTTCAATTAGTAGGTTATTCGATCAATACTCATATACTAACCTTATCTTTCAATAGATAAAGCGTAAAAACATGTTTATAAGGCGTTGTTTTGCGCATAAGCGCCGCCACGCCGCTGTTTCTGCTACCGCTATCGCCGCCACCACCACCACCATTACTAATAGCCCGCCCTTTTCGGGTATTATTTCCTTTATAGCTACCTCGACCCCACTCTCGCCGTTCTCCACTGCCGCCGCCGCCTAAGCCGTTAGCCCCTTCTTTCTTCTTTCTCCTTTCCCTGTTTTCCTTAGCTCCTAGTGGGAGGAGCGAAGAACTTTTAAGTTTATAAACCTTACCTTTTCTCCATGGGTTAAAACCCCCTTACCCGTGAAAAACCCCTAGCTCCGTAAGCATAGCTTGGCGAAACTATGTTGTTATTCTTATTTACTAAGCCTACCCATTTTTTTACCTTCAATGTTTCTTTTAAACGAAGAGATTGAGGCGGATGTTTTTCGCTGCCTCGAGTTACGTATCGTCAAGGTACATCGCGAGGCCTTTTTAATGCGTAAAGCGTTAAAACGACGTACCCGGATCCATAGCCCCAAGTCGCCAATAGATACATTTTACGTGCCATGTATCGTATCCGCGTCCGTTGGTAAGTTTATTAACGATTACTACAAAAGAGGGGGTTGTTAGGCCCTTTACTACCGTTAAAAACAGACTGGCAACGGATATACCCCCGTTTCGATAGTCTTAAAGCCATAAACCGAGGTCATATTACGTGTTCGCTAGCTTGATAGTAAGCTTGACCCGATTTTCAAATATCCACTCTTCTTAAAATGTAATATCCAAGATGCTTTTAAAAAATAACCACGTTCGTATATAATTAAAACAAGCCGAAGCTAATTAATAGTAGGCGTTAACCAGCTAACCAAAAAGTAAGCAGCTGTTATTGCCGCCTAAAAGCGGGGCCTACGTATATACTATATAAGCGAGTTCGACAACATTATCTCGAGTTTCTGTAAAGAGGGTAAAGACCAAACCGCGCTTTTGCCTAAGGGTATACGGCTCAAGGCGTGAAGCCACCTCCTCGCTGGCACCGATAACGGAGTCTATAGAAGTAATAACGGTAACACTAACACAAAGGGGGAGTGCGACGGAAAGGATAATAGGGACGCGAAGGCGTCGCCTTTTACCTGTTTTTATAATAGTAAATTACTTTTCCTTATGGCTGCACCGGTGCGCCCGGCTATAGTATAATATGCTATATAATAATATTATTTCTTTTTTCAAAAACAATCGAATTTTAAGTAATAAATGTAACAGGTAAAGTAAGGTTAAAAGCGGTGCGGAATCGTAGATTTAAATAGAGAAATACAAAGGGTGGAAACCTTATTAGAGTTGAACCTTATAAAATAACGTATAATAATGTGTTAGAAGTAATACGAAATCGTAAATTCAAATAGAGAAGGGCAGGAGGTGAAATATACAGTAAAGCTGAAGTATATAGAATAAAAAGTAATATTATATTAGAAGCGATGCGAAATGGTAAATTAAAATAGAGAAATATTTCTAAGGGCGCTATAGGTATAGGTTGCGGACCGTGGTACAATTTGGGGAACGGTGTAGATAATTAGTTTCGGACCGTTTTCAATCGTTAAAAGTAATGCATTAGCTTATTAGAATCGTGAAACCTTTTTAATAACTTCAACAAATAATGTACTTGTCGATATAAGCGTTTCCAACATTCTGTTCGGGTTATTTTTGGTCATTACGTTCGATAGGTTAGATTTTCGATCTATTTACCGCGGTTTTTTGATTTCTCGACGCTTATATTACTCAAGTAAAGGTATAATATCTATCAGTATACGTTATTCGTTTGGGGTAGAAAGTTGAAGAAGGAATTTATAGATCGAAAAGTAATAAATGTATATAACGAGAAAAATAAGTCGTAAACTAAGGTTGTAAATAATTATTCGGACCATTATAGCTATAGTAATTTTCGAATCGAAACTTCCAACCATATTATATATTTTTGAGGCTATGACGCTTTTTGTAACCAGTTTACACTTGGAAAAGCTTTAATGGATATTTCTTTACGAAATGTGAAGTTGTTTCTGGCGGGTGTTTCGTTATCGAAAATAAAAAAGAAGCCTATTTACGAATGACAGTCGTTATTATTAGCAAAAACGATATGAGTAAAAACAAATAGTTTTACAATACATATACCTAGCGTTATAAACTGTAAACCGCGTTTTAAATTATATATTTGTCACCTAAGGCGTTTGTTAAACGCCTCGTATATGTCATTCAATGGGGTGGTTTGATACTACGCGGTAACTGAAAAGTAAAATACCGCTTTCGATTAAACTACTTAAACAACTTAAGCCCCATGTACACTTTAGAATTTGTATTCGTCAGCTTGTTTTACGTTATTTGAAACGACAAAAGCAACTTTATCCAATTAATCTTTTTATGTAAGGCATAAAACGCCATTCCGAAAATTAATAGTAATGTTATCAAAGTTGATTATATAGTTTTTCTTTAGTTACGTCTTGGGGTTTGCCTTTAAGCCAGCTTCCAAAAGTATCCTCTTTTTCAATACGAAAAAAAAACGGGTTATATAAAGTTAGTATATCGTTCGTCTGTATATTAGTTAGCATAAAGCTGTTAAAACTGACCGTTAATATTAATAGACATGTGTTGAAGGTTAAACTAGTTATTTGGAGCCGTTTTTCACAAAGCTTGTAATAGGTATCATACCAATAAATACCAGCCTTAGCTAAGTCGTAAAGTGGTTTCGAAATACGCAAAATATTTTTAAATGGATAGTGTTTTTTAAAATTTCTAGATATATTAGCGTAAATACATTATTTATATCTCTTTTTGAATTAGATGTAAACTTACGCAATATTACGAAGCTTAACATATAAATTATAAGGGGTATTAAAAATATGTAAGTATAATAATAAAGGGGTGACTAACACATATAAGGTAGGCGATTAAGTAATGATTTTTTTACTGCCGTTATCATTGAAACTTTTTGCAATTAGGCGGGTCTTTTCCTATAGTTTTCCAGCCTTATCTTTAACCTTATACATAAGGCAGAAAGGAAATTTTTTATAAGCGCCGTAGATTATTCGGTCAAACCATTTAAAGAAAAATACGCTTTAGTCGATTGATTCAGAAATTTTTATTTAGGTAAATTATTCGAACGAGGCGTTTTAGGTAGTGATAGTATCGTCGTAATGGAGCTTTAGGTTAAACTCGATGTTTTCCATCTTCTTTCAAGTAATAAAGGATTTTACAGTAAAAGTTCTTGGGTGTTTTTCAATCTTGAAATTAAAAGGGCGGTTTTAGCGACGAGTTATCAATAGGGTTAGTATAAATGAACCGTTCTCATTAGGTAAAAACGGATTGGAAATACGATTCGGGGAGTAAGTTAGAACTAAAAGCGGTTTGGATTCGCTGTTCTAAGGGTTGTCTCGTCTTTGGTTCTAGTTGGGCTACGGATTCGGGCCGTTCCTATTCATCTTTCTTTTGTACTTTTGTATTATCGTTTATCAAAACGAATTCGTACCATTTGGAAAATTAATAAGCACATTATGGCCTTTAAATCCGTTGAATATTTTAAGGGCTAGTAAATCCATCCTTAGTTTTTTAAACTAGAACCTTGAATTACAATGGTAAATTCAAAACACCAGTTTTACATAGGTCATTCCTTGTAACCAACGCTTTGAAAACATCATTCTTGGCTTGTAAGAGACGTGACTCTGCTATAGTTTTCTTTATAGCATTTACCTTTTGTCCCGTGGTTAGCGATGGTATAAAGTCTATATTAATCTTTAGGTAAACACCAAAAACAAGGAAGGTAGGGATAAGTCTATTCGAGCCGGAAGTATTATTTATGGCGCTAACTATTATTTATATAATAAATTCCTCAAAATTAATACTCTTTAAGTTTTGAACTAATACAGTATATACCATTTTAAGCGGTTTATAATACCGTTTACGCTTGCTAATACCTTATAGTACTTTTAGTAATATTTATTGATATTCGTTACCAGCGATCTTAACCTTAGCACGCTACTTCGTAAAGTCGAAAACCGTATTAACGTCGTGGGTACTCTAATCCAGAGGACTTAAGTAAACGTTAAACTAGCAGTTAACCAAAGCGTTTTAATAATCTGTAACGAAAACGTTTTGTGTAAATTTAGCGGCTGAAATAATATTGTAGCGTCAACGATAAAAAGTACTGGTTGGCTATTTAAATATAAAATATCAACAATTACCTTGTAGTTATAATTTACATTGTTGTAAAGGATAAACTTAAACCGCTGTAGCGCTTGTAAATATAGTTAGTACTTATAACAATACTTTTCGATGACTTTAAATACGTCTTTTTCTATATCCCTATAACATGCGTAATATTGTTATAAAAGGCGTTTTGTTACCGGGTGTCTGAATCGGTGGTACAATATCCGCGATTCTGGTTACATTAAGTAAATGATCTTAATCGTATGTATTGAGGGGGAAAACTAAAAATAGCCGAACTTAAGCCGGAGAGGTACGAATACGCTATCTAAAACGCGAATAAGCTGATTAGTTGTATTTCGGAATTTAATTCCAAGCTTATTTATCTTATTTAACGAAAGTAAAAATGGTATTTTAAAATCTATTACACAAATTTAACCGGTTCTAACCTCGTATTTATGACGGTCATCCTGAGTAATAATACCTAACCTTTGTTAAAATAAAACCTTGTGGTATTCTCTTATTCAGTTTAGCTGAAATTTGGGAAACTTCGTTACGAACGCGTCGAATCATCGTTTTCCGACCGTTAAAATTTTGGCCTTACAAATATTAGGTATAATACCCTAAAATAGGTTATTTTATCTATTGAAAAGCGCAAATTATAGGGTTTTATAAGCGTTTAACATTTCGTTTATATAGTTTTAGCCTATAATAAATAAGAAGGTAGCGTCCTATAGGCTTGTACAAATGAGTTGGGCGGTTTCGTCATTTTAGGACGTTAAGTAAATATTATTACCTTCAAAGTCTTTTTCTCCAGAGGTGTATTCGTAGAGGTAGGTGTTATGTTTATTATTTACACTTTCGTATTAGATTATATACATTATAAAGTTAGCCTTTATCCGATCTTTTAATACGTGATTGGCATACAACTATCGTTCAATCCGATTTTACTTGTAAGTTAGGTAATTAATAACCAAATAGTAGATTTTGCCGTATATAATATAATGATTTTACAATCCCGCGAAGCTTCGTATACTTTTTCGTAAGTATTATCAAAGATGCGGTACGTTTCGCCTATTAATATACGATTATCTTTGTCTGTTGGTACGACTTTAGATGTTGCAAAGTTATCGATTCGATTAGTCGAAGTAATACTAGTATTGCGTGGTAAGATGGTGGATGTATTGTTCTAGGTTTGGCAGACCGCTAGCCGGTCTGCACTGTAATTTGTATGGCCAATTGCTTGGCTCATGCCCTAGAGTGAAGTGAAGCGTGCTGCACTCGACTTACATCCAATGCGGTAAGCCCGCACAAAGCAATACACTTGCAGTAAGGTCAACTTTACTGTAAGTACAGTTGACCTACTGCACTGCATGTAATACTATTCAAACATTATTCTTTATTGCTAAGGTTTCTCCCTTAGTACTTATATTTTGGGCGGTTGTTTTGTTTTTGATATACCTTAATTCTTCGATTTAAAGTTTGGTGGATAATTTCGATAAGGTTTACTTTTATAATTTAGCTTTCGCCTTTGTTTTTATCGACTATAAATATTAATACGAAGATTGTTTATCGTTCAATGAAATTTTTAAATGATGTTTTAAAACTAATAAAAAGGGACTTTAAGTCTTTTTGAAAATTCAATATTATAACGTCGAAATTTAAGTTTTCGCGATATACTTTTGTTATTACTTATATAAATAGTTCAACACCTTTATATTCCGGTTTAAAGACTGCCTATTACTTTCTAAACTTAATGAATAAAGTAGTAAATACCTTTTATAGTTTGTTATTAAAGTTTTTTTGTTAATTTTATACGGACTCCTAGGATATGGAAGTCCAATCCTTATCGTAAAGCTCGTGATTCATTTCTGTATCGAAGTGTGATTTTAGGCGGCTATAATACTCCGCAAATATATCTATCTATATATTGTAGTATATATACCACTATTTAGCTTTTCTGAACAGTATACTGGGTAAGATAACGTGAAATTAAGACGATTCGATATTTAGCCTTTTATATGTGTTAAGTATTACACATATTTTGTAATCGAATACTTCGTATAGTTCGCCATTATAATTATTATCTTTATCCTAAAGTCTAGCGAAGTTGGTAAGCTTTGTAAAATCGATTTTATTAGTGGGAATATGGTACGGTAAATGGTTACGATAAGGGTCGTGGTTGGTAAGTATTGGTTTATAAAGTATGTATTAACAATTTATACGGCTTTTTTTTTTTTTTTTTTTTTTTTTTTTTTTTTTTTTNTTTTTTTTTTTTTTTTTTTTTTTTTTTTTTTTTTTTTTTTTTTTTTTTTTTTTTTTTTTTTTTTTTGAAACGGGGCGGTTTTTCATTCGGACTGTTTTCATCGTAGCTGAGATAGTTATTAACGATACTTGGAGCGTGGGTATATTTTAGTTTTTATTTAAAATGACGTTTTGAGGAGGGTTCGTATTCAACCCTCGTCGTAAATAATCGTTACGGTATTTGCTCCTCCTTAGTCTATTCCTCCATCTTCGTTTCCACTTCGCGGTAAGCGTTTAGCCTTGTTAAACGCCTCTTTTCCATTTATAAAGGCTTTTTGCTTTCCCGGTTTGTCATTTAAAGTGGGATTTCGACGATTTTTTAACTAATATCCCTTTACAAACTTTGCTTTAATCAATTTATCGTCTATTTTATTCGGAATTTATATTATTTGTGTCGTTATTAATAAAGGCTTTTTAATACGGCTATTAATTCTGCCGATTGTATTAATACCTATACGTTGTAATGGTTTTCGTAATATGCTGGAAATCGTACTTTCGACTATACGCTATATATCTAACATCTAGTCTAAAAAAATCCTTTTTAAAATCGTCGAATAAATCATGCCCTTTAATTTTGCCGTTACAGTAGTTGAAAATTATATTATTAATATTGTTGGAATAGCACTACATGCAGTGAAGTAGATCAACTTTCCTTACAGTAAAGTTGACTGTACTGCAAGTTAAGTGTATTGTTTGTGTAGATTTACCGCATTGGGTTTAAGTCGAGTGCAGTACGCTGCATTTCATACTAGGGTATAGGTCGAGCAATTGGCTCTATAAATTATAGTGTAGACCGGTTAGCAGTCTGCCAAACCTTGAATAATACATCCACTACTTTCAATGCAGTACTAGTTACTTCGTTCAAAGAAATTCGAATCGACTACGCTGCAAGGATAAATATGCCTGCCTACACTAATCAGTGCTTATTAAGTTAATCACAGATTAACTAAGTAAAAAAAGAAGCTACTTTTCGGTTACGCTTTATGGCTACGGCGGCTAGAGTAAATAAAAGATTTTTACGAAAGGCTTTTATTAGCATTGCATTAATTCACAATGGCAGGGAAACAGAGAAGACTTTTTGGGTTGCGTCAATACACAACGGTAATCTGGAAGTAAGCGACGGTATCGTTATTGAAAACAATAAGAAATATTCATTAACTTTTTTTAAAAAGCGTTGAGATTGACCGCTAAAAGTCTTAAACAACAAGTTAGCAAGAATTTAAGTTAATACTACTACGTGTATTACTACTACAAGAAAAACAATGAAGTCCTACAGCCAAAAACAATAAATAACCTTCGCTCTTTACTATAATAAACAACTTTCGACCTTACTCTTTACATCAAAACTTTGTCCCTACTTGACTCTTTTTACTTTTTCCACGCCCATTTAATTATTAAGTTCGCTACTTAAAGTGAAAACACTAAGAAAAGTTAAGTCGCGCTAAGAAAACTACATCGCATAGACTAAAGTCAAGTCGCCAAGTTTTCACGCGACTTCACGCCAAAACACCAAGTACCTATGCCCAAAATCACCAAATCTCTCTCCTTACACGTGCACAAAGTCCTCTATAGGCCAAAAACTTAAGATGTCTACCACCAGCACTCACTTTAAAGCCATCACCGACCCCGCAACAAAAGAAACGATGAAGGCGCTCGGAATTGCCTTTACCAAATACTAAAATAGTAACCTTTAGAGGGAAGAAGTTAACGAAAACTTAACCAAAAAACACCTAACTAACTTCGTTGACTACGACATCATTAAGTAGTATGGCGGTGAAAAATTTAACCGCAGCGCCCACACCTTTCGAAACTTTCGCTACGTCTTCAAGAACTAGACTATAAACATGTAGAAAAGGGTTTAAAAAGGCATTAAGTTAAGGTTAAAAGCTAAATTTAAATGCTGAGGAATTTATGTACCAGAAAACGGTTTTACAAAGTTGGTGAAAACTCTTTCTAAACTAACCTAACTTGAAAAAATACTTTGAAAATCTATGACAAAAAGGAAAATGTATTAACAGATCTTAACGATCCTATACGCGATCCAAAGGACCTTATATTTTTTTTCCAACTAAGTTCAACTTTTTTCAGTATTAAGGTAAAACAACCTATTAACTTATTCGGTATATTAACACCTTTACGTAATAACGCGGAGTATACTTTTAGCGGTGGCAGAACATGGAAAGTAAGGGCTGTCAATGCGACCAAAGATATTGACGTCGGTGCTTTGCACCAGTTGATCAATCAAAATCGTTAAGTCTTTTCAAATCTTCAAGTAGATTTTCCCTTTTAAATTTACCTAAAATCGGCAAATTCCTTTAATACCGTACCTTGAAAGCTTTCAAGCCTAAACTACTAGAAAACACTAATTAAAAGTAGGAAAACTATCGAGACCTACCTCTAAAATCTGATAAAATAATAAATATTGAATATTAACTCTTTACGGACTTTTCCAAGATTTAAAACGACGTAGAAAAGTATGATGGGAAGCTTTATAGCCTCCTCAACACTAAGATAATACCTTTCTTAAACATTTGCAAATAAATCGAAATTCATCCTTTAGGTTTTCACTTACTATTTCCCGGAATCCTTGTAAGATACTCCAAAAACTACCACCTGACTTTCCTCAATAATGATATTACGTTTCGCGAGATTTACAATAACATAAAAAGCTACTTCGAGCACGATATTTACCTTACTCAATACTATATAAATTAGGTTACTATGCGGTAGACTATAATAATAACGAATAAAGAAAAGGAAGAAACGCTAATAAATATCTTGAATTAAATTCTTAATAAGTTGATATTATGTTAACAAGCAATAGGGAAAGCCTACGTTAGCAAAGCTACACTTCGTGAGTAGGTACAAACAGCAGTTACGGGTGTCAACGAGTTCAAATACACCGTATAACGCCTAAATACTACTTGCGAAGGCTTCTTTAACTAGTTACGTTCTTCGCTTGCCACTGTAATAACGCGTATACCCAACTTTTTTAATATATACTCCTAAGCTAGCAATTTTCTAACATAAATACAAAAGACCTTACGGTAGTTAATTACATCGACTATAAATACGGCTACGGACGCCCTTAACGCTTAAGGTCAGATCAATAGAATACAAATTAAAGGCCATAGTTACGTTAACATTAACAGGGCCAAAATTTAGACAGATCCGTTAACTACAGGTACTATCGTTGTAATAATAGCAAAAAATGTTGGATTTATAGCAAGTCTGGCTATTGGTCGACTCGATACCCCTCCGCTGAGAGTAACAATAAAAAGGTAGTATATTACGCCTAATACCTCATTACTTTTAAATAGGATTGCTGATATTAAATAGTAGACTTTAAGGGCAACAAGCCAATTAATGGCGTGAATACCTCTAAGCGAATTGAGTAATACGAAGATATTACTACTAATACGGTTCAGTAACTAGCAGACTACTCTTTCCTATATCGTTTAAGTAGTAAAAACCTTCAACTTTACACTAACTAAGTCCTTAACCCCTTAGACACCTTTAATCTTCGTGATCGTTACTAGAACTACACGTTTTAAGGTATTATACCAGATATAAGGAAGGTAAAATACTTAACAAAAGGTTATTCGTAGTATATAATACTACAAAAGGAAAGCATTGCAACTACTAAAATTAATTATTAAAATATTAACAAAGGTAAATTTGGCCTTAAATTAGGCGAATAGCTAATTGTGACTAAAGATAACGGTAGATCAAACTATTAAAAGAAATTAAGTTCTATATCCTCAAGTCTCCACTTTTTTCACTTTATTTAAAAGATATAAAGTCTTTTGGTGTTAATGACAACGTTAACGAAAACAAATTGGTTGAAAACAGCTAAAGGTTCCCCCTCACTTTGAAACGTGGGTACCTATAATTTTATCTTCAATGCCAAGAAGAAGTAGTATTAAGCCTGACGGAGCTGGAGAAACGTTAACTATACCGGTGTTTCAACTATCCAGCTGTTATAAACTATACAAAGTCCTAAAATCCGCAAAATATAAAAATATAGAATACTTTACCTTCAAAGCAATTAAAATATTTTATTAATATTGCCAAAAATATGCCTAAGATCCTCTAAGATTTAAGTTTAAATTAAAAAACGATAAGAATTTCAATTACGACGTTTTTTTCGATATATTTTATTTAGATAATAAACTTATCCTTCATATCGTCAATTATGCAATCTTTATTTTACGGGGCTAAGTTTTTAAAGTACCTTTCGGCAAAGGATATGTGGAAAACGTTAGAGATACTATAAATCAACACGTAGTCAAGCCAACCTAACGTCGTCGTTTACAATACAGATACCAACTTTATAGCATCGAAATTTCAAGAAAATACCAAGATAATAGGTATCTAATACAAATAAGTACCTATAAAAACCTATTAAAACATTGAAAGGGTTAAAACGGAATACACTTGAATACGCCTGGTGTATAATACCTTTATGTTAAAAATTAAAAGCTTTACAGGTCCGTAAACACGTTTACAAGTGGAAGTAAAAGGCTTGAACAATACTATAGAACTTAACGGCTTTGTGCTAACACTACTGATCTTTAAAGCGTACCTATGCCTGATGAGTGAATTTACGCCCTAGATAAGTATTCAGAAACATTCTACGGCCTATAGAAAAGATTTAAGAGAGCTACGAATAAAATAAGTACGCCGCCAGATTAATAAGGCCCTCAATATCAGTAACGATCCTGTAAAAATTGAAGTACTTGTTTTTCAGTTACAAAGTAAAATCCTTATGTAATAGGAGCCAGGTAGATAAAATGGTCCGTATAAGATAATAACTATCGCGAACTCTGAAATAGTTGTTAAAACTACTAACGATTTTATATCATTTCAAATTACTTAGGTTAAGCCTTAAATTAGGGTTAATCACAATAAAAACCTTAAGCTAAATGACTCAGCCAATATGAACCTCTTTTACCTATTATAGACAAGTTGATAAAACGCCGACAGAGCGGAGGATCCCCGAAGAAGAGAAATATTAAAAAGTAAAAATCCACACGGGATCACATTTACAATACTACTTAGGTAAGCAGGAAAAAAAGGATAACAAAGACTTGGAACTAAAGCTCCGAGTATAAGGGATTATTAAAACCTCTGGCAAACCTTTGAATAAAAACAACAATATCGAAATTAATGGCTTATTAATTAGCGGGGTTGTATAATTCGTATCGAAAACCGATTTTAAATTTTCAAATCTAAACTTCAAGATCTTTAAGTCGAGGATTATTTCCGAGGTTAGAGGTAAGACCACGGGGTGGCCGTATGAAAATTTATATCCAATTGTCTAAAGATAAGGCTAGAAAGGTAAAAACTAAATTTTATGTAGTCGTTAACGATTTAGAAATTTAACTAACGTTTAGTTTTCGTTTTAATAGCAAGTTTACCAGCTAAAATTAAAGGAAAATTTACGTTTAATAGTAAAGATTTAATGTAAGCTTAAATGTAATAAATAACGAATTTATAGCGGATCGTATTATTAAAACTGTTATAGGAACTACGTGCCATTTACTTTTTAGGAAAGGTAATGCGATATATTACACCATTATACAGATTAGCTAAATTAAACGTCCATTGGTTCCTAACTTATCAGTTGCACTTGAAATTACAACTATCGATAAAGTCTTTAACGTATGATTTATATGTGTTAATAATGTAAAAAAGAGAATTCGGCATAGTAGGTATATAAACCGACGATATACCTTTCATCAAAAAAACTATCTTTATAATACTGTAATAACAGACGATAAAACACTTCAAATTTTGAAATTATAAGCTAATAATGACGTTAACGAAGGGCAACCAAATAAACTTTAACGGATCGTTCATCCGCATACTTGATATTAATATTAGCATTAACTTTAATTAAAAATGCCAGAACAATATCTTAACTATTATTAAGAAGATTAATATAGCTAAGGCCTAACAATACCTCGAATAAAGTACCAGTAACAGTTATATTACTACCTATACTAACTAAAGGTATTATATAACCTATTCATCGCGACATAAGCATAAGAGCCAACGGATAAGGACTATAACCGACTAAACAAAAGGCTCGAGTGGAAGATACAGAACCTGGACCGTGAAATTGATATGGTCCTAATCGACTTATTGAAGGAAAAATTAATAATCTTTACGGACGTGTCCTTTACAAACAACACGGACTTGTCTTTATAAATCGGTTTCCTAATAACCTTCGTCAATAAAGATAGGAGGAAAACCCAGTTTGGTATTATCGGTAGCCTAATTAACTGGACCTCCGTTAAATTGATAAAAATATATAAAACATGCTGGTTTCAAAGGTCTATGGAATAATAACAAGCTTTAACGTAGAGATAATACTGTAAAAAACCTTTGACCTTATTATCAGACAGTTAAATACTCTCTCTATCCGGGTGATAATCTGTACCGACTCGAAAAACCTCTTTGAATACCTTTCAAAACTCGAAATCATTGGCGAAAAAACACCTAATAATCGACGTGATAACACTTGGTAAAGCCTAAAAAGGGAGGGAAATTAATAAATTCCGGTAAATTGATGACAAAGACAATCCCGCAGATTCTACAACGAAGTCAGTAGCAAATAAGTCCTTGTAAAGGTTTATGGATAGCAATGAGCCAACTATATGAATCGAAGGTTACGTTAATAAGCCGTCCGAAAAGCCTAGATTATATAAAGATGGTCAAGGATGTGATATCAAATTGAAAAACTACTAGGGAATTGACAATGTGAACCTGTTTAATTAGTATAGTTAAAAAGGCTTACAAAAGCTAATGGCGGAAAAACTTTTTATAGGAGTTAATAAAATCGAACTTCGGAGCGACGGAACGATTAAGGTCAAATAGGGATAATTTGTATGCAAACGGGTGCAATTCAGTATGAAAGCCAACTGGAATTGATAGGGGTCTAGCCAGTTGGTAAGGTCGCTGTTTAACGCTAACCGGAAAAGATTGGTTAACTACACTGGCGTATACGCACAAACTAAAAAGCCGCTAGTGTTGAAATAGCACTACATGTAGTGCAGTAGGTCAACTTTACTTACAGTAAAGTTGACTGTACTGCAAGTTAAGCGTATTGTTTGTGTGGATTTACCACATTAAGTGTAAGTCGAATGTAGTACGCTACACTTCACACTAGGGTACGGGCCAAGCAATTGGCTATACAAATTATAGTGCAGACCGGCTAGCGGTCTGCCAAACCTATAACAATACATCCACCACATTCAATGCAACACTAGTTACTTCGTCCACAGAGATTCGAATCAACTACGCCGCAAAGATAAAGATGTCTTCCTACAAATATACGTATTTATTGTAAATAGGTTCAAATCATTTACTAATACCTCGATTTTTCATTTTATCGATTAAAGGCCAAATACTTTAGAATGCTATTACGAAACGACGTATATATAAAAAGTTATTTTATATATTCGTTAGATTTTGACAAATATTTAACTAGTAGGGCTATAGTTACGTTTAAAATATGTGATTTTTGCGTGTACCCGTAATGCTAAAGCGACGCAAATTATTAGTTTTTCGCTGTAATTAGGATTCGGATACGTTTAAAGTTTTTTTTAAAAAAGTGTATAAACGCGTATTTACAAGGGAAATAAAGTATTTCGTGCTAACCAATACAAATAAATTTTAATAGAACTTAAATAAATAGTAATTTAAATTTCATTGTGCGTTTTTAATTAATTTTTCTAAGGTTTATTAACGATATAGTAGCTGATCAGTTAGGAAAACTTAAGCGTTACGAGTATGAAAGTTAGAATACGTGGTATGAAGCCAACATAAAAAAGCAAATAGAGTAAATATAAAAAGGGAAAAGTAAAAATGTAAACATAGGAAGATGTATAGTGTAATCCGATATATAAAGCCAGGT
Organism: Anisogramma anomala; assembly: GCA_038502455.1. Taxonomy (NCBI): domain Eukaryota; kingdom Fungi; phylum Ascomycota; class Sordariomycetes; order Diaporthales; family Gnomoniaceae; genus Anisogramma; species Anisogramma anomala. The sequence continues at coordinate 22,391,164 of JASMMZ010000002.1, forward strand.
TCGTAATTAGTAGGAGATTCGGATTATAATGTTATAACAGCTCCTAATAGTTATAAACGGTTTAGGTATTATATTTGTAACCACTTTTGGATTTCGAAAACGGTGGAAATATTATATTTGTAACCGTTTTTAGGTTTCGGAAATTATTTAAATACTTCATTTAAATCGGATGAGTCCTAATGAAAGGTTTCGAAACTTGGTGGTTTTGACTTACGTGACCTGATATGTAATATGACGCTTTTTGAGAAGTGCACGGGTGCATTGAAAACGCTAAAATAAGTTAACAGTTAACATAACGCGGCTTTTAGTAAACAGAGAACTAAGTAATTAATAATATCATATTAAAATAATCTTTTTTAAAGTCATTTCGGATTTTACAATTTTATTACGTTTTAGAGTTTAAAGGCATTCGGGCGTAATTATATACTCCCGTATAATTTTTATAAAAATTAGTTGTAAAGCATAAACAGTAGAACCGTTGTAGCATCCCGTTATAGGTATTTAAATTTCGGTTTATCTCTTTCCATTAGCTATTTATAGTCGACCTAGTCGGCTACTAATCAGTGTCGATAAAATCTTTGCCTAATTTACGTAAATGTAAAAGAGTAGAAGAGTAATCGGAAACATTGGGTTTATAGTAAAAATAAATAATCGGTCAGCAAAAAGTATTTCAGAGAGTGTACTCCACGGATGAGAGGTTATAAACCTCTCATCCGGGCAGTGGCCCTTTTGCCATGCACTGTGGAATAGCTCTTCTAGACCGTACCACGCATGATGCACTTTGCACCTTGCAAGAGTGCAGCCTTCAGCATGACACGTTATCATGCACTCGGTAGAAGTATACCTTACAATATAGTGCACTACCATTTGGCTTATGTATACTAGTTTTAGGGGCATATAGTAATATCTATAATCCCAGTTATTTATAACGAAAGCGGATTGCATAAATTTCGCGGCTAAAAATAATGTTATTACATCGATGGAATATAGTATTAGATAGCTGTTAAGGTATATTATATTCATAATTACCTTGTAGTAAATGTTTATATCGTTTTAACGACGGAATTTTAATCGCTGTAAAGTTTGCAAATGTAACTAATATTTAATGAAAAACTTTTCTATGGCTTTAAATGCTTCCCATTTTCTATCCATATAGTCTACGGCATAAAGAAGCTATAAAAGGCGTTTTGTAGTTAGTTGTACGAATCAGCGGTGTAATATTCGTAATTTTGGTTACGATAGGTAAACGTCTTTAATTATATGTATTTTGGGGAAAAACTACAAGTAGACGAATTTGAGTCGAAGCGATACTTATACGTTATCCGAAATGTGAACGATTTGATTAGTTGTATTCCGGACCTCGATTCTGAGTTTATTTATATTAATTAACGAAAAAAAGAATAGCGTTTCAAAGTATATTACGTAAAAGTTAACCAGTCCGAATTGCGTGTTTACAACGACCGTTTGAAGCGATGATGTTTTGCCTTTGCTGAATAGAACTTTTAGATATTTTACTATTCGGTCAAGCTGGAATTTCGGGAATTTCGCTGCGAGCGTGAAGAATTGTCGATTTTCGGCCGTTAAGATTTCATCCGCGCTGGTATCCGGTATAATGACTTGAAATCAGTTGCCGTACCTATTTAAAAGCGTAAACTACAACGTTATATATGCGTTGAACACGATGTTTTCGCAGTCCAAACCTATACTATATGGGAAGGAAATATCCTATAGGCTTGTAAAAATACATTAGGCGGTTTTTTTATGATAAGTTATTAAGTTAACATTATTACCTTTAAAGTCATTGTTTTCAGAGGTATATTCGTATGGGTCAACATTAAATTATCTTTTACGCCTTTGTATTCGGCTATATATATTATACAATTAGCTTTCTTTTAATCCTTTGGTGAGTAATTAGCCTAAAACTGTCGTTTCATTCGAATTTACCCATATACTAGGTGGTTTCAAACTAATGGACGATCTTATCGTATATAATATAACGGTTTTCAAAACTTATAAAGTTTTGCATACGTTTTTGTGGGTATTGTTATAAACGCAGTATTTTTTGCCTTGAGTTGTAAGATTGTCCTCGATAATAGCTACTTTACCCTTTGTTTTTAAGGTTCCTTTACTAATGCCTTTATCTTTAGCAACCTTATTTGCGGCGTTTACTTTTCTTTAGGTACACCATAAACCTTCGATACAAAACGTAATAAATGGTTTCGGTGAGGTTCATTTTAGTAATTCGTCTCTCGCTTTTTATTTTATCGGAATCAAATGGTTTGAAACATTATTTCAAAGTTTATATAAAGAACCTTTACGTCTTTTTCGAATTTAAATAGTATAATGTCGAAATTTAGGTTTACGCGATATGTTTTTATTACTGTTTGGATAAACAGTTTATTACCTTTATATTCCGGTTTAAGAGCCACCTAATACTTCCGGAACTTCGCCAGCAGGGTAGTAAGTACCTTTTTGAAGTTTTTATTTACGTTTTTACGCTCATTCCCTACGGATTCCTAGGGTATACTAGTATCATCCCTGTTGTAAATTTTGGTATTAATTTATATTTGAAAGAGCGATTTGAGGTCGTTATAATAATGCACAAATTAAATTACTCATGTTACATTATATATATACCACTTTTGAAATTGCTTAAATTATATACCGGGTAAAATGACGTAAAATTGGAATGGTTTAACATCAAGTCTTTTACACGTATTTAGCAATACACGTATTTTATTGTATAGTACATTGTATAAATCGCCGTTATAGTTTTCGCTTTTATCCCAAAGCCTGACAAAGTTTATAATATTTATAGGATCGCTTTTATTAGTGGGGAAGCGGTACGGTGTGAGGTTACGGTAAGTATCGTGGTTGGTAAATATCAATTCGTAAGGTATATATTAGCGTTTTGTTCCGTTTATATTTTATTTGGGCGGGCTGTTCTTTTTATTTGAGTCGCTTTTATTATAGTCGAGCTAGTTGCTAACGGTACCTGTAGTGTGGTTTTATCTTAGTTTCTATACCAAGCTAAGTTTTGGAAAGGGTTAGTGTTTGACTTGCATTGTAAAAATATTTATGGCACTTTCTGCTTTTTTGTAGATTATTTTTGCTTTATTTGCACTTCGCAGCGTGCGTTTAACTTTGCTAAACGTCTAGTTTCTTATGTTTACGAAGTCTTTTTTTGTTCCTTAGTTAGTATTTTTTAAAAAAGAGTCTAACGATTTTTGGTTAGTATCCCTTTACAAACTGAACTTTTATTACTTTATCGTCGGTTTACATTGAAATTTATGTAAATCAAGACATTATTAACAAGGCTTTTATAATAAGGCTGTTATTAATACCGGTCGTATTAATACCTTGATTCCGTAGTTATTTTTGTAATATTCTCGATATTATACCATCGACTATACGCCATACATCCGGCGTTCTGTTTGCAAAATCCTCCCTGAAATCGTTGAATAAGTCGCTTCCTTCAATATCGCCGTTACAATCATTGAAGATTATATTCATAATGTACGTATATACTGCAAAAGGGTTTATATCCACCACTAATACCTCGATCTCGTCATTTAATAAATTAAGGTTTAAGTGCTTTAAAATGCTATTACGAAACGATATATTTGTAAATAGGTATTTTATATATTCTTTTGCCTTTCCCAAGTTCATTATTGGTAATTTTATTGTAATAAAAGTACAAAGTGTGTTCAAATGTTTGAAAAGGCGATTAATAAATATACCTAAAATTTAAAACAGTATAAATTGTTGGTTTCACGTAATAAATCGGATTCAGGTACATTAGAAATACATTATTAAAATGACAAAGATCAAACGGCATGAAAAAATACGTAAAAATAAAGTAATTCAGGTGTAGTAAAGCGGTTATAATAAGGCTTTTAGCGTTTACTAATACCAATTAAATTCAAATAAAACGCAAATAAAGCGTAATTATCAGCTAGCAAGGCGTTTTAAATTATATGTTTCAACGTTTATAAATGTTATACTAGTTAAGTAGTTAATAAACTTAAACGTTATAATTAATTAATTGAAAAGTAGGTGGTGTAAGACACGAACAAGGTAATAGAAAATGGAAAAAGAAAACAAAGTATGGAGGTGTATGTGTATGATCCGGTGTATATCGCTCGGTTAGTATTTGGTAGGTGGTTTAGATATCGTGTTATCACCGCTTTTGTTATTTGCGAGTGGTTTTAGTATTATGTCGTAATCGCTCTTAGGTTTTGTAAGCGGTGTAGATATTAAAATATAGCTGTTTTTAGATTTTGTAAACGGTTTGAATATTACGTTTAAGTCGGACGGATACCAATAGAGGCTTCCCAAACTTGGTGGTTTTGGTTCGCGTAGCGTAATACATTATAAGACTCTTTTAAAAAGTACCCGGGTACGTTTGAAACGCTGTAACGAATTAATGGATAACGTAACAGGGTTTTTAGTGAACAGGGTACTAACTAGTTAAAAATATCGTATTAAAGTGGTCCCTTTTAAATTTACTCCGGCTTTTATAGTTCTGTTATGGTTTGGGTTTTAAAAGCGCTTTCGCATAATTACACACTCCCGTAGAATTCTTCTAAGTTGTAGTGTTTAAATAAAAATAATTGAAATCGCTATAATATCCCGCTATAGGTATTTAACTTCTGTTTATCTCTTCTTTACTGAGCTATTTTTAGTCGACCTGATCGGCTACTAATTAGTGTTGATAAGCTCTCTACTTATATAGGTAAACACAAAAAATTGAAAGAGTAATAGTAAAGATTGATATTTGTTAGAATAGTAGCATTTGAAGTATACTAGGTCAACTTTACTTACAATAAAGTTGACTATACTGACTTCAAATTGAATGTATTATTTTGTGTAGGCCTACTGTATTTGACTGAAAGTCAAGTGCAGTATGGCTCCACTTCATACTATGGAATAATCCAAGTAGTTAATTTTACAAATTACTGTACAGACTTGCTAGCGGTCTGCTAACCCTAGAACAATACATCTACCATCTGACTACTGTAATACTACTGTTACTTCAACCAATCTAATCGACAACGTTGCAACGTCTAAAGCCCTACCAACACTGATCAGTGTTTATTAGGTTAGGTATAGATAAGCTAAGTAGAAGAAGAAGCTACTTTCCGGTTACACTTTACATTAACAATAGCGGCTAAAGTAAAGGAAAGATTTTTGCGAGGGGCCTCTATCCGTATTACGTCTGTCCACAAAGGCAGGAAGACAGAGAAGAATTTTAGGTTGCTCTAGTTTACAACGGCAATCTGGAAGTAATTGATGGTATTGTTACTTGAAAAAAACACCAAGAAATCTTCATCAAATACTTTTGAAAGAACCCTTAGATTAACCGCTCCAAGTCTCAAATCGGAAAGTTTGTAAACGGCTAAGTTAGTACAACTACGGGTGTTATTACTGTAAGAAAAATGACTAAGTCCTTATTCTAAATAACTTTTGACCTTTACCTACAATAACGACTTTCTACCTTACCTTTTATACCCAACCTTTTCCCCCCCTTTTTTTTTTTTTTTCACTTACCCCACCTTAATTTCATCTTTCAGATCTCTGCTTTAAGCGAAGACACTTCGAAATATTAAGTTGCGCTGAAAAAGTCACATCGCGCGATTCAACGCCAAGTTCCCAAGTTCCCACATGATTTTACGTCAAAATACCAAGTCCCTACGCCTAAGATTGTCAAGTTCCTCATCCTACAAAATTTATACGACCACCAAGTTTTACGTAAGTTAAAGCCTTGAGATGGTATTTAATCTAAAGTAAATGGAGGTAATTGGAGCTTTCGGACTCTACTTTATCTAGCATTTCTACAAAGAGCTTTAGGGGTGCAATGTCGATGAAGACTTAATAGAAAGGTATTTGCTCAACTTCGTTAGCTTTTACATTATCGATTACGATAGAAGAGAAGACTTTAACCGCGGCAGCCGTGCTTTTTATTGACATTATAACTTTGTTAACGACTGGACTATTAATATATATAAGAGGATTGAAAGTTGTGTTAGGTTAAGCTTAAAGGAAGAACTTTAGCAACAAGTGATCTATATTTCATAAAACAAACCTTTTTAGTTGATAAAAATCCTTTACAATTTGGCTTAACTTGAGGAATATCTTTAAGAATTACGCTTTAAGGGAAAAATTATTGGAGAATCTTAACGCCTTTACCTGCGATTCAGGGGGTTACCCCCTTACTCTTAGCTAAGTTAAGCCTTTTTACGCGTTAACGATAAGGAACCTATTGATTTTCTAGGTAGCTTAGCTCCTTTACATAATAGCGTAGAATACGCTTTGAGTGGGAGTAGGGTACGTAAAGCAGCGGTTGCTAACGCCGCCAGAGGAATTGACGTTGGATCTTTATACTAGTTAGTTGAGTAAGATCTTTAGGTCCCTCAGAATCTTTAGGCCTATTTTCTTTTAAAGAAATGCAATTAGAATAGTTAAGCTCTTTAAAAACCTTTTTATAATATATTTTCCTATACGATTAAACCAACCATAGGCTTTATTATAAGACTTTACCTCTCGAGTTAGGCGACTGGCAATTTCCCTTAATACCTTGTTTTGGCGGCTTTAAAACTTGAATTTCCAGGGAATACCACTAATAAATAATGGGGTGACTATTATGACCTGCCTCCAAAACCTGTCAAGATGTTTAATATTAACTACAAGTCTCTCATGGACTTCGACAAGATTTAAAACGACGTATAAAAGTATAACGTGAAGCCCTATAATCTTTTAGACACAAAGATAATGTTCTTTTTAAATATTTGTAAGTGGATGAAGATTTCCTCTTCTGGTTTTCACTTACTATTTCCTAGAATCCTTACAGGCTACGCTAGGGATTACTACCTAACCTTTCTGACCTAAGCAACCATCTTTCGCAAAGTTTACGATGATGTAAAAAGTCACTTTAAATACGACGTTCACTTCACTTAATACTGTATAAACTGGGCTACTATACGGTAAACCACAATAGTGGTAAAGAAAAGAGAGGAGGAAATACTAATAGATGTTCTGAACTAAATGCTTTTTAGGTTGATATTGTGTTAGTAAGTAATGGGGAAAGTCTAAGTTGGTGAAAATACGTTTCGAAAATAGGTATAAGTAGCTGTTACGGGAGTTAAAGAGTTTAAATATGCCTTAAAACGCTCAGATGCCACTTGCGAAGTATTTTTTTAACTAGTTACGTTCTTTATTTGCAACTGTAATAACGCGTAAAACAAATTCGTTTAGTATATACACCTAAGCCGGTAACTTACTTAACGTGTATAAAATATATTTTATAGTGGTTTGTTATGTCGACTGCAAATATGGCTACGGGCACTTTTAACGCCTAAGGTTGGCTTATCCACCATAAACTAAAGGTAATAACCACGTTAGCACTAATAAGACCAAGATTTAATCGTACCTACTAACTTTAAATACTATCGTCGTAATAGTAGTAAAATATGTTAAATCTGTGGTAAATGTGGATATTAGTTCATTTGTTACCCTTTAGCCAAGCGTGATAATAGAAAGGTGATATATTACATCCAGTACCCTATTACTTTTAAACAGGACTTCTCAGATTCAATCGCAGACTTCAAAGGTGACGAGCCAATTGACGACGATATTACTCCTAAGTAGATCAAATGATATGAAAATACTGTTTTCAACGCGACTTAGTAACTAACCAACTACGTATTTTTATATCTCTTAAGTGGTTGAAACTCTTACCTTTACTTTAATTAAACTTTTAACTCCTTATATACCTTTAACTTTTACGATCGTTATGCGGACTATACGTTTTTAAGTATTATGTCATATAAAGGAGTAATAAGGTATTTAATGGAAGGCTATTCGTAATATGTAGAATTACAAAGGAAAAGAATTACGGCTACTGAAATTGATTGTTACGATGTTAATAAAGCTAAAGTTGGCTTCAGACTAGACGAATAAATATCGTTACTAGAGATAACGGCAATCTAAACTATTATTAGATTAATTACGTTTTATATCCTTAATTATTCTACCCCTTTTCGTCTTTCCTTGAAAAATATAAAGACTTTTAACGTTAGCGTTAATATTAACGTTGATAAGTTGGTTAAAACAGCTAAAGTTTTTTCTTCGTCTTTAAGTAGGGGTACCTATAGTTTTATCTTTATGGTCTTAAAGTAATAGTGTTAACTGTGATGGAGTCTACGATACGTAAATTATACCGACACTTTAATTACCTAGACGTTAATGAATTATATAAAGTCTTCAAGTCCGAAGGGCATAAAAATATAGAATAATTTGCTCTAAAAATTATCTAAAAGCTTTACTACTACTATTAAGCGTATACCTAAGACCCTCAAAGATTTAAATTTACACTCATAAACGATAAGAACTTTAATTGCAAGGTTTTTATTAATACATCTTACTGAAATAACAAGACTAAGTTTTACGTCATTCACTCAATAACCTTTTTTTATAAAACTAAGTTTGTAAAATCATTTTCGGTAAAACAAACGTAGGAAACAATAAGAATATTATAGATTAATACGTACTAAGGCCCATCTAACTTTGTTGTTTATAATACGAATACCAATTTTACGGTGGCGGAGTTTTAGCAAAATACCTCAATAATGGGTATTTAGTATATACAAATACTTATAAAGTCTTATTAGAGCATTGCAAAGGTTAAAAGGGTATACTCCTTATTTCGCCAAGTTTATAACATCCTTATATTAGAGATTGAAAGCTTTACAGATCCGGAGGCACGCCTTTAAATATCTGTAAAGAACCTGAACAATATTGTGGACTTTAATGGCCTAATGCTAACGCTGCTAGTTTTTAAAGCGTACCTACGTTTAACAAGTGAATTTACACTATTAGCAAGTACCTAAAAGCGAGATATGGCCTACAATAAAGCTCCAAGGAAACTACGGAAAGAATCGGCACGCCGTCAGATTAACGATACCCTTAATACTAGCAATGGCCTTAAAATTATCGACGTACTTACTTTGCCGTAATAAAGTAAAGATCTTATATACTGGAAGCCGGGAAAATGAAAGGGCCTATACAAAACCTTGAGTATTGCTAACTTTAAAGTAGATGTTAAAATTATTGACGGTCTTATGTCCTTTCATATTACCTACATTAAATCTTATATTAGAGCTATTAAAAATAATTATCTTTAAGCTAAACGACCGAATCAATACGAACCTCTCCTATCTATTATCGATAAGCCGAAAAAATGCTGCCAGTGTGGACGACTTCCGAAAAAGAAAAATATTAAAGAGAAGAAATATATACCAGGTCGTATCTATAATACTATTTGGGTAAGTAAAAAAGAGGAGGATAACGAGGATTTAGTATTAAAGCTTCGAACGTAAGGTATTATCAAAACTTTTAGCAAACATTCTATAGAAAGAGATGAGGTTGAGATTAATAGATTATCAACTTAAAAAGTTGAATAATTTATTTCGAAAGACAATTTTAACCCTTACGACTCCAACGTTAGGATCTTTAAGTATAAGATTATTTACGAGGTTAAGAGTAAAACTACGGGGAAGCCGTACGAAAAATCACGCCTAATCGTTTTCAAATATAAAGATAAAAGCAAAAACTAAATGATTACGTAGTCATCAACGATTTAGAAAATTAACTGACGTTGAATAATCGTTTTAACAATAAGTGTTGGTAGGCCTTAGACGTTGCAACGTCGTCGATTCAATTGGTCGAAGTAACAGTAGTATTGCGTGGTCAGATGGTGGATGTATTGTTCTAAGTTTAGCAGACCACTAGCAGGTCTGCACTGTAATTTGTATGGTCAATTTCTTGGCCCGTGCCCTAGAGTGAAGTGCAACGTACTGCACTCGACTTACACACAATACAGTAAGTCTCCACAAAGCAATACACTTTACTTGTATTTCAGTACAGTTAACTTTACTGGAAGTAAAGTTGACCTACTGCACTGCATGTAATACTATTTCAATACTGGCGGCTTTTTAGTTTGTGCTTGCACGTTAGTATGGCTGATCAATCTTCTCCGGTTACCACAAAATTTCCTCCTAGTTAATTGGCCAGACCCCTATCAATTCCAGTTGACTTTTATATTAAACTACATGCGATTACATGCATATTAAGCTCATTTGACCTCAAATGCTCCGACGCTCCGAGGTTCGAGTTTATCAACTCCCACAAAAAGTTCTTCCGCTACAGCCCTTCGCAACTTCAACTATTCTACTCGAACAGATCACAATTAATCCCCTGGTAGTCTTATAATCTACCAGCATATACCTGTCCGCTGTCACGTAATTTGAGAGGCTTATTCACGTAACCCTTGATACGTATAGTCAGCTTGTTATTGTATATAAACCTTTTCAGTGTTTTGTTTAGCGTGACCTTCGTTATGCTATTTACAGGATTATCTTTGCTATCGATCCATCGGAACTCCTTAATCTCCCTCTCCTCGTAGGCTTCACAGTGTGCCATTATGTCGGTTATCAGATGTTTTTCGCTAGTAGTTCCGTGCTTTAACATGCATTCAAAGCGGCTCCTTAAATTGGTATAGATTATTATCGGGATAGGAAGAATCTGCAATTTCCTGGTAATATGGTTAAGGGTCTTTTACAATGCCATACCTACGTTAACGCCCGCCATTATGCCGTAAATTTCCGAAGCTAACATGTTTCGTATAATCCTTTTATACTTAACTCAGGTTTAGTAAATTAGGTTACCGATAATGCTAAACTAACTTTCTCACCTATCTTCGTTGACGAGGGTTATTAAAAAGCCGATCTGTAAAGACAAGTTGGTATTATTTGTAAAATATCTATCCGTAAAGATTGTTAACTTTGCCTTTAATAGGTCGATAAGCATTATATTGATCTCGTGATCCAGGTTTTGCATCTGCTACTCCAACCTTTCATTTAGTCAGTTAAAGTTTTATCTGTTAGTGTTTGTGCCTGTATCATAATAAATAAATTGTATAAAGCTTACAGTTAATATAAAGTGGCAATATAGCTATTCCATACACGCTATTCCAAGTACCGTTAAGCCCTAGCCTTATTAGTTTTGTCTATTGTGGTAAAAATAACACCCTAGCCCTTTTGACGGAAGCTTAGGACGCTATTAATACCAACTATGCGGATTAACGATTTATTAAAGTTAAGTTGATTATTTTCCGTCAACGTCTTTACCGGCTTATAATTTCAAAACTTAAAGTACTTAATGGCTTGCTATTAATATACGATAAAGCTAACCATTCCAACGAAAAGGATATCGTTAATTTGTATACCTATTATACCGCAATCAATTTTTTACGTTACCAATAAGTATGGGTCGTATGTTAAAGACTTTATCGTTAGCCGGGCTTTAAAATGCGACTAGTAAGTTACAAACTAGTAAACGCCTACCTTCGCCAATATATACAGTAGTTTAATATATTGTATTCCCGTTCATAGTAAGTAAATAGCGTGGAGTTCCTATGGTAGTTCTAATAATATAATCCGCTATAAATCTGTTACCAACTATATGTAGTCTTACGTAATATCACAGCCATTAAATGTAAACTTGCCCTTAGTCCTAGCGAGTAAATTTGCTATTAGGGTAATTACCAGACGTTGGCTGATTTTTTAAATCGTTGGCGATTGTGTAAGGATCTAGTTTTTGCCTTTATCGTCGTATCCTTAGGCGATTAACCGTAAATTTTTATACGGCCGCCCCATGGTTTTGCCCTTAACCCTGTAAATAATCCTTGATTTAAAGATTATGATATTCGGGTTTAAAAGGTTAAAGTTAACCTTTAGTATAAATTATACTCAATTTTGAATTGATAGGCTGTTGATTTCAACCTTATCGTTTTTTTCAAAAGGTTTACCGGAGGTCTTGATAATTATTTATGCTCTAAGTTTTATTACCAAGTCTTCGTTATCCTTTTCTTTCCTGTTTACCCAAGTAGTATTATAAATACGGCCCAATATATATTTATCCTTTTTAATTTTTTTTCTTTCAGAGGTCGTTTGCGCTGGCAGCGTTTTATCGGTTTGTTATTAATGGGTAAAGGAGGGTTATATTAGCTTAGTCGTTTTTCTTATAGAGCTTAAGGGTCTTTATCTTCAATACCACTGATATAGGGCTTAACCTAGGTAATTCGAAAGGATACAGGACTGTTAGCAGTTTTAACAACCAATTTAAAGTTTGCGATACTTAATATTTTGTACGGCCCCTCTTATTTACCCGGCTCCCGCCATACGAGGACTTCACTTTATAATGGTAAAGTAAGTACATCGATTGTTATAGGCCTGTTCTTGGTGTTAAGGGTATTATTAACTTAGTGGTGTGCCGATTTCCTTCGTAATTCCCTTAAAGCTTTGTTATATACCGCAATATGTTTTTAAATACTTGCTGAGGGCGGAGATTCACTCGTCAGGCGTGGATACGCTCCAAAGACTAATAGCGTTAGCACTAGGATATTAGGGCCTATAGTATCGTTTAAGCTCTTTACTGCTATTTATAGGCGTGCCTCCGGCTTTTTAAAACTTTTAATTTCCAACGTAAGGATATTATACGTTCGGCGAAATATGGCGTATGCCCTTTTAACTTTCTCAATACTCCAATGGGCTTTTACAAGTACCTGTTTGTACTAGATACTTATTATTTTGATATCTTTTTCAAACTTCGCCCCCATAAAGTTGGTACCGATACCGTGAATGACGACGTTAGGTGGACTTAGGTACGTATTAATTAATAGTATCTTTAACGTTTCCCATATTTCTTTTCTTGAAAAGGGACTTTAAAAATTTAGTTTCGTAGAAAGAAGTTTCGGAGTAAACGACGTGAAAAAAAAGCTTGTTATTCAAGTAAAATATATCAATAAAGATCTCACAGTTAAAGTCTTTATCGTTTTTCAGTGTAAATTTAAATTTCCGAGAGGCTTAGGCATGTGTTTGACAGTGGTAACAAAGCTTTTTAATGGTTTTTAGAGTAAAGTATTCCCCATTGTTATTCCCTGCGGACTTGAGGACTTTATATAGTTTATTTAAAGTTGTGCAATTAAAGAGCCGATATAGTTAACGTATTTTTGGCTTCGTTAGGTTCAACACCACTACTTCCGGTTCTTAAAGATAAAACCATAGGTGCCCTTACTTTAAGGCGAGTGGAAACCTTTGGCCGTTCTTAATCAGCTCGTCTGCGTTGATATCAACGTTAATGCCGAGAGTTTTTATATCCTTTAAATAAAGTAGGAAAGAGGTATGTGACTTAAGGATGTGAAATGTGATTACTTTTATAATAGTTTAAACTACCGTTATCCCTAGTGACGATAGTTATTCGCTTGAATTAAAGCCAACTTTGGCCTTATTAGCATCGTAACGATTAATCTCTATGGCTGTAGTGATTTATCTCCGTAATAGCACGTATTAAGAATAGCCTCCTATTAAGTACCTTGATATCCTAATGTTTGGCTTGATACTTTAAAACGTGTGCTCCACGTAACGATCGCGAAGGTTAAAGGTATTTAAGGGGTTAGAAGCATAATTAGGGTAAAGGTAAGTGTTTTTACCACCTAAACGGTATAAGAAAGCATGGTCGGCTAGTTATTGGGCTACCGTGTCAAAATTAGTATTTTAATGTTATTTAATTTGTTTAGTGGCGTTAATAGCGTTAGTTAGCTTATTGTCTTTAACATTTACAACCTGGTTTAAGTAATCTTTTTCCGAAGTAATAGAGTACTAAACGTGGTATACTACTTTCCTGTTATTGCGTTCAGCGGGGGGATAACGAGTTAACTAGTAGCTGGCCTTACTATAGATCTAACATCTTTTGCCACTATTACGACGATAATGTTTGTAGTTAACAAGTTCGCTTAAATCTTAGTAATGTTAACGTAGGTTTTGCCTCCAGTTTGGGACCGAGGTGAATGGATCAGACCTTAAGCTTTATATGCGTAAGTATTTGCGGTCAACGTAATTAACTACCGTAAGGTCTTTCTCATCTACGTTAAGGAAGTTGTAGGCTTGAGAATATATATTGAGTGAGTTTGGTGTATGTACTATTACGATGGTAAGCGAGTAGCACAACTGGCTAAAAAAGCCTTTATAGATGGCAACTGGGCGTTGTAAAGTATATTCGAACTTACTCACGCCTGTGACAGCTACTCATACCTATTGGTGAAGTGTGGCTTCATTAGCGTTAGCTTTTTCCATTACCTTTTAATGCGTTATTAACTCATTAAGCATTTGATTAAAAACATCTATTAGTAATTCATCCTTTTTTTTCTTTGTTATCATTGTAGTCCACCATATAGTAGCCCAGTTTATATAGTATTGCGTAAGGTGGACGTTGTGCTCGAAATGGCCTTTTATACTATTGTATATCTCGCGAAACGTGATGACATTCGTTAAAAAGATGAAATAGTAATCTTTGGCGTAACCTGTAAGGATTCCGGGAAATAGTAAGTAACAACCAGTACATAGGACCTTTATCTACTTGCAAATATTCAAAAAAATGCATTATTTTGGTATCGAAAAGGTTGTAAGGCTTTCCGTTATACTTCTTTATATCATCTTAGATTTTAGCGAAATCCGTCATTAGCTTGTAGTTAATGTTAACTATCTTAACAAGTCTTAAAGAAAGTTCGTGATAGTCATCCCAAACTTAGTTAGTGTTTCTTAGCGGCTTAAGTTTTAGAGGTTCCGAAGTCCGGTGTTAAGGGTAATTTCCAGTCGCCTGATCCGAGAGGTTAAGTCCTTTAATAAAACCTGTGGTAGGTTCGCGCGCGTAGGTGTATTTAAAAGGAAAAGCCTTTTAAAGGTTTTAGTGGTAAACTTGCTAAGGGACGATAGGTATTTAAAGGTTTTGGGAAGCCTAGCGATCTTGTTTAATTAACTGGTATAAAATGCTAATGTTAATACCTCTGAATGCGTTGACAGCTACTGCTTCACGCGCTTTGCCATCGCTAAGGGCGTACTTCGCGTTATCACATGGTGGTAATAAACTTCTGTACAGGTTAATAGGTTCTTTATCGCCATCACGTAAAGAGGCGTGACTTAACTAAGGGTAGGTTAGAGATCCTTTAAAACATGTGTATAGGCGTTAGGATTCCTTAACGCTTTTTCCTTTTTCATAAAGATTTTAAAGATCAGGATCTTAAAGGCGTTTTTAAAGTTGGGTTAGATCGACAAGTTCTTACGTTAACTTCGTGGTACCCTTTAATAGTGTATATAAACTCCTTGCCGTTTAAGTTCGGCTTTAACCCTTAACTTAACCCCTTTTTAAACTGAGTTCCACATATTAATAGTCCAGTCGCCAAAAAGGTTACGGAAATTGCTAAAAGTGTGATCAGAGTCTTTAGTATTATTATATTCGACGATATAATATCTAATAAAGTTAGTAAGGTGTTTTTTCGTTTATTCTTTGTTAACATTTAAAACATAAAGATTTTCGCTGTAAAACCTGATAAAGGCAGTTCTGAGGGCGTTAGTTCCCTTTTGAATCTTTAGGGTAGGTACTATCTTAAGGTTTAGAGCGATAAAAGACTTGGTAATCTTAAGTGTAAAAACTTGGGTTTTTTGCGTAAAGTCGTGTGGAAACTTAGCGATTTAGCAACTTAGTGACTTAACATAAGGTCGCGCGACGTGGATTTCTTAGCGCGACTTGGTAATTATTCGTGTTTTCGCTTAAAGGAGCGAACTTAACGATTAAAGTAGTGGAAAAAGTAAAAGGAATAAAATAAGGTAAATGTTTGATGTAAAAGATAAGGTCGAAGATCGGTTGTTGTTGGTAAAGGTTGTAAGTGAAAGGCGAAGTTTATTTGTTGTAGGCCGTGGTACTTAGTTGTTTTTGCAGTAGTAGCACCTATAGTAGTACTGATTTAGGTGTTTGCCAACTTATCGTTTAAAACTTTTAGCGGTTAATTTCAACGCTCTTTAAAAAGGATCAATAACAATTTCTTAGTGTTTTCGATAGCGATACCATCGCTAACTTCTAGATTGCCGTTGTAAGACTAACATAACCCAAAAGTTTTCTCTGTTTTCCTACCGTTATGAAACTGACACAGTACTAATAAAGGTTTTTCGCAAGAATCTTTCCTCTACTCTAGCCATCATAGCTGTAAAGCGTAACCGGAAAGTAGCTTCTTCTTCTACTTAGCTTATTTATGCTTAACCTAGCAGACAAGCACTGATTAGTGTTGGTAGGCCTTAGACGTTAAAACGTTGTCGATTCGATTGGTCGAAGTAAAAGAAGTATTGTGTAGTCGGATGATGTATGTATTGTTCTAGGTTTGGCAAACCGCTAGCCGGTCCGCACTGTAATTTGTATAGCTAATTGCTTAGCCCATGACCTAGAGTGAAGTGCAGCGTACTGCACTCGACTTACACCCAATGCGACAAGTCTCCACAAAGCAATACACTTAACTTGCAGTTCACTACAGTCAACTTTACTGTAAGTAAAGTTGACCTACTGCACTGCATATAATACTATTCCAACAATAAGTTTATTAACTCAAACTAAAGGAAAATTTACGTTGAATTACTGAAATATAACGTTAGCTTATATGTAATTAATAACAAACTTGTAACGAATGGTACTATTAAAATTGCCATAAGAATTGCGGTTTATTTACTCTTCAAGAACAGTAATACGATATATTAAGGTTTTATATAGACTAGATGAAATAAACGTTTACCACTTTTCAAGTTATCAGTCGTATATTTAATTATTACCAGGTATAAAATCCTTAGTATGCAACCCGTATTGTTTAGTATCGTAAAATAAGAACTTTGGCCTAGTAAATATACCAACTAATGATATCTTTTTCGTTTAAATGACTAGCTTTATAGAAAACGAATGACATGAGATTAAAGACTTTAAGTTTTAATTTTAAAAACTCGTTACGACGCTTGTCAAAGGAAATTTACTCAAATTTACTAGATTATCAATCCGTATGCTTAGTATTAATACCAGCCTTAACTTTCGTCAAAAGGACCAAGGTAATAATTCAACTATAATAAACAAGACTAATATAGCAAAGGTCTAGCGGTACTTGAAATAGCGTAATCATGGCAGCTATAATATCATCTTATACTAACCAGAGGTATCTTACGACCTCCATATTGAGATACAGATTCAAAACCTTATTAAAAACTATATTAACCAGCTGAATATTGAGATTAAACAATAAATGTAAAGTCTTCACTAAAGAATTAATATAATTCTAATCGAATTATCGCAAGCTAAATTAATAATTTTTATTAATATGTTTTCTTTATAAATAACACCAACCCTTCTTCAGAAATTGGCTTTTTAATAACCTTTGTTAATAAAGATGAACGGGAGGACCGTCATAATATTATTGACAGCTTAATTTACTAAATCTTTATGAAATATAAAATGATTACACGAAACGTACTAGCTTTCAAAGTTTATAGTATAATAGCAGCTTTTGATATAGGCATAAAATTACGGAAAACCCTTAATATTATTACAAAGAAACTTAAAATTCTTTCAATCCCTTTAGTAATTTATATTGACTCGAGAAACTTATTCGAATACGTCTCGAAACTCGGAACTACAAGTAAAAAACGCCTAATAATCGACATAATAACATTCCGCAAAATGTAAAAGGGAAGGAGATTAAGGAATTCCTATAAATTAATAGCGAAAACACTCCTACTAACGCTATAACGAAGGAATCACTAAAAAAAGCCTTTGAAAGGTTTGTAAACAGTAATAAGCTGACTATACATATTAAGAGCTACGTTAATAAGCCTCACGACAAACTTGAATTACATAACAGTAGTCAGCGATATGTTAAAAAACTGAAATACTGCCAGGGAATTAACGATGTTAACTTATTCAATTAACACGGCTAAAGTAAAGAACTATATGGTTTTATAGTAAAAAAACTTTTTAAAGAAGTCAATAAAGTTGGACTTTGGAGCCGTAGGGCAATTGACGGCAATTGCGCTTAATTTGTATACATATATATATATTAATACGGAGGTTAATTAAAATGAGTAGGGGTTTGACCAATTAGCGAGGTTGCAGTTTAACGCTTACCCAAAAAGATTGGCCAATCACACTAATGTACGCGTACAAACTAAAAAGCCGCTAGTGTTAAAATAGTAACATTTTCAGTATAGTAAGTCAACCTTACTTACAATAAAATTAACTATACTAATTGCAAGTTAAATATATTGTTTTGTATAGGCCTACTGTATTTACCTACAAGTTAATTATAGTATTGCCCCACTTTACATTAAGGAACGGGCCAAGTAATCAGCCCTTCAAATTACTGTGCAGACCGGCCAGTGGTTTGCCAAACCTAGAACAATACATCCACCATCTGACTACTGCAATACTACTGTTACTTCGACTAATCGAATCGACCAAGTTGCAACGTCTAAAGCCCTACCAACCGTATTGTAGTAGTAATATAAAATAAAGGGGGAAAAAGCATTCGGAGAATGCACGTCACGGGTAAAAGATTATAAACCTCTTATCCGGGCAGTGACATTCTACCATACACTTTGCAAATGCCACTTCCAGCCAGTGGCACGCTATCATATACTCTGCAGAAGTACACCTTGCAGAGTGGTACGTTACCGTGCACTCTTACAAAGGTGCACTCCGCAGCGTGACCATTTACTAACTATAGGGATATATGGTAATATCCACACTATAGTTAATTAGAAGCTTATCTAGAAAATGATAACACGTTGTTGAAGGAGGGAAAATGTTTTGCTTGAATCGACGGCGATACATGACTTTACATTGACCAACCATACCTAATATCAACAATCACGCATTTATAAAATTCGCTAACCTTTCAGAATAAACTATAACCTACCATACCGTTACTAACAAGTAACCGATTAAAACTTTGAACAAACTACACTGTTACTACTACATTATTGATGCGGAGCTCTTCGAATAAGAATAAAGATTGCCAGTGTAGATATGACTAGATATCACTATAGTTAGCAAACGTGGAGGAGAACGCTAGCAAAGTGCATGATAGAGTATTACGCCCCAGATGAAAGCTTATAAGCTCTTATCTGAGGCGCGCACTCTCTAGATGCTTCCACTGGCGCTTGTATCTTTCTACTACCGTCTTTGAATACTATACTGTCTTCTTAACACGTTGATGTAAAGACCTAACCAACAAAATCATAGTTTTATATTTGGATCTCATGCGGCGGATTTTCATTCAATAGTTTAGGGTTATAATATTGAAATAATTATGAATGTTGTCAAAGTAACTAATGATATTTTGAATAATTTTGTCATTTGATATTCATGCGAGAAGATCAATCAAGTTATATGTTGCAGGGATTATATGATTTTTTCCAAATGTTTTGGCTCGCGTGTTGAAGCAAGCCTTGAATAAACATTTTAGGGCGTTGCCTTTTAGGGTAGAGGTGAAGGTGTTAGATATATTCTTTTGTATTTTTGTTGTATTGACTGTTTTTATACGGTATTTGTTGGTAGGCCTTGATCGTTACCACGTAGTCGATTCGAATCTCTGGTCGAAGTAACTGATGTATTGCATTGAAAGTGGTGATGTGTTACATCTAAGTTTGGCAGACCGCTAGCCGGTTTGTACACTAATCTGTATGGGCAACTGTTTGGCACGTGCCTTAAACTGAAGTGGGCACCTACTGTACTTGACTTACAGTTAATACAGTAAATCCCACAAACAATTTAGTCAACTGGCAGTCAGTACAATTAGCTTACTGTCAGTATAGTTCATTTGACTGTACTGTAATTGACTGCTGTTCCAATAGTATTGGAGTTTTTAAAGGTAGATGTAGTAATATTTTGACTCATTTTGCGTTAGAAATTAATACGAAAGATGATTTGGGTATTCATTGTAGGAATAAAAAGTGGTTGTACGCCATTAGGATAGATAAGATGGAGAGGCTAGTCTGTTGGAATTGGAACCGGAAAAAAGCAAAGGATGTTGAATTTGTAAATAATAACGATGATATTTGCAGGCCATTTTATAAATAAATTCAACTATTATAGGCTAAAATAGGATGGTTATTTTACACAGACTTATTTACGTGAGAAGAAAAAGAAAAGTCTAAATAGGGTAGCAGTAGAGGCCTGTATTAGTATAGCATTGTACCAGGGTTAGGGTTGGTCAGTGTAGTATGCAGTGCGCAACGCCAGTAAGGCTAGTAAGAGGCTTGACGGGTACAGGGGTATACTTACAGCCCGCCAATTATTAATGTACCTAAAAGTACCAAACCTAGTTACCAATAGCAAAAGCGATCCGGGCATGACCTCGCGATCAGGATTTTTTTTCGTGGCATACCTAATGACAAATTTGAAATTTATGGCCGACTTATGGCGGGCTATAGGCCACGTCATCCGGATTTTGTTTTTGTATTCCTGCTTGTGCATACCCATGTTAAGGTTGATGATACAAACCCGGATGTTATCGCGGTTGAGGATGATGAGAGGAGCCAGTTTTCATCACGGTATGTTCTTGGACAGGTTGTTACTTTTAGGCTCCTTGGCCCCGAGGCCGCACTTCCCACGGCAAGCTTCTAGAAGGCGCCCGTCCCGTATTGTCCCGTGATCACAGGAAGGTATCGTGCTGTATTTTTCCAGAGCGTGACTTGGACGGGACCTTGGGCCTCCAAGACTGACAAAGGAGGGTCCACCTTCGGAGATCCAACTCCAGATCGTGCTCTGTGAGCGTGGCGCACCCTGTCGTGCACGGCCCTCATCACGCGCCGTGGACGGTACTTGTTTCCCGGCCGCACTTTGAAATTTGTGATGGGCGGAAAAACAAGTTCGTAAGATTCAATACCGGCACCAACATGTAGAGTGGCTGACGTGAGACGACATACTGCTACGTGGTATGGATCATGAAAACAGGGAGGGCCGTGTCGCTGCTGGTACCTGACGAGGGCTCCTTTTGATATCACGAGGGATTGTATACAGTGCCGATGGCGAGATCGGAGATTCATCTTGTTTTCAAGCCACGGGCCCACAACCTCACCCACCCGGTCGGGAGCTCAAGTCAAATGGACACACACCGTTTACGATGGCCTACTGTCCACCTGTCAACTGACCAGGCCGAGTGCTGAGCTTCTCCTTTCTTCCGCTGGCAGCAGCGGCCGTTCGCTGCGTCCACGCGACGAGAATAGGACGGATACTGCACTAGGTAGGTGTGTATGGGCATGCGATGCAGATGAGCTGTCAGATTTGCCTCAGCTGCAGAACTAGCTCACCGGCCCCGAGCAGCGGAAGCTTTACGCGACCCTCCCGCCTCCGTCCAGAGGGTGATGATGTGGTGATGCTGCAGGGAGCCGTGCCGGCTGACGGGCACGCGGCGGGCCCGGCCAGATGCCCATGGTAGATCTGGGCACCGTCTGACCACAGAGGCTGACCACAAGGGATGAGCGGGATGAGAAGCCAGAAAGCGAGAAGCTGACCAAGTGCTCAAGTGCTGTGCCAAGCTGCGTAACGAGATCTCAGATACTGCGGCCGGTGCGCCCGCCTGCATCCCACGTCTCTGATTCTGATGACTCTGACTCGGACTCTGCTAAGCGTAGAGAAGAGACTCACTTGTCACCACCGATCCTCGCACTATCCTTCCCGACCCGCCTGGACTAGGGAGGCTTGCTGACCGTCGGCTGCTGGAGATAGAAGCCAAGGCGGCGTCGGGCGCCGCTGCCTTGTCTCGGTGCAACGACAAGTTGTCTTGTCATGGTCGGCGACCAGACCCAGACCAGACCACGCACCAAAATAGATTCATTCCCTGTTTCGATTCCGCTTCACCCAGATCCTTCCCCCCAACACCGTCTTACCTTACCCTGTGGGACATGCGCGGACACCACCTGCGGGCTCTTCCCGTCGCCCGTGTGGGTGGTGAGTGGTCGTCTCGCACACATCTGACGACGACAACACGCCGCCGCAGGGCCCGTTCTCATCAGGGCCTGCCTTGCTGCTGTTTTGCAGCTGGGCCACTACCTGCGACCTGTCTGTCACCCACAGTCGTACTTGGAACGTACCCACACAAGCCTCACGCCTGTGACAGCGGATTGGTCCGGTTCCTGTCTTGCTGCAAACACCTCCAGCGGGAGGCGTTCATGCAGGTCGAAGAGGCAGATCTGGGGCTAGATCGACGAATGAGCAACGGGGCTGGGTACTCGGTATGTGGGGAAGGCCGGGGAGCGATTCGGGATGTGCTCGGTCAGTCCCACGGCAGAATGCGATGTACCTACCTACCACCCACCCGTTCCGGGCCTTTGAACATCCAGAAAAACGAACGGGTGGCATGTAACACCCCGAGGGCCCGGTGCGGGACTGACTAGGTAGGGGCAGTGGCTTGTGGGGATCAAGGACAGAATACGTTGCTCGCTCGCTGCCTTCCCATGGGACTGTGTGGCGTGGTTGTACGTAGATTAGACCGTAGCGTACATGCTGAGGAGGTTGCTTGTGTCGGGGGCATCACAACACCGTTGTTGAAGAAGCGGCCTGTCGTCCTTCTCGCTGACAGGGAGGAGGCAGACACGACGATGGGAGGACAGCCAGAGTGGCAGACGGGGACGCCTGCTGCCGACGGTTCCAGATCTCGGAAGGGAGGCTGCAGTGGGAAACCGCGCGCCACACACACACACACACACACACACACACGAGCGGAATCCCTCCCGCACTCTTTTCTATTCCTTTCGGGCTGCCTTGTCCTTGTGTCTTCGTCTGATGTTGGTGGTATATCTTGTGTGGCTTCCGAGCGAACTGTTGAGGGCCGCCGCCAGGGCCGCCGCCGCCGCCGCCGCCGCCCCTGCGGCTGCAAGGCGGAAAGGGCAGTGGGTTGCATATCTGTGCAACAGGGCCCATCTTGCACACACACACGCGCGCGCGCGTGTGTGTGCATGTGTGTGTGTGCATGCCGATCCCGCCGTGGATGCTGTCACCCATAGGGCAGCATGCCTCTAACACCGCGGCGGCTCGATCCTCTGGGTGGGAGGGAATTATACATGCCGGGAGTGGGCAGGGCCACCGGCGATCGAAGAACCAAGAAAGAACAACACGGCGAAACAAACACCGCCAGTGCCGTACCGTCTCACCCCCTCCTGGGAGCCGCATCGGCACACCGGCGCCGCGGCGAGAACGCCTCAGGGTCGCGAGGCAGCAGGAAATAGGGGCCCCTTTCTTCTCCTGACAGATCAGGTGGTACGGCAGCCTTCCTGCCCCCTGCCCCTCCCCACCGTCCCGACCGTGGGTAGCATGGAGCGGGTGCACGTGTTACTCGGCCGGGCCGTTCAACCTGATCGATGATGCCGGTGCCATCCCATTCCGCACGCGGCGCCCCCCTCCCTCGTCCCCCCCCTCCCCAATCCAGCCCTGGCTCTGGGCCCAAGCGCCGCTCGTCGTCGTCTGGCGGGTGCTAGCTAAGCCCGCACCCTCATCCGCCTCTTCCGCTGCCCGTAGCGCACAAGAAGGGCTGGTCACACCCACGCGGCCACGACACTGGCCCGGTTCTCTCGTTGCTCGTTCCCCAGGCAAGCTTCGACCTACCGAACCTTGCGGGTCAGTCCATAGATTTTAAAATACTTGAATCAATAAGCCTACAAATGATCTCTTTGTGCAGTAACTTCAACACTAATGTAATACCAAATGTCAATTGTTAGCACAGGTAACTAGTAAAGTACGAATTCATTTAATAGGCAAACCCCAACGTTTTCATAAGAAAAGATTTAGTGGTAGCATTAAAACAGTTGCTTTAAACTTGAAATAAACCATTTTCCAATTTATTAATTCCTTAGCCGTCACTTCAACCGCAATTCGAATCGATGGCGTAGCAATACAAAGACGTATCTACACTTATTAGATTTGAATTAGGTTAAGGAAAGATAAGGTAGGTAAAAAAGAAGAAAAGAATTTTTAGGTACTAATCAAGAACCAAATGTTGTAGGTAGATGCATGAGGATTTGTCCATAAAGAAAGAAAGAAGTAAAGTTTAAACAGGTTGATAGTAGAGGACATAATAATGTTGAGGAGTATTAGGGTGAGGGTTATATATCTAGGGTTAACGTCAGGGCCTTTATACTGCATAGTTTTGGAATACTATATAACATTATAGTAGTATTTCCTTTTTAGATCGCGTTTTATTCAGAAACGCACAAAATTATAGATACTAGGTTTCTATTGAATAAACTAAATATCATAATATATAATGATACTGTATTTAATCTCTCTTCAATTTTATAAGTTTTAGCAATCCTTTTTGGTGAAATCTTAATAAGTTCTAATGTAGAATGTTGTCAAATGATAATATATAGTCGAATAGTAGGTATTAGTATAATAATTTTGTGTATAGATAGTTTCGAAGTAGCGGTTGAATATGTGGTAAATGAAAAATTCTCTTGTATAGGAGGTCTGTTGAGAATACAGGCTTCATGCTACATTTTAGTAATTTTATAGGGTTTCATTTATTTATCATCGAATTAGTAGATTCAATCATTATGTTTTTGCAGAGAGAAATTAAAATTCATAGACATTATCATTAGTGATGTACTGTATTATATATTACATTAGTAAAAATTCATTATTTAATAATCACAAGGTCAAATTATTCGGCAATATTATTACCTGATTTGAATTCGGTTTTTACGTTATGGCGTAAGTTGAGGTAATACCGGATGGTAGGGTTTGATAACCAGCTGTAAGTTACGGTTATATTTAATAAAACACGGCATTTTTTACATAGCTTTTTACGTAACGTTGGCAAAGGAATATTTCGCTTAGGATAAAAGAATTATATTCGTTCTATGTGTTGTTTCCACAGATATATAGGTCTTACTCGACGATTGTAGTAATTACCTCGATTTGGTTACTTACTTTTGGATATGATGCAGATAACGATTCAAATATCATTTTTAAACGGTTTGAAATATGTTTTACAATTTAGAACCCAATTAGAACACACGGTGGGATATAATTGTATTGGGCTAACTGTAGGAATGAAATAATTTACCTTTGAAGGCTTTAAATAGTTTCTTTGCAATTATTTTCTCCAGGAAGAAAAAAGGGCGTATTTTAGTTAAGCGGTATATAAGGGAAATAATAGGCTAGAAAATCGGTCTGTAGTAATGGTATATAGGTAAGGAAACTACGTTATCTATTCAAATGCCGTACCATATATTAAAGTATATTAAGAAACGTTGGAGAAAGTTAAAGGGTATAACATACGAAGTTTTTGTATAGTATTAAATTAGGCAAATTTGAACTTATTTTATCACGTTTTACAGAAACTGATGTTATGAATTATTGCTTTGGATAAGACTGAGGGTATTAATACCACTAGAGTATCTATTGACAGCGGGTTTATGGTGTTTATATAAAATTTAAGTTCGTAACCCTTTTTACCAGGTATAAAGAATTGACTGCAATGAAAAATACGGTAATTGATAAGTATAAATTGTTTATAAGTTATGCTTTATTTCCACCCAATTATCTCAATTTGGCGCGGATGATATTCTTTCAGTTAGCAATTACATAGAAAGAAAAATTGTTTTTATTATAGGTCGCGTTGACTGGGTTGATTATAAAGAGTTTCTAGATAAAAAACGTTATAGGCGTAACTGAAGGGAAACTACGGATATTTTTAACTATTCTTTTCGTTTAAGATCTCTAAAATAAGTTAAATACAGAAGTTCATTAGGATATTGACAATTACATAGTTGTTGTAAAAGTTATCAAATACGTTGTTATTAAAAACATTGTACAACAAATATGATAAATCCTTAAGACATAATCTAATTATCGTTTAAATTAACTTTTATAAGCTGGTTTCCGGGCCTTTGATTTGTCCATTAAGTAGCAATTGAATTAAGTCATAAAACAATATAGAAGTAAAACCAGAGAAAAAATTGATTTAATAGATTTAACGTTAATCAAAGGTTTTTGGTCGTGATAAAATGCTGAAGATTTTTACAATCCGTAGCGATTTTACAAGAATATATGGTATCTATAATTTAGGTGGCTATTCGTCAAGGTACTGAATGATGATAAGTAACTCCCTATTATAACAACGCCTCCTTACATCTCCTCCAATCTTAGTGACCTACTACGACCGTACCACACGAGCCGTAGAACAACCCAGTTTCAGCCACGTTTAATTACAGAAAACCTAGAGTTTTCCACCTTCCTGCGAGATATACTGTTACGGCTATGGTTTTCTCCCAAGTTTATCGAAAACCCCACGAATGGACAAACTAAAGAAGAATTTTTGTCAACTTTTACTGACTAATACGACAACCTAAACGTGAACCACATTACGATATTTAACAACGTATTCGAATGACTCTTTAACGGATAAATATAAGTTGGATAGGAATACATCATTTTTCGTATCAATAAGTTGATCGCAAAATAGTTTGACAGATTTTACTCTATTTTATACGAATTCTACGCGGAGGTTATCCCAGCGTTCCTGAGCATAAAAGCTGTTATCCGTGTTTTTCATATATAGTAAGAATCACAGTATATGTTGAAAATATCTTTGTGATTGAAGATCGAACGGATATCTAACCACATTATGCCCATGAACGTTCAAAAGCTTTTATATAGGTATTGGATTCTACTTAAACTTCGTTATGATTGAATTAAGCTTTAGATATATGGGTATTAGCAAAATCGTAACCGCGAACAAATTCGCTAATATTAGGGGTAGATTTTTTTACCAGCCTTCATAATAACGATTAACCTGTTATTACCGAAGTTAAATTTCCCTTTCGTTTACAGTTCAACTTAAGTAAGTAGGCGAAGTTTTCCTTGAAACAGGTTAAATTGTCCTGTTAATATGAACGATAGAAATTTTTGCACTGAATTAAACCCGGATCAAAGTTTGGCAAATTCAGAAATATAAATCGTTTCCCCCTTCTATATTCAATATTAAGGCTTTTTTATATCAGTTTTACAAAACAAATAATCAGCATAAAATCTTAAATTATATTATAAGCGTTTTGAATTTAGTAATAGAAACCAATGCTACGTTTGATATGAATGAAAACGAAAGGTTATCTACTTATTACATCGCCTAGGCTTTTTAATAAAAGTCAAAGTTTTAGCCGGAGCCTTTTAGAAAGTGTTTGAACCGAAGAGTATACGAAATTTATATATAAAGGGTCCTTTCGAACCTTAAGAATTTCTGACTTATTATTCGTATTACGGGGTGTTTTTGGAAAACGGAGAAAAATTGAAGTACGTGTTGGAATAGTAGTAATTGCAGTAAAGTAAGTCAACTTTACTTACAGTAGAACTGACTATACTAAACTGTAAGTCAAGTGTATTGTTTTGTGTATGGGTCTACTGTACGGTCTGCAAGTCAAGTACAGTATACGCCCACTTCACAATAGGGCACGAGCTAAGCAATTGACCTTACAAATTACTGTGCAGACCGGGTAGCGGTCTGCCAAACCTAAAACAATACATCTACCATTTAACCATTATAATACTACTGTTAATTCGACCAATCAAATTGATAACGTTGCAACGTCTAAATCCCTACCAATATTCATTAGTGCTTATTAGGTTAAGAACAGATAAGCTAAGTAAAAGAAAAAGCCACTTTCCGGTTACTTTTTACGTTAAACGGTAGCTAGTGTTGAGCAAAACGTGTTGCGAAAGGATTTTACTACTATGTTAGTCTTTACAGCAGTAAGTAATGAAAATCTTTGGGTAATGCTAGTTTTTACGGAAGGCTAAAGGTAAAGACGGTATCGTTAGTACTTGAAAAAAACTGAAATATATTTATCAATCTTTCTTAAAGAGCGCTAAAATTAATCTTTAAAAGTCTCAAACGACAAGTTGATAAACACCTAAGTTATTATTACTACGACTTCTATGACTGCTAAAACAACTAAGTCTCATGGCTTACAACTTTTAACTTTAGACCTCCATCAACAATAATAAACAACATTTGACTTTTCCCTTTATACCAAACCTTTGCCTATTCTTCAATATTTTCTCTATCTTGAAGCCAATTGAATTAACGAGATCTCTGCTTTAAACGAAACCACCAAGAATTACTAAGTCGCGTTACAAAAGCTACGTCGCGCGACTTTACGCAAAATAACCAAGTCCCCATACTTAAAGTTACCAAGTTCCCCACCAACCAAGTTTTCTACGAAATCAAAAGTTAAAATAACACCTATTTGAAAAGTACAGAAATTAATTAAAGCTTTTAAATTTCTCTTTAGAAAGTAATACGACAAAGATCTTCAGGGAAAGATATCAATAAAAACTTTACCGAAAAATATCTGGTTAACTTCATCGGCTTCTTTATTATCGAGTAAGACGGCGGCGGGAAGCTAAAGCGTGGCGACCGCGTTTTCGCAAGTATTCTAAGTTCTTTGACGACTGGACTATTATCATATGAAAGAAGATTTAAAAGGGTGTTAAATCTAGGTTAAAGGCAAAATTAGAACGACGAGGGATATACGTTTCAAAAAAAAAGCTTACCCAAGTTTTTAAAGACCTTTTTTGAATTGACTAAACTTGAAAAATGAACTTAATACTTATATCCCAAGGAAAAAGGTATTCAAGAGTTATAAAGCTCTTGTACGTATTCAAGAGGACCAACCCTTTACCTTTACCTAAGTTGAGCTTCTTCATGCATTAACTATAAGGAACCCGTTAACCTAATTGGCAGTCCAACACCTCTATATAATAGCGCGGAATACGCCTTTAGCAAAGAAAAAGAGCATAAATCAATGGCAGCCAACGCGGCAAAATATATTAAATTTGGCGCTATATGGCCAATTAAACATGATTGTCAAATCCTTCAAAACCATTTTTACGGCTAAGTCCACATTATCTTATAACCTTGTAATCAAAATCGCCAATTCCCTTAAAAACTTTTCCTCAGCAGGTACGTCTATATTTGCGATCCTACCACAGTTACTATTATAGGCTTTTACCCCTCGAGTTAGCCAACTAGAAATTACCATTAACACCGCGATTAGGAAGCTATAAAGCTTAAATTATCAGGAAATACCAACGAAAATTTGAACGATTATCGCGACTTTTCTATAAGACTTATTAAAATGATTAACATTGATTACAAACTTTTTCCGGATTTCGCCAAGATTAAAAACGACGTCAAGAAGTATGAAGGGAAGCTTTATAAACCTTTTGAAATGAAGATAATACCCTATTTAAACATTTATAAGTAAATAGAAGTCCCCCTTTTTTTTAGTTTTCACTTATTGTTTCCCGAAATACTTACAAGGCACGCCAAAGATTATTACCTTACCTTTTTAACATGGGTAAAAACATTCCGCGAAATTTACGATAACAGAAAAAGCTTTTTTGAATACGATATCTACCTTACGAAATATTATACGAAATGAGCTACTGAGAGGTGGATTACGATAATAGCGAAGAAGAACAGGGAGAAAACACCAATAAATATATTAAATTAGATATTAAATAAGTTAATATTATATTAATAAGAAATGTAAAATGTTTATATTAGCCAAGCCACGATTCGCGAGGAGATACGGGTAGCAGTTATGGGCCTCAACGAGTTTTAATGTAAAGGGATTGAGGCCGGAGCTGTCGATCAAGGTGGTCGGATTCTGTCCATAAATCTCGATGAAGAGGTAAAAGAGAAGTCACTATTAGAGACCTGCTGTGGAGCTGAGCAGATGGTGTAACCCGGTTATGTAACGTGTAGTAGCGTGTTCTTATGCGACTTCCTCCCTACTTTAGAGTATTGTAAGAGCGTGTAAAACTACCAGAGTTGGATCCCTGGTAATTACTAGCTAGGTACAAGCTTGTAATATTACCCCTAAAGACACCTCGAAACCAACCTCCCCTACCCCCCCCTTTTTTCTTCTTCATACGCGGTGATGCGTAACGTGTAAAAGGTACGAATAAAGATAAACGTGTTTTCCAACACGTCGTGGTGTTGTATAGAAGGTGTTAGGTCGAAAGATTGTTAAGTTACGTAAAAAGTGCTCTAGAGCCCCCTTCTTTTATAAATAGTCGGTAAGCTTCCGTTTTAAAAATAATTTTTTCCTTTAACCTTTACCTTTTTTTATATAATATTATTAGCATTGTAATTTTAGGTATTAATTTAAATAAACTTCTCCTTATACTTGTCGTCATGGTTTCATATAATAAATAATTAATTAGCTGTAAGGGTCGACAAGGTAATTGAAGACATAGGTTCGTCTACTTGAAAACTACTTGGTTATGTTGACAAGTATAAAGTTCTTGGTCTTACGGATTTTTAATATATATTCTAATGAGACTTGTAAGTAAATACGTTTTAAGTTCGTTTACAGGATAACGTATAATCGGAGAACATTCTTTTAGGAGACCGAGGGTAAGAGATTCAAACAGTCGCGAAAAAGCTATCAATGAACGGTTAAATGCTAGCCTTCGGTACCGCTTTTATTTCGTCGGCGTCATAGACCGTAACTTTAGTTCTTCCTATACGCCTTTAAATTGAAATTCCGATATAAATAAGAACGTTAAAAGCTATCCGAGGCTTATTTGGCGTTTGATATCTAAGACTAGTGTAAATCGAAATTTTATTAAACTGCTTTTTAAGTGTTAACGAGCGGGTAAAAAGCGTGTAAACCTAGGTAATCGCTACGAAAAAGGCTATGAAAGTTCGACGAGTTATATAACGAAAGGTAAATACCTAAGGCAGGGCCAGCTTCATATGCGCCATCCATACACATTCTGGTAGATTACGCGTTATATAATTTATAAATAAAGAGAGTAGTACTTAAGTAAGTTTCATGTAATAAAGTATAAACATAGAGAACGTGGTTAAAGAACGGTTAGGGAACGTAATTGAAAACTATTTAAAATCTCGTCGAGGTTTTAAAGCGTACTAACGCGAAATTGACCCGTATAAACGTAAAGTTAAGTAAACTAGTCGAAATGAGTAAAATGTTTTTATGAAAAAATTCGTACAAGGAATTAGAAAATACATTCCAATAGGATTCGTTATCGTTCGATCATTTTATTAATATTAATAGGTTTGTTTGGTACCCGTTTTCAATGGATTATACGCTGCTACATTTCGTAAAAAAAAGTGTGAAGTATAAAATATAAAGTGTTAAACCTATTTGAAAGCCGGGAGTAAAGACCCGTCAATATATTCGGTTAGTTAGTAACGTTATTTGAAGGTGTTAATTTCCACGGTATTGGAAAAGCTTAACAACGACTTTTACGTTAGGTATATAGAGGTTACCCACTAAATTAAAACCTGCCGTTCAGGTTGGTTATAAAGCTAGGTACGTCCGACATAAGCTTTATTACAGTCCTGTAATATATTTTTAACGTGGTATTTTGGTTTTGTTTCATCGTCGTCGTCGACAATATTTACTATTAACGGTTAAAAGTTACGAGTATACTAGTTTAAAAGCGAATTTAACGAGGTTCGTACGAGTTAATCTATATGAAATCAAAGTTGTTTCCCGCCAGGTACATCGAATTTAATAATATAAGAGTCGATTACATGCTTTATATAGTACCAATCATAAAGATAATTTAACCTTTTCAAAGATTCGTTGAACTTATAATTTTTAAAGGAAGTTAATTGTCGTCCTCGACCCGAAAACATTTTAAATGTAAACGTCGTGTATTGAAGGCTTCTTTAATAAGTTATTACGTAATCTATATTACGAATTATACGAATCTTATTACCTTGCAGATACGGCCAATAAAATTTTTAGCCTTCGCGTGTAATATTATAATTGGGACGAGGAAATTTTATACCGGTTATATAAGGTCGACACAATAGTTGTAAGTTATAAAAGAAAGGATAATGTCGATTATAATCGTATTCTTAATATTTAACTCTAATTAATAATTAGGTAATAAACAGCTTTAGTCGATTTAGGTATAAATAACGAAGAAACATAAATACGTTGAGGTTGTTTTATTCGAGCGTTTAGTTATGTCGTCGGTGTCGGAGTAAAAAGTAGTATTTAGGTGTTACTTTACCCTAATTAAATCGTAGAGTCGCCTTTAAAATTAATCGGTTTAATTTAAACTATAGTCGTTAATAAACGTACAAGGAAATTTATAAAATCTCCAAGAGAAATTCAAAAACCGTTTTACGTAAGTCTCGGCGTTTATAGTGATAATAGCCTTGAAGGTAACGGATTTACTTAAACGGTTCGTAATAAGTATAAGGTAACGTTGGTTATTGGTATGTTTTTAGGGTAGGTTAATTATAAAGTCGATGAAAAGCTTGTTTTAAAGTCGTTTGGAAACCAAAAAGGGCTTGAATCTTTTTTTAGACGGCATTTCTTACAGGTTATACGCCTATAGAGTCGTAGTTACGGTAAAAACGACGTATAATGCGATAGAGGCCTGGCTAAAAGTACGTTTTAGAAAGAATAATAATAATGACGTCGCGGTCCAGATGGCTGGCAAGAAATAAATTATAAATAACTTAAATTAACGTAATAGCAAACGACTCATAAGTAGGTACCTCAATACGGTTGTAAAATCGTAAAACCTTATCATTGTTTACCAAATATTTCGAAATAAAAACTTTTAACATCTAGTTGTCGTAAGTATAAATATCGTTGGAAAATATCGGTCGCTTAGAATTATTATACGTATTGACTAGGGGTAAATTATATAGTGTATAATAACGACATTCCATTAATTGTAAAAGTCGATATTAATAGAAGGTTTACGACCCTTCGAAATAAACTCACTAGCGACAGTTAACCAGGAGACATATTTTCGCGAAAGCGGTTCGTAAACGGCTTATTTAAGGAGTAATATTTAAAGTTTTCGACTTAAAAGACGAGGATCGAAAAGGCTTTGAGGAATAATTTGTTTACGCTATAATAACGTATCAGGCCACATATAATCTGCCACTTTATTTAAAAACGAAGCGAAAAAAAAATATGAATAGCGTTCAAATTGAAGAAGTTATTGTTTAAAAAGCCTTTGTATAATTATAAAATATTTCAAGTTTTTATAGTCTATTAAAATCGTAAACGGGCGTGTCGTACTCCAAAATTCAGCGTTCCATACTTTTAAGCAGTTTATAATTCCGAACAAATTTCTATCGTGGATTTTATGGATATATTCGACGGGAAATAAGCGACGAAATCAATAAACTACTAGGTACAGGTTATCTAGGTCATCGCCTTAAAAAATATTACCTCTGAAGGTTTTACCATAATAATCGACTTTGAAAAAGGAATTGCGTTCGAAGTTTTATTAGGCGAATATAGGTTCGAAAAGCAAGCTAAACTTAAGCCGTTCGAAAGAAAAAATTTCCTTTCGGCCTTTGATAAAAAGGGTTGTCTTTACGGGTTTATCGGAGTTATAAATTGATAATCGTCGAATAGCTGCGGATAAAATATCGGTAAAACTTCGAGAATTCATGGAAATCTCGTACTCCTAAAACCGACGTAAAAACAGTCTATTTCCTAATAATACGTAGCTTCTCCAGGTCTATACGAGTATAGATTCCAACTTTATTAACGAATTTTAGGTACTTGGTTTTTCAAAAGCCAAATTCGTAGTAAAAATGTCGAAATAAAGTCCCTGGGCGTTTAAGACGTTGAAGATTTATTTAATCTTCACGATATAATTTTCAAAAGTTCCTTTAAAGTAACGAAAATACCGTCAAGATTATGGGAGAAGAAAACATCGAAAAAAAAAAAACGTCCCAAATTACTAATATACCGTCAAAAGTTAATGTGGGTGTTAAAAAAGCTAAAGGGAGGAATAAGCTATTCGAAAAATATGAAACGTATACAAAATACAATCTTTTATTCGTTTTTCTTCCCAATACAAAGCATATCCAAAGCGGCTTTAATATTCAATTAAATGAACCACTTAACTTAGGAAATATTCGTAAACGTCTTGGTAATAAAAGAAAACGGGTAATGTTTTACTTTCATAATAACGTTAGGTTGGCGATAATCGATATAAAAACGTAAACCACCTTCGGGAGTTTAAACAAAAAGTACGGTAGCAACCGTTAAAAAGCTATTCACTCGAATATAACACTAGTCGAATAATTCGGTTAACGTTTTACGTAAAATATAAGTAGTTCCTTACACAACATACCGTATAAAAATCTCTATGGCATTTCTAGGGGTAGGTTTTGGTTATTGATATAAAGCACGATTTCGTAATTTTCTTCGAAGCGGTAAAAGAGTAGCTTATCGCTAAGGGATTTATCGAATAAAGGGAAGAATTCCTTCAGGTCGTCGGAAAGTTTGTCGTAAACGGAAATAAATGGTTTAAGAGCAAGTATTTTAGTAACATCTTCAAGGGAGATAGCGGCGAACCATGTGGTAGCAGCTCAGTCCCTACAGACCTTTCGCAAAATGGCGTAAAATTTAAATGCGTCGACCCCTTTCGGCGTTTTTTATAAGGGTGCAAACCCCTATTTTTAAACACGATAGTGACCGCTCGTCCAAAAAGTAACATATACTTTTAAACGTCGTAAGTGATTTGCTAATAACTTATCTAAGGTTTACCTAAAACAGTATTATCTTATACGGAAGTAACGATGAAGATTATATCCGGTAACGGTATTTACTAAAGACAATATCTAAAAAGGGTATGAAAAATGAATCGTAAGGGAAAATCGGGCGCGTAATACGAAACTTGACCGAATCGCCCTAATAAAATTAAAAAGCACCGTAAGTTTAAACAGATAATGAGTTGTTTATTTGCGACGCTATAAAATTTATAGCCTACATATATTAAAAAGTGGACGAAATAAATCAAAATATGAAGTAAAGTTATTATAAACGGAAAGCTATTTAAAAGTTGAAACGAATTTACCGAATCGAATTAAAATCTTATTTACATCTTTACGCGATTCTATACAGTAGTTTCGCTTTTCTCTTTTAAAATCCGATAAGGATTTCGACCGAAGTAAAATGGATTTTTATGATAATTTTAACGTTAAAGCCGTTCGGGCATTACGACAGATCCCATGAGTAGATACAGATACGATAACCATCTACGTCGTAACGTAAACATAGCCTAAAGTCCTTATGATGTGAGAGTTCCGAATAGTTAACACAGGCGACGCACCGTTTAAAAACGGTTCGAAAGGCGCTTACACTAATTATAATAACGTCGATTCAATTATCCTGAGCGAATAAGTCGTTGCTATTTTTTCCACTACGTAAAACCTTCCTAATAATAATAGTACTAATATAGCTGTAACGAATAAGGAGGCTGTAAAGGCGTCCGTTAATAGGTTAGGTACGGGTAACTTATTCGTTATTATCAGCGGGTGTATCGAAAGGAAGAAACGTATTAATGAGTGTGTCGTTAATAACTTCCTTTAAAATAGTAAGCTTGACAGCGGATTCCCACGCTATACCGCCAACTTCCGCGAGAAGGGCCCCCCAAGCGTTAAAAAAACGTAAAATCGTTCGCGAACTTTTGTTTTATATTTATAAGCCGAACGATAGTTACTTTCGTCGCGTTAGGATTGTAATAGTAAACGCGAAACATAATTATAGAGGCGTTAAGGTCGTTACTACCGCTATCGCTTTCACAAACGTTATAACTATTTATAATAGTTTTAGTGAAGCCTTCAAGCTATCAAAAAATCACGTAAAAATTATCTTTTTTAGTACCGATAAATTTCTGGTCCCTACGTAATTAACGTAATATCGTAATTTTTTATACCAGGAATCGTAATTTAATACTGGAAAACTTAACCAGCTAATTGAAGAACTTGTTTTTAAGTCGTTAACGCCCGTTAAATTAGGCGCCGATATTGTGGTTGTATTTAAAAGAAATCGAGTTTTCGTCGTTTAAAGAGCTAACACGATTTCTGGTAAGGAACAGCGTAATAGCTACGTCGTTCGCGACGTATATAGGGGGACCCCTTTAAGGGGGATATTATCCTGAAAACATAAACGTGTCGATAACTTCGAGTTATCGAATTATATTCGTTAACGCATTTAGCTCGTCACTGTTTCAGTATTTTAGGTGTAACCCGTATTTCCGAACAGTTTAGTTCCGTTTAATTGGTTTCGAATATAAAACGTTGGTAAAATGTTTATATTAAGCCGTAAGATAATTGTGTAAACCGCTAAAGTACTTTAAAGTTGTTTTCTAACGCGTACGTTGAGGAATTACTCTAAAATCTAAGGATATAGATTCGGCGGGTCGGAAGATAATAATATAGCCTTAGGTTATAACCGTTAGTAAGCAGTTAAAATACCGTTGGAAAGGAATCAAGGTTTATATGTAAAGACATTAAGGCTAGAGCTATAGCTTCAGGTGGTCAGATTCTGTTTATAAACCTCGATCAAGAAGGAACGGAGAAGTCCCTGTTAGGGAGCTGCTGTGAAGCTAAGAAGATGGTGTAACCCGGTTACGTGACGTGTGGAAGCGTGTCCCCATACGGCTTCCTCCCTACCCCAGATCATTGTAAGAGCGTGTAGAACTACTAGGGTTATATCCCTGGTAATTACTAGCCAGGAACTAGCCTGTAACATTTAATAGGCCTTAAAACACCTAAATGCTATATATAAAGGCATTTTAAGCCATTTACGGTCCTCGCTTGCGACCGTCATAACACGTGCGCCAAATTCGCTGAATATTTCCCCCCAAGTTGATAACTTTCGAGATGTGAATAAAGAAGACCGTGTAATGGTATACCATAACAATATTAAGTACGGACGACTATAACGTTGAAAATATTGTCTAATAGCCTCGAACTAAAAGCTACAATCATACTAACGTCAACGAGTCTAATATTCAAATGGGTTTGTGAATCGTAAAAACCATCGTTTTAATAGTATTATAAAATATTAAATTTATATCAAATCCGGCTATTGATTAACTCGTTATCGTGCAGGTGAGAATAATAACGAACAAGTAATGTATTACATCCAGTACTCCATCACTTTCAGGTTAGACTACTCAAACTATATCGTAAATTTCCATGAAAAAAAAAAAAAAAAAACGTTAACGACGACGATACCCCTAAGAAAATTGAATTATAGGAAAATAATGTTCTTGGCGCGGCCACGTAAATAGCCGACTATACCTTCCTATACCGTTCAAGTGGAGAAACCTATTATCTTTACCTTAAACAAAACTCCGGCTCTTTATATATCTTTAACTTTTGTGATCATTACACGAATTTTACATTTTAAGGTATCGTAGTAAACATCGAGTAGTAAGGTACTTAATATAAGGCTATTCATAATACCTAGTATTACGGAGAAAAAACACTAGTGTTATTCAAATTAATCCTTAAAATGTTGGCAAGACCAAAGTGGGCTTCAGTTTAGGAAAACAACGATCGTTATTAAAGATAATGGTAATTAAAACTATTGTAGAGTCGATTACATTATGTATTTTTTAATTCTTCCCCATATTCCTATTTTATTTATATAATATAAAGACTTTCGGTGTTAACGTTGACGTCAACTCCGATCAATTGGTTGAAAACAACTAAAGGCTTCCCTTAACCTCCAATTAGAGTGACAAATGTTTTTATGTTAAAGGTTCAAATGTTGCGGTATTAAACTGAACGAAGTAAGAGATAAATCAACTATATCAATGGTTTAACAACCTTGCCGTTAATAGGTGATATAAAGTCCTGAAGTCTGTAGGGTATAACAATGGGGAATAATCTATTTGGAAATCTATTAAAAAGCTTTGCTATTATTTTCCAACATAAACTTAAGCCCTAAGAATACTTAAGTTTACACTACAAGACGAAAAGGACTTTGATTACGAAGTTTTCATTGACTTATTTTACTTAAATAACAAGTTTTTTCTTTATGTTATTGACTTTGTAACCTCTTTTCATGGAGCCAAGTTTTTAAAGTCCCTGTCGGCAAAGGATACGTAGGCAACGTTAAGGATACTATGAATTGACACGTGGATTCACCCAAGGTCATTGTTTAAGGTACCGGTACAAACTTTAAGTCGTCCAAATTTCAGGTAAATGCTATGATAATAAGTATTCAATGCAAAAAAATACTTATGAAGGTCTACTAGAGTATTGTGAAGGTAAAAAAAAACATGCAAACTACTTCGCTAAGCGTATAATATCCTTATTCTGAAGATTGAAATCTTTACGAACTAGGAGGTACGCCTTTAGATAGTGGTAAAAGTCTTGAACGATATTATAGGCCGTAACGGCTTAGTGTTAAAGCTACGAGTTTTTGGAACGTACCTACGCTTAACGAGTAAATCTCCACTATTAGTAAGTACCCAAAATGAATCTGTGACCTATGGTAAGGAGTTGAAGGAGCTACTGAGGGAATCGGTACAACGTCAAGTTAATAATACCTTTAACACTAAAAACGGGCCTACGATGGTTGACGTGCTTGTTTTACCGTTATAAAGTGAAGTCCTCGTATTTCGAGAGCCAGGTAAATGAGATGGCCCATATAAGATCTTAATTATTATTAACTTAAAAGTAGTTTTTGAAATTTATAAGCGATGTTTTTCATTACGTAGGTTAAGTTCTAGACTAAAGCGATTAATTATAAAGATATTTACGCCAAACAACTAAATTAACACAACCCTTTTTTACCTGTTATCGATAAGCTAATAAAACGCCGCCGGCGTAGACGACCATCGAAAAAGAGGAATGTTGAAGAGGAGGAATACACATCAGGTCGTATATATAATATTTTTTAGGTAGATAGGAAAAAGAAGAATAACAAAAACTTCTGGAAAACCTTTAAAAGAAAGTGATAGTGTCTAGATTGACGGCCTCCTAAATCGAGGAGTTATATAATTCGTATCTAAACTCGACTTGAACCTGTAAAACCCAAATATTATGATTTTTAAGTCGAGAATTATATATGAGGTTAAAGGCAAGACTACAGGGAGACCGTACGATAAGTTATGTCTAATCGCTTAAGGATACGGTAATAAAGGTAAAGATTGAAGTTTTACGCAATAGCCAACGATTTAGAATATTAGCCAATGTTTAGTAGTCGTTTTGGCGACAAGTTTACTAGCTAAAATTAAAGGCTATTTTACATATAATAGCTGGGAAATAACATAACTATATATGTAGGTGGAGACGGATTTATAGCGCAACGTTTTATTGAAATTACTATAGAAATTGCGTACACCTTAAATTTTTGGAACGTTAATACAATGAATTAGGTCATTATACGGCCTAGCTAAAGCACGAATATATAGGTTTTCAACATATTAATTTTTCTTTAAATTACGGTTAGGTATGAAGTTTTTAATAGTTGACTCGTACTTTCTAGTAACGTGAAAGAAAGACTTCGGTTAAGTCGGTATATGAATTAAAGATACCTTTTCATCGGAAACACCGGCTTCATATAATCGGAATAACAGGCGATCTAAGAATATAAGCTTTGGAATTGTAAGCCGGTTATAAATTTGGCGGAGAGCAATCAATTTGATTTCAACGGATCGTCAATCCGTATACTTAGTGTTAATATCAGCTTTGGTATTCGCCAAGAGGGCTCTGGTGTCAATTTACCCATAATTGCCAAGATTGACTAGGTTAAAGTTTAATGGTGCCTAAACTAACGCGCTCATGCCAATTATATCGCTACTTTATGCTAATGAAAAGCCTTTTACGACCTATCGAGTGCGATACAAATGCAAAGCCTAACAAATAAAGGCTTTAACTAGCTAAATGAGAGGTTGAAATGGAATATATGGAATTTAGACCGAGGAATGAATATGGTTTCAAATGACCTATCGAGAGATAAGTTAATAATCTCTATGGACGGCTCTTTTACAAATAATATCGATTTAGTTTTACAAATCGGCTGTCTAATAACTTTCGCTAACGCTAATAGATGTGAGGGCGAGATTAGTATTATTGGCAACTTGATTCAATAGACCATAATTTAATGTAAGAGGATTATATGAAGCTAGCTAGCTTCAAAGATTTATAATATGATAGTTAGCTTTTATATAGGTATAGAATTGTAAGAAGCACTCAAAGTTATTATTAGGTAGCTGAAAATTCCTTCTATCCTGGTAGTAATCTGTACCGATTTGAAGAGCCTGTTCGAATGCCTTTTAAAACTCGTAACTACCAGTGAAAAACGCCTGATAATCGACATAATGGTACTTCATGAAACTTACGAAGGTAGGGAAATTGAAGAGTTTAAGGCCCTTAAAAGGCCTGTTAATAACAATAGACTGACTATACGCATCGAGAGCTATGTTGATATATAACTTAGAAAATACAAGTCACATGTTAGCGGATAAGGATATGTTGTGAAATTGAAAGACTGTCATTGAAATAGCGATGGCGACCTATTTTTTCAATACGGTTGACTTGGTGGTTTACAAAAATTTGTGGCGAAAGACTTATTTATGGTGATTTTTTTGATTGGAATGGTTTAGTTAGAGGTTTGTACAAGTTTGTGGCGAAAAACTTGCTTGTAGGAATATGTAAAGTCGAAACCCGGGGTCGTAGGGCAATTAAGGGCAATTGAGATCAATTTTAGTATAAATGTTAACTGAAATTGATAGGGATCTGGCCAGTTAACGGGGAGGTAATTCGACAGTAACCGAAAAATTTTCGTCAATTATACTGGTGTACGCGTACAACCCAAAAAGCTGCTAGTATTGGAATAGTATTAATTGCACTAAAATAGATCAACTTTACTTACAATAAAGTTGACTATATAAAACTTTAAATCAAGTGTATTACTTTGTGTGTAGGTCTATTGTATTGGCTGCAAATCAAGAACAGTATGCGCCGACTTTATACTAGGGCACGAGCCAAGAAATTCGCTATACAAATTACTTTGTGGACCAGATAATAGTCCTCCTAAAATAGAGCAATATATCTATCACTTGACCATTACTATACTACTATGACTTCGACCAATTGAATCGACAACATTTTAACGTCTAAATCCATAACAATAGTACGGTTTCAATAGGAATAAGTTTCTACTCGTCGGTAATAATAAAGTTTTACGTCTACCGGCAATATTTACGTTTTATACCCGCTGATCCACTACGAACAAAATTATCGGCCAGAAATTCTACCTTATAACAACTTTATTATAACCGATATCAAAGCCTTTACTGCTGTTTCCCACCGGGTTTAGCTTTATCTACGGAAAAGAATAGAGCTCGGAAATAAATTGGGGGCAAAAATGAATCCGGTGGTAAAGAAAGTAATGGAGCCTTCGATAGGATTGACGGGGATGGGCCCGTTTTTAATGAAGCTCGTTTAGACTCTACTACTATTATTGTCGTTGCTATCGTCAATTTCGGCTCCGCTAATTGGAAAATTTCGCCGCGTTAATAATGTGACAGTCGTAGCCTGCGTCGCGTCACTTTCTGCTACCTCTATAGCGGTGTGAAGGGGTTGTTAGAAGGCGGTTAGGTATGGAACGGGCGTTTTTGTGGCGATAGCGGCGTAATAGGTGGTTAAGAGATCGTTGGTATTATTGTCGATAGGGATACACCCATCTTTATGCTTGGTTAATATTACTTGGGATACTTTTACGTGATAACTAAATTATGAAGGGCAATACAAGCCTAATAGGTATATTTGACGTTTGTTCCCCCCAGTCGATGTAAACCTCATTACTAACTACTGTAATAAGGAATCGTATATATCTTATATAGAGTTATACCTTACAAGGTGTAGTGGAGCTAATAGGGTCCTTGTAGGTGAGGGAAAACGTACAAAAAAGGAATTAGTGGAGGGGGTGGGTTTTTTTTTTTTTTTTTTTTTTTTTTTTTTTTTTTTTTTTTTTAAGGTTTATACCCCTTTGGGAAGCCTGTGCTTTTGAGCGCGGATCTATTCGCAGTGGTGCTCGATATTTAGTGACCGGTTTTTACGCAAATATTACATTACTTTCATTAGTATAAAGACCCTTGCCATTATACACTGAACGTAAGGATATGTAAACCTTTTTACTAGTATAGGTGGTATTTAATTAATGTATAGGGAAATGTTAATAGTTAGGGTTGGTACTAACACAGAGTTCATTTTGTTTGTTCTAGGGATTCGACTTATGGGTTATTTCACGTTCACGGTTCTCCCAACATAACTATGTAATAATACTCGATTACATGCACGCGCGTACACGACTTTCACGCGTTTTATTTCCGCCCTTTATACGGGTTATTCTTCTGGTTTCATTCCTTACGGTGCCATCTTCTCCAGGTCTTATATAATTGTATTCCCGGCGAAAACAGGCGCCGGGCGGGGACTGAGAAGGCAGTGCTTTATAGCCCAACTATATTTATTGTTTCTATACGTACACGACTCCAAACTGTGGAGAACTATCAGGTCTTGATTGGAGGGATAGCACGGAGTACCTAAGGCCTATATAGCTTATTGGGGGACCTGAGTT
The DNA here is from genome assembly GCA_038502455.1 of Anisogramma anomala. Taxonomy (NCBI): domain Eukaryota; kingdom Fungi; phylum Ascomycota; class Sordariomycetes; order Diaporthales; family Gnomoniaceae; genus Anisogramma; species Anisogramma anomala. The sequence continues at coordinate 22,433,490 of JASMMZ010000002.1, forward strand.
TCGATCCCTCTCACTGGTATTTATAGGATTATATCGTAGTAGCTAGTGTTGCACTTTATAGATAGTACTATCCAGTGATAGCAAAATACAGAAACAAATCCTTTTTATAAATTTAGTAATAATACTATTAAGCGATAGATTTCTTCCGACAGTATTTAATTATGCGCAAATATCTATTATTGTGACAGGTCTTTGGATGTTATAACATATGAAGATTTAAATCTCATTCAAAGTACAAGTGGTATTATATTAGTCAAGTGATTGATGGTGATATCATAGTTGACCAAGCTTCTAGATAACTTATACCGTTGTTTATATGGACCGAAGCTCGTCTTATACCCCATGTTGAATTAGGCATAACGTAATTAACTTTAAAGTTACTTTCATCACTGACTGTACCAAAAAAAATGATTATATTAAAAAAGAGCATCAATCAATATACAGTTCCAAACATAGTTTTCAAGACATTTCTTCTTTGTAATTGAAAAATATATAGAAAGAATATATGGTAAGGATAGTTTTGAGTCTGGCAAACGCTTTTGCTTACTTTAGTTTCTGATATAAAGGGGAGTTACATTTGAATAACCGGTGAAAAGGTTTACAAATTTTAAAATTGATTTCAATGAATCCTTTATGAAAGTTCAAAAATCTTATTCTTTAGAAAAGATCCCTCAAGCCTAGTAGTTTTACCTAATTATAGTAAAAAATTCTTTATAGTGGTCCATTTTAATGCTACCAAGTTTGAAGATTCGTTTTAAATACTTCATTTCAATAATTTTCATTTTATACGTAATAATATCAATTTGACTCCTTTATTAAGTAATGAAATTGGTGTTGGTAGGTCTTAGACGTTCCAACGTTGTCAATTCGATTGGTTTTTGAAATAACAGTAGTATTGCGTGGTCAGATGGTGGATGTATTTTTCTAGGTTTGGCAGACCGCTAGCCGGTCTACACTGTAATTTGTATAGCCAATTGGTTGGTCCGTACCCTAGGGTGAAGTGCAACGTACTGCACTCGACTTACACCCAATGCGGTAAGCCTTCACAAAGCAATACACTTGTAATACAGTCAACTTTACTTGTAAGTAAAGTTGACCTACTTCACTTTATGTAATACTATTCCAACACTAGCGTCTTTTTATTTTATACGCGCACGCTAGTATAGCTGACAAATCTTTTCCGGTTACCATTAAATTGCATCCTCGTCAACTAGCCAAACACCTCTTAATTCCTGTCAACTCTCATACTAAATTGCACCCAATTGCAGCAATTTGACCCCATTTGGACTCAATCGCTCCGCCGCTCCAAGGCTCGAGTTTATCAACTCCCACAGAAAGTTCCTTCACCACAGCTTTTCGAAACTTTAATTATGCCACTTAAATAGATCACCATCAATCCCCTAACAGTTTTCCAATATGTTATCACATCCCTATTTGCCGTCACGTAATTTTCCGGGTAGCCTATCCACGTAACCCTTAATAATTATAGTTAGCCTGTTAGTATTGACAAACCTTTCCCAGGCTTTGTTTGGCGATGATTTCTTCATAGCGTTGATAGGATTATCCTTAGCATCGATCCATCGAAACTCCTCGATCTTTTTTTTTTTTTTTCGTAAGCCTTATGGAGTATTAGCACATCGATTATCAGGCGCTTTTTAGTGGTGGTTTTGATATTTGAAAGGCACTAGAAAAGGCTTCTTAAGTCGGTATAAATTACCACTGGAATAAGAGGAATCCGTAGTTGCCTATTGGTATGGTTTAAGGTTTCCTATAATTTTATACCTATTTTAGAGCCCGTTATCATATTATAAACTTCCGATACCAATACGTTTCATGTAATCCTTTTATACTTAACAAAGGTCTCATAAATTAGATTACCGATAATATTAAACTTTTTTTCCGCTTATATTCGTTAACGAGAGTTATTGAAAAATCGATTTGTAAAAACGAGTCGATGTTATTCACAAAAAAACCTATTCGTAAAAATTATTAACTTAGCTTTTCCAAAATCGATTAATACCATATTCATTTAACGGTCCAGGTTTCGCATTTGCAACTCTAACCTTTTATTTAGTCGATAAAGGTCTTTATCCGTTGCTATTTATACTTATACCGCAATATATACATCGTAAAAAGCTTTCGATTGGTATAAAATAGTAATATAACTACCTCGTATACGTTATTTCAAATACCGTTAAACTTTGACTCTATTAGTCTTGTAGGTTATGGCAGAAATAACGCCTTAGCTCCTTTAGCAAAATCTTAGGCCGATATTAATATCAAGTATACGGATTAATGATCTATTAAAGTTAAATTAATTGTTTTCCATTAGTATCGTTATCGGTTTACAATTGCAGAACTTCTAGTCTTCGATCGTTCATTATTCTAGGACCATAAAGCCACCCGTTCCAACGAAAATAAGTATCGTTAATTTATATAACCATCATTTTTAAATTCCTCTTTTCACTTTAATAGTAAATATAGATATTATATTAATGATTTTATTTGTAAATAGGATTCAAAATACGATTAAATAGTTAAAAACTAGTAAACCATTTCTTTAGCTACTCTACATAGTAATTCAATATACTGTACCACCGTTTTAAATGGTAAATAACACGTAACTCTTGCGGTGGGTTTAATAATATAATCTTTTTTATTACTGTTATTTACTATATATAAGTTTAAGTAGTATTACGGCTATTAAGTGTAAATTTACCTTGAAACATAACTAGAAAACTTGTTACTAAAGAAATTACCAAACGTTAACTAATATTTTCAATAGTTAGAGATTACTTAAAGATCTAATATTTATCTTTATTGCCGTATCTCTAAGCGATTAGTCGTAACTTTTCGTATAGTCCCTCCGTAGTTTTACCTTTAATATCGTAAATAATACTCGACTTAAAAATCGTAACGTTTAGGTTTTAAAAGTTAAATTCGGTTTTCTATATAAATTGTATAACACCTAGAATTAATAAGCCGTCAATTTCGACTATATCACCCCCCTTAAAAGATTTATCGAAAGTCTTAATAATCCCTTATACTCCAAGTTCTTCTAACAAGTCTTCGTTATCTCTTTCTTTTTTGCTTACCGAAGTAGTATTAAAAGTACGGCCTGGTGTATATTTCTCCTTTTTTTTATTTTCCTTTTTTCTAGGTGTTTTCTGCGTCAACGGCGTTCTATCAGCTTATTAATAACGTGTGAAGGAGGTTCGTATTAACTCGATCGCTTTACTTAGGGGCTTAAGGGTTTTTATCTTTAATACCCCTAATATAAGGCTTAACCTGGAAAATTAGAAAGAATATAAGGCTATTAACGATTTTAACAACTATTTTAAAATTTATAATACTTAATATCTTATATAATCCTTTGGATTTTCCTCGCTCCCACTACATGAAGACTTTACTTCATAACGGCAAAGTAAGCACGTCGATCGTTAAAAAACAGTTTCTGGTATTAAGGGAGTTATTAATTTGGCAGCGTGCTGATTCCTTTCGTAGTTTTCTTAAAACTTCGCCGCCGTATAATTGGTACTAATATCGTAAACGACGACGTAAGGTAAACCTAGATACGTTTTGATTTATAATATTCTTAAAAATTCCAACGTATCTCTTTCCGAAAGGGAGTTCAAAAATTTAACTTCATAAAAAATATTACGAAATCAACGACGTAAAAAATAGGCTTATTATCCAAATGAAACAAATTTACAAAGAGCTAAGAAATAACATCGTTATTATCTTTTAATATAAACTTAAATTTCCGGAAGGCTTAGGCATACGTTTAGCAATAGTAACAAAGCCTTTTAATAGCTTTTAGGGAAAAATATTTCACATCGTTATACCTTATGGACTTTTGGACTTTATACTGTTTATCAACAGATAGGTGGTTAAAATACTGGTGTAATTGACGTATCTCCGGTTTCGTTAGGTTTAATACCATTGTTTTCTGACCTTAAGGATAAAATCATAAGTGTTCCCATTTAAAGGCGAATGGAAACCTTTAGCCGTTTTCAACCAGCTCGTCTGAGTTAACGTTCACGTTAATACTGAAAGTCTTTATATCCTTTAAAAAAAAGTATAAAAAAGGGTAGGACACTAAAGGATGTAAAATGTAATTACTTTTATAATAGTTTAAACTACCGTAATCCCTAGTAATGATAATTATTCGTCTGAGATAAAGCCAAATTTAGCCCTACCGGTATCGTAACGATTAATATTAGTAGTTGTAATGCTTTCCCTCTGCAATACTACGTATTGCGAATAGCCTCCTATTATGTACCTTACTTCCCCTGTGTTTAGCATAATACCCTGAAACGTGCAATCCACGTAACGATCGTGGAGGTTAAAAGTTTATAAGGTATTAGGGGAATAATTACGGTAAAGATAAGAGTCTTGACCACCTAAAAGGTATAAAAAGGCATGGTCGGCAAGTTACTAGGCTTCCGTATTAAAAGCAGTATTTTAATGCCACCTAATTTTCTTAAAGACATTAATATTAATAGGCTTTTCTCTTTAGAAGTTTATAACCTGGCTTAACTATTTATGTTTATAAATGATAAGGTACTAGATTTAGTATATTACCTTTTTATTCCTTCATTCGGCAAGGGGGTGCCGAGTTAATCAATAACCATTTTTACTACAAATCTAATATTTTTCTCCAGTATAAAGACAATAGTGTTAACGGTTAATAGGTCCGCCTGTATTTTATTAGCGTTAGCGTATGTTTTATTTCCAGTCTGGAGACGAGGTCGATAGGCCAAACCTTAGGCGTTGAAGGCGTCCGTACTTACGATTAACGTAATTAACTACCGTAAGGTCTTCTTTATTCACCTTAAGGAATTTGCCGACTTAGGGTTATATATTAAACGAGTTTTGTATGCGTGTTATTACGGTGGTAAACGAGAAACGTAACTAGGTAAAAAAACCTTCATAAGTGGTATCTGGGCGTTTTAAGGCGCATTTCAAGTCGCTAATACCCGCAACTGCTACCCATACCTATTCGCAAAGTATGGCTTCGCTAGCATAAGCCTTCCCTATTACTTTTTAACACATTATTAACTTATTAAACATTTCATTCAAAACATCTATTGGTAATTCCTCCTTTTTTTTCTTTGCTATTGTTGTAATCCACCTTATAGTAGCCTAGTCTGTATAGTATTACATGAGGAGGACGTCATGTTTAAAATCGCCTTTTATACCATTGTAAGTCTCACGAAACGTGGTGACGCTCGTCAAAAAGGTTAAATAATAGTTTTTGGCGTCATCTGTAAGGATTTCTGGAAACAGTAAGTGAAAATTAAAAAAATAGGACCTCTATTTACTTGCAAATATTTAAGAAGGGTATTATCTTAGTATTGAGAAGGTTATAAGGCTTCCCGTCTTACTTTTTTTTATATTCCTAAATCTTAGAGAAGTCCGTTATAAATTTGTAATTAATATTAATTATTTTAACAGGTCTTAAAGGAAGATCGCGATAATTATCCTAACTTTGAATTTTGTTTCCTGGTAGTTTAAGCCTTAGGGCTTCCGAAACACATTATTAAGGGTAATTGCCAGTCGCCTACCCCGAGGGGTAAAGTTTTATAGTAAGATCTGTTGTTGGTTCACGCATATAAGAGAATCTAAAAAGAGAAGGTTTTTGAGGACCTTAGAGATTAAATTGCTAAAGGGCAAATTACTAAGGGACAATGTATATTTAAAGGTTTTTGAAGACCTGACGATCTTGCTTAATTAACTGGTGTAAAGCGCCAACGTCAATACCCTTAGCCGCATGGATGGTCGTTGCTTCACGTACCCTACCACCACTGAGAACGTATTCCGTGTTGTCATGTAGTGGTACTAAACTGCTGAATAGGTTAACAAATTCTTCATCGCCAACGTATAAAAACGCTTAACTTAGCTAAAGGTAGGTTGGAGGTCCTTTAAATCGTATGTAAGCGCGTTAAAGTTCCTTAACACCTTTTCCTTTTCCTAAAAGATCTTGAAGATTAAGATCTTGGGGGCAGTCCTCCTGTTAGGCTAGTTTAAAAAACGGTTTTTACCAATTCTGCCGGTATTTTGTCAGGAATGTAAATACTATGACGTATAACCTCTTTTTCCAACTTGGTCTCAACTGTAATTTAAATTATATTCTACATGTCAATGGTCTAGTAGCTAAAAACTTCGCTGAAGTTTTGGAAAACGTGGGTACCTCAACCGTATTCGTCACTGAGATTCGCGTCGATAATGTAGTGACTAACGTAATTAGTCAGATAGGCTTCAGTTAAAGACTCATTAACGTTCGTAATCCAGAGTTGTTGATCGTAGTAGTCGAGGAAAACTGATTCGAGGGTTTTAACTTTCTTCATATATTCCTAACTTAAAGCTATCTTAATGGTTCGGCTTATATAGGCCGTGTAAAGAGAAGTACTTGGTGTTCTTATGCGTAGGAAACTTGGTGTCTTAACGTAAAATCGCGTGAAAACTTGGTGTTTCAACGTGAAGTTGCGTAATATATCTTTCTTGACATGAATTGGTGGTTTCTTAGCGCGATTTGGTGTTTTCGCTCAAAGCAGAGAACTTGAAGATTCAAGTAACGTAGGGAGTAAAAAAGAGTGAAGTATAGGCAAAAGTTTGATATAAAGGGTAAGGTTGAAGGTTATTGGTGGTAATAAAGGTCGAATGTTGTTCGTTGTAGTTGTTTGCGTAGGGACTTAGTAGTTTTTGCAGTAGTAACATCCGTAGTAGTACTAACTTAGCCGTTTACTAAACTACCGAACTTTAAGACTTCTAACAATCAATTTTAACGTCTTCAAAAAGGATTAATAAAGGTTTCTTGATGTTTTGGATAACGATACCGTCGCTACCTTTAAACTGCCGTAAAAACTGACGCAGCTTAAAAGTTTTCTTTACTTACTGCCGTGAAAACTGACGCAGCAGTAGAAGCTCTTCGCAAGAATCTTTCCTCTACCCCAACGGTCGTATAACTTAGAGCGTAACCGGAAAGTAGCTTCTTCTTCTACTTAGCTTATCTGTGCTTAACCTAATGGGCAAGTAAGCACTAATCAGTATTGGTAGACCTTAAACGTTACAACGTTGTCGATTCGATTGGTCTTCGAGGTAACAGTAGTATTGCGTGGTCAGATGGTGGATGTATTGTTCTAGGTTTGGCAGACCGCTAGCCGGTCTGCACTGTAATTTTTATAGCCATTTGCTTAGCCCGTGCCCTAGAGTGAAGTGCAGGGTACTGCACTCGACTTACACTCAATGCGGTAATTCTCCACAAAGCAATACACTTGCAGTACAGTCAACTTTACTTGTAAGTAAAGTTGACCTACTGCACTGCATGTAATACTATTCCAACAATTAGATTATTTTGGTTATTCATTGGTTAATTCATTTACGCAATGACGAATAGAGTAGTATATTTTCTAGATTGATAGTATAAATTCTATTGATCATAACACTTAGAAAGTTTTTGATGAAAAGTTATTTTTTGGTAATTTTTAATTCAGTATCAGATATGTTATTTGTGTTTTATAAAGTGTTTATATAGTAATATAGCTAAAATTCCATCCGTCCACTTTTAAAATACGAGTATTATAGAAAATGAAAATAATATCAAGTTTGGTGTAAATTATTACGTCTTTAATAGTTTTAATTATGTTTCATTGAGGAGATCATTGTAGCGATTACTTATTGTAATATTATTTGGGTATCGAGAATCATAAAATATGTGGATTAATCAATAGTATTTGGTTTTTAATAGTACTAGCATAACTTAACAACTACCTTAAATTTTGTTCTTTTTCTTCAAAATCATTCGGTCAATAATTAGCGAATTACCTTTAACTTTTCTTTAATTAGTAGCACGTTTTGAATCACCAAGGATTGAGACCAGGTATTCAATTAAAATTTAGGTTCAAGAGTGTATAAAAGAGCAGAACGTACCCAATCCTGAGCAAGGAAAAGCATGAACAAGAACCCTTAACCATTTCGGTATTTTCTAGTTAATAAGATCCCTATCAATATATTTTGATTTGACTTTTGACAATATATTCATGTTATAAATTTGAACACAGGAAGAAAAAGACTCCGTAATATAGGTAAAATTGAGTTTACTTCCATAACAATTCTATTGAACGAGGTTAAACTTTTTCTGATTCATTTTGAATACTTAGGTTTCTTTTTCAAATGAGATTTTTGGAAAAATCGTAGCGTTAGTTATGTAAAAACTCTTTAAGTATAAACGAAATATTTTATTTTTGATTGGGTTAATAAAGCTGATAGTGATCCGTATAACTCATGGAGAAGCTTTGAAAGAAGTGTTGAATAAGAGGGGCGTAAATTTTTGACGGTTATATTGATTGTGATGCATTTGTTTGAAGGTTGGGGGATTATTTAGATTCACTTATTTCAACCAGCAACTCGTTGAGTATGATAGAATTTTTTGTAGGGATTTGAGATTTATTTAACATGAAATTCGTGCGTTGTTATTTACTTAAACCTCTGTCTTTCTTTGTTTTCAATATAGGGCTTACAGTAAAGAGTACTTCTTTAGGAGTTTGAAATACTATTTTCAATCCCCTAATTACTGATTATCGTAAACATAATTCGTGAGAGTTCATAGTTGTTACACAGATTATGAATTAAGTATTTGACTTGGGATGGATAATATAATAATTTTATTGTTGGAATAGTATTACGTGCAGTGCAGCAGGTGAACTTCACTTACAGTAAAGTTGACCGTACTGCAAGTGTACTGCTTCGTGGAGACTTATCGCATTGGGTGTAAGTTGAGTGCAGTACCCTGAACTTCACTCTAGGGCACGGGACAAGCAGTTGGACATACAAATTACAGTGCAGACTGGCTAGCAGTCAGCCAAACCTAGAACAATACCTCCACCATCTGACCACGCAATTCTACTATTACTTCGACTAATCGAATTGACAACGTTGCAACAACTAAGTCCTACCAACACTGATCAGTTCTTATTGGCTTAAGCACAGATTAGCTAAATAGAATAAGAAGCTACTTTCCGATTACGCTTTATATTAATAACAGAAGCTAAGGTATATGAAAGATTTTTGCGAAAGGTCTTTATTAGTAATACATCAGTTACCAGCGGCAGGAAAACAGAGGATGCTTTTGGATTGCGTCCGTCCCTAATGGTAATCTTGAAGTAAGTGACGGTATCTCTATTGAAAATACTAAGAAATATTTATTGATCCTTTTGAAAAAAAAACGTTAAGATTGACCGCTAAAGTCTCAATTCGGAAAGTTAGCAAAAGGCCAAGTAAGTACTACTGTGGATGCTACTACTCCAAGAAAAACAACTAATTCTTTATACCAAACAACCTATAACAATAAATAACCTTTACCTTTTACCAATAATAACGACCTTCGCCCTTACCCTTTATATCAAACCTTTGCCCTACTTCACTCTTTTTCAATCCCCATGCAACTCCAATAGTAATGTTAATTGATTTAAGCGAAAATACAAAGTCGCGCCGAGAAAGCCACGTTAGACGACCTCACGCTAAATCGTCAAGTTTTCCATGCAACTTTGCATCAAAACACCAAGCTCCTTACGCCAAAAATCATCAAATATCTCGCCCTACACACCTTACACGTCCTACAAAAGCCAAAACATCAAAATTTCTACCGTGAAACCTCAGTTTAAAGCTATTACCGACTCCGAGAGGAAAAAAGTAATCAAAGCCCTCGGAACTGTTTTTACCAAGTTTTACGACAAAGATATTTAGGCGTTAGATATTGACGAATAATCAACCGAAAAATACCTTACCAATTTCATTGGAGACTTTATCTTTAAATATAATAACAGAAACGAACCTTACCGCACTTTTGACAAATATAATAACTTCTTTAAAAACTGGATAATATATATATATGAAAAGCAGTTTGAAAAGGGGTTAAGTCAAGACATAGGTCCGAATTGGAGGAACGAGGGATCTTTATTTAAGTATAAGGTGCCACGACGTTAGCAGAAGCCTTCTTCGACTTGGCCCAACTTAAAGAATGCCCTTATAATTCACAAACTAAAGGAAAAACTGTTAAAGAACCTTACTAGTCCTGTATGCGATCCAGGGGACCTCTAACTTACTCTTTGCTATGTTAAGCCTTTTTACACATTGGCGATAAAAGACCTGTTGAACTATTCGGCAGTTTAATATACTTACGTGATAGCGCGGAGTTCGTTTTTAGCGGTGGCCGAGCGCGTGAAGTAAGGGTTGCCAACACTGTTGGAGGTATTAACGTTAGCATTCCACATCAGTCAATTAAGTAAGATCGTTAGGCCTTCCAAAACCTTTAAGTACCTATCGCCTCTTAATAATTTAGTCGTCAAGCTCCTTAAGACCGTTTCCCATTTACGTTCGCTTACGCGCGAAAGCCTATTATGGGTTTTACCATAAAACTTTACCCTTCGGTCTAAGCGACTGGTAATTACCCTTAACACCGTACTTTAAAAGCTTCACAGCTTAAACTCCCAGGAAATACCATTCAAGGCTAGAATAACTATGGCTACCTTCCCCCAAGATCTGTTAAGATGGTTAAAATTAATTATAAGTTGTTTACGGACTTCGTCGAGATCTGTAATGACGTAGAAAAGTATAACGGTAAGCTTTACAACCTCTTATATTTTAAGATAATTCCTTTTTGAATATTTGCAAATGAATAGAGGTTTTACCTTCATGTTTTCACTTACTTTTCCCCTTAATCCTTATAAGGCACGTCAAGTATTATTACCTAACTTTCGTCACTAAAGCTGTGCCGTTTCGCGAGATTTACGATAGCATAAATGGCTATTTCGAATACGACTTTCACCTCGCGTAATATCATACAATGTGGGCCACTATGTGAGGAATTATAATGATAGAAAAGAAAAAAATAGGAAAGAGCGTTAATGGATGTTTTTAATTGGATGTTTAATTAGTTGATGTTATGTCTGAAAATAATAGGGAAAGCCTATGTTGGATAAGCTATTCTTTGTAAATAGGTACGGGTAGTAGTTATGGGCGTTAGAGATTTCGAATACGCCTTATAACGCCTAGATGCCACATACGAGAGCTTTTTTAGCTAGTTGCGTTCCTTATTTATCACCATAATGGCACGTATACTAAAATCGCTTAATATGTATTTCTAAGCCAGCAATTTCCTAGACGTGGATGAAGAGGACCTTTCGGTGGTTAATTACGTCGACCGTAAGTACGGGCGCCTATAACGCCTAAGGTATGGCCTACTAGTTTTAAATTAAAGGTAGCAATTATGTTAAAGCTGACAAGGCTTACCTTGAAGCGGACTTATTAACCACCAGTACTATCGTCGTTATAGTGGCAAGAAATATTATATTTATAGCAAGTTTAGCTATTAGTTAAATTGTTACCCCCCTACCGAACGTAATAATAAACAGGCAATATATTACGCTTAATACTCTACTACTTTTGAACAGTATCATTTAGATTAAATCGCAAACTTTGAAGGCAACAAGCTAATTACCGCCATTAATGCCCCTAAGAAGATTAAGTGGCACGAAGGTACTGTTCCCGATACGGCGTAATAACTAGCCAACTATGCCTTCTTATACCGTTTCGGTGGTAAAGACCCCTATCTTTGCCTTAACCAAACCCCTAACCCATTACACATCTTTAACATCTGTAATCGTTATGCGGACCACACTTTCTAAAGTATTATGCCAAATATAAGGGTAGTAAGATACTTAACAGAAGGCTATGCGTAGTATATAACAATATAAAGAGAAAGTATTTTAGCTACTAAGATTAATTATTACGATACAAATAAGGTTAAAGTTAGCTTTAGCCTAAGAAAATAACTATCGTTATTAGGGATAACGGTAGTTAAAATTTCTATAGGCGTAATTACATTTTATATCCTTAAGTCCCCTACCTCTTGCCTAATTTACTTGGAGGATATAATGACTCTTAACGTTAACGTTGACATTAACGAAGACGAATTAATTAAAAAAAATTAAAGGTTTCTACTCGCCTTCAAGTGGGGGTACCTATAGTTTTATCTTTAAATCCCGGAGGTAATAGTATTAAACCTGAAAAAGCCGGAGATACGTTAACTATACCGGCGTTTCAATTATCTAGCCGTTAATAGGCTATATAAAGTCCTAAAGTCCGTAGGATATAACGATGTGGAATACTTTACCTTAAAAGCTATTAAAAGACTTTGCCATTACTATTCAATGCATGCCTTAGCCCCCTAGAGATTTAAGTTTACGTAAAAAGACGATAAGGATTTTTATTGGGAGATTTTTGTCGATGTGTTTTACTTGGATAATAAACTTGTTTTTTACGTCGTTGATTTCGTAAGCTTTTTTTACGGAGTTAATTTTCTGAAGTGACTTTCGGCAAAAGATACGAGTGAAAAATTAAGGATGTTGTGAATTGTCACGTACCTCAGTTTACCTGACGTCGTCATCTACAATACTGGTACTAACTTTAGGATGGCGGAGTTTCAAGAAAATACTAAGATAATAGGTATCCAATGTAAACAGGTACCTGTAGAAGCCTACTATAGTATTGAAAAGGTGAAAAGGGCATACGTATTATTTTACCGAGCGTATAATAGCCTTACACTAGAAATCGGAAGATTTACGGATTAGGAGACACGTTTATAAATGGTAGTAAAAGGCCTGAACGATACTGTAGACCCTAATAGCTTGTTACCAATACTTTTGGTCTTTAAAGCGTATCTACACCTGACGAGTGAATCTTCATCTTCGTTAAGTACTTAGAAACGCGTTGCGGCATATAGTAAAGCTTTAAGGGAACTACGAAATGAATTGGAAAACCTTTTGAGGAAAGCGACAAGGTATAGATTAACGGTATGTTACTTATAAGGGTTATATAATTCGTTCCGAAGACTGACTTCAACCTTTAAAACCCAAATATGATGCTTTTCAAGTCGAGGTTTATTGAGGAGGTTAAAGGCAAAACCACGGGGCGACCGTATGAACAATAACGTTGAATCGTTTAAGGATACAGTGATAAAGGTAAAGACTGGATCCTTATATAGTCGCCAACGATTTAGAAGATTAGTTAGCATTTGATAGTCGCTTTAATAATAAGTTTGCTAGTTAAAACTAGAGGTAAGTTTATGTTTAATGGCTGTGATATAACATACGCTTTTACGTAGTTAGTAACGGATTTTCAGTGGAAGGTACTGTTTAAACTGATATAGAAACTTCGTTTTATATACCCTTTATACACGGTAATATATTGTATTAAGCTGCTATATGTATTGATTAAACGGGTGTTTATTCGTTTTTAATTTACCAGTTATATTTTAAATCACGGCGAGCGATAAACTTTTCAATATACGATATGTGTTTGCTTGTAAAGGAAAAGAGGGATTTTGGAGTAGTGGACATGTAAATTAACGATACCCCTTTCGATAAAACGGTTAGCTTTATGGTGCTAAAATAGTGAGCGATTAAATACTTTAAGTTCTGAAATTATAATCCGGTAAAGAAGTTGACGAAAGGTAATTAACATGATTTTAATAGATCGTTAATCCGCTTACTTAGTGTTAATGGCGGCTTTATCTTTCGAAAAAAGGGTTAGGGCATTGTTTTGTCTATAATTAAGATTGATGAAGTTAAAGCTTAGGGATCCTTAAAATAAAGTGTTTAAGGCAGTTATATTATTAACTTACGTCAATCAGAAGCCTTTTCGACCTATTTATTTCGGTATAAGTATAAAATCTAACGGATAAGAACTTTGACCGGCTAAATAAAAGGCTCGAATGGCAAATACGAAATTTGGACCTCGAAATCAATATGGTTTTAATCGACCTTTTAGAGGCTAAGCTACTGATCTTTACGGACGGGTTCTTTATAAACAACAATGACTTGTCTTTTCAGATCGGTTTTTTAATAATCCGCGTTAATGAAGACAAACAGGAAGATCAGCTTAGTATTATTAGTAGCCTAATTTACTAAAACTCCATTAGATGTAAAAGGATGATACGAAACGTGTTGGTATCGGAGGTTTACGGTATAATAGCAGGCTTTAACATAGGTATGATACTGTAGGAAACCTTTAATATTATGACAAGGCAGCTGAAGACTCCTCCTATTCTAATGGTAATTTATACCGACTTGAAAAGCCTTTTTAAATACCTTTTAAAGCTCGGAACCACCAGCGAAAAACGCCTGATAATCGACGTAATGACACTTCGTAAAGCCTACGAAGGGAAAAAGATTAAGGAGTTCCGATAGATTGATGGCAAGGACAATCCTGTTAACTTCATCATGAAGGCATCGCTAAATAAGGCTTTGGAAAGGTTTATGGACAGTAATAGGCTAACTATACGTATCGAGGGAAACGTCAACAGGCCGCCCAAAAAGCTTAAATGACGTGACAGCGGATATAGATATTTTTGCACACTGAAAAACTGTTAGGGGATTGATAATAGTGATTTATTTGAGTGGCACGGTTGAAGGGGAGGCCTGTAAAAGCCTGTAGCGAAAGAACTTTTTGTGGGAGTTAATAGACTTATACCTTAGGGTAACGGAGCCATGAAGGTTAAATTGGATCAATTTGTACGTAAATGAGTGCAATTCCGTATAGAAGTTAACTGAAATTAATAGGAGTCTGGATAGTTAACGAGTAGGCAATTTAGTGGTAATCGTAAATGATTGGTTAGCCACACTAGAGTGTGCGTACAAACTAAAATGCCGCCAGTGTTAGAATAGTATTACATATAGTGTAGTAGGTTAACTTTACTTACAGTAAAGTTGACCGTACTACAAGTGTATTGATATGTAGAGACTTACCGTATTGAGTGTAAGTCGAGTACAATATGCTGCACTTTACTCTAGGGCACGGTCAAGCAGTTGGCCATACAAATTACTGTGCAGATCGGCTAGCGGTCTGCCAAAACTAGAACAATACATTCACCATCTGACTACGCAATACTACTGTTACTTCGATCAATCGAATCGACAACATTGCAACATCTAAGGCCTACCAAAATTTATTTCATTTGTATTACGGGATTTAGGATGTTTTCTTTTTTGAACATCGGTTTTTGTCGTCTCTACAGAATGGTTCCTTGTTTTCGTCAATTCAGTGTTTTTTTTTCATGTCGAGACTGCGGGGCTTTGAAGCTTATTTTTCGTAAAGAAAAAGTCTTTGCGCTGTTTTTTAAACAATGTTTATGACCTTGTTCATTACCACTTCCTCCGGTATAAAAAGCTTCAGTTGTACGCTTAGTAACCCTTTTGAGCCTCTGGAGGATCCGTACTAGAGCTAGTTATATTATTAACTTGGATAAATTAACGATTTAGTTGGAATAGCTATCAATTTCAGTACGATGAAGCTGATTATCTTAACTTGAAATTGGGTATATTGACACAAGTCTATTGAAGTATGGTGCTTGATTTAAAGCGGGTTATTGGCCAAGTAATCGTCCACCCAAATTAGAATACAAACTGGCTACCGGTTTGTTCAACTAAAAAGAATATTTCCAGTATCTAACCTAGGTAATACTATCTCTTACTTCGGCTAAGATTTGAATAGAAAATCACTATAACGTCTCAAAACCAATTAACACTAATAAGTGCTTTATAGAAGGTTCAAAAATAATATAGATAAATGAAAAGGAAACTTTCCGGTTAAGTTTGGTGTAATTTTAAGGTATAGAAAGGATTGTTGTGAAAGGCCTTAATAAACTGCGTTAGTTGTTATGGTAGCGAGTAAGGAAGATATTATAGAGTTCGTTAGTTTTTACGGAAGTTAAAAAGTAGGAATGTTATTATTAGCGTTACTATTGATTTATTTTTGTTGGACTTATTGTGAAGAAAAAGTTATGATTAACGAATACATTTCTCAAAAAAACTAAGAAAATAACATTAAGATTGTAAAATCCTACGGAAAATAGTCCAATATCGTTACCTAACTTTACGTAATACAAGGTAAAGTTGAGATGAATGAAAAATACGGTAATATTATACGAAATATGGCCAATTCTTCAAAAAAAAAACTATGTAAATGTTGTTAATTCACTCCACTAACCTGGAATGAGTGTAAATATTATAACTATAATGTTAGTATAATAAACAATTGAGATAGAAATAGCAAAAAAAGAGAGTTTGTACCTTTTTTGATTAGTATTACAATAAAATCCTTTGATGTAAAGAAGTTGATATAACTTCTACTGAAATACACTTAACTAACTTTGTTGGCTATTATATCACGGATTTAGATACTAATGAAGAGGTTGATGGTAGCTCTCGAGTATTTCAAGAATTTCGTAAATTTTCAAAGATTTGACAGTTGACATATAGGAAACAGTTGAAAAACAGATCGAGGTTAAGTAAAAAATACAGATTTGTGGACGGAAGATTTTCATTTATGAAAAGATTACATGTAAAATAGTAATCGCTTTTTTGAAATTGATACAAGTGGATAATTACCCACAACAACCTGAAGTTTAAGATCTTTAACTTTAAGATCCTTGATATAAAAGCAAAGGTATCATCCATGATAATCAACAACTTTACCCATATTCCAAGTTTTCACCCCTTAATTTCCATGTAAATGAATCTTTTACTCCCCCGGATACTGCTTCCTTACACTTTGGTAATGGGGAGAAACCTGTTAATTTGCTAATTGGCCTGATTCCCGAATGCGGTAGCACGTAGTACACGTTTCAGGGACAACAACTGCATAAAACATCCTTTTTTTATTGTGACTCAAAGAATTAACATCAGTGCAATCCAGTATTAGAATGATAAACATCGCGAGAATGATTAGGTTCCTCGTCTAGTTACTTAAAAGAATTACCAATACTAGCAAGATAGTGAACGTACATAGAGTATAACTGCAAAAAGTCCTTGGTTTTTCATTTTAATTTACTATGACCGGAAAGCTTCCACAACTCAGTACGAAGATTGCTACTTCAATATATATATATCAATACTGGCTAAAGGAATCGAAACTCGCAAGTCCTCTTATATACCGCAACCAAACGTAAACGTAGACCCTAAAAAATGCGTTATTTTATATTTGAACCCCTAAGCCATCCTTTCGATTGAAACTTTAGGGTTCCCCGAAACCTTTTAAAACCATAGGCTCCAGAGTTGCAACCATCGTTGTGCCGGAAAGTAAAGCTTTCACAGTCTCTGCTCAGCATATATTTATACCAGGGATACGATGAAATAACCTCTTTTCAACGTCAAAGAAGCTATATAAAGTCAACTTACAAGTAAGACAAATGTAAGCAGATGGATGTAAAGTGTAATACATCTAGGAGTATACAGTTGAAAATCTAGAGCAAGTCCCAAATACATAAAAGTATTGATGGGTCACCCCTATTACTCCGTTGGGAGGGATATACATCGTATATATAGTGTAAAAACAACAAAACTACAAAATAAAATTGAAACTGATTTTAATTCTTTTTAATAACATCAATTAGAACAAAACACAAGTACCAACAACTAACTGATGACATAACCTTATACTAATCGAAAAATCGCAAACGAAATTTCTTTAAAATATGAAAAAGATTAAAAGTAATTGATTCCTACTCACCTACCGTTACCCGTTGTGTCGTAAAGTATAAAGCTATAAAATCGGCGCTCGTTTTCTTTGGTATAAAACCTTATATTAACGCAAGAAGTGGCTCTGTGGAAAAAAAAACAAGTTATAGAGATGTCCATCATAACCATACACGATATCCATATATTTAAAGGCGCCCCAATCACCCCGATTAAACCTAAGCATACCTCACACCCTGACACCCCTTTCTAACCTACACCACCTATATAAATAAAACCATATTCAAGTTATATCCGTTAATTTTTTTTGGAAATAAGCGATGGGGATTACGTGAATAGAGCTGTAACAGTAAAGTATATCCAGTACACATATAAGAGCCCTTATTTAATACGTTTTTGATTATCGCAATCCGAGAAATATATCATAGAGCTAATAAACTTATCAAAAGTACTATTACAATTAAATTTGAATGTGGATACATCGTCATTACCATCATCTTCCGCCGTATTTTTAGACATCTACTTAGACGTTGTGACGGAAAAAAATCCTTTAAGTGCCTAATTACCCTCGGATACCCCCACAATGTTCTCATCGACGCCGCGAAAGATAACTCTGCATAGGCTTCGATCGCGATGCTACTAAGCCACCACCCTATATCGTTCTATCATTCCTTTGAAGACAACGATAATGATAACAATAACGGTAGCAATGACCAGTTTATTAAAATTAGTTTGTCACTGCAACTTCCGCCCCCATTACTCCCGCCTTTTTTATAACGACGTCTCCTCCCCTTTTAATACCGATCCCACCACCACGGCTTCCTCCACGTAAGAAGAACACCTTCTTCTAATGATCTCTATAAAACGGAACCTAGGTATTATTATATATTTGCTCATAGAGATTCAAAACCAGTCGTATGATATAACTTTTAACCGGAGAATTTTGGAACTTGATTATTAGCAAGTAGGCTTGTAATAAAATATATTGATATTTTAAGTAATGGTCATCAATTTCGATCACTATTAAATGAACTATTGTTGAAAATAATTCCGGAAATTATCTAAATTCAATGAAACCATATTAGCGTAAATTAATGGAAGTTATCCTATTTGTCAATTTCCTGAATGATCGTAATCATTACTTTCTAATTTTACAAAACTCGGGGTAATATATAAGGTACATAATGCACGAATTATCTTCACATGGTAAATAATGCCAGTCTGTAGTAATAAGTTACAAGCTATTATAATATAACGTGAAATCACAAGACCCGTACTCTAAAATAAGAAACTGGTAAAATATGAACCGCGATAATTATATTGAAAAAAAAAAAACTTTCGTAAAATATCTTCCTAATGCGTACCCAAGTTCTTTCCAATAAAAGAATTCCTATCGCTTATGAAAATGAAATAATATCTTTGATATTCAAATACATATCTTCGTCTTAATCTTCAGCATTTTAACCTTAAATGAAAACTTAACGCCATTGACCAAAGATTAATCTTCAACATCAATATGAAGGTCGTGATTAATGCTTCATTAACAAATATATGAAAAAAGATCCGTTACCAGTAACTCCCATATATCCACAACCTTATCTCACCGTTGATAACAGATTTTAAACCCTCATAAATATAAAAAGACATTATAAACCCATGATAAAAGAAGTAATCAACTTACTTTTTAAACCGAACATCATCCATATCTTATTTAGATACGCCGTTCTCTTCCCGAGAAATTCGTAAAAAACAACTTAGAAATACTAGAAAGCCCCAACAACCTTTAAATAGGAGAAGTAAATAATGATATATAAACAGGTGAAGCCGTTTATAACAGTTTTGTCTTTACAAGAAAATACGAAACGATATCTAACTTAATGAGTTTATCCTCATATTACTCGGATCCGTTTAAAAAGAATATAATAAAATACTCGTAAAAATTGACTTACCATGCTTTCAAGACTTGAATGAATTTCTATCTGTAAACTCCCCCAGCAAATTTCGTAATAAAATTTAGGGAGAATCGATGAGATATAAATGAAGGCCTGAAAAAGCCTTGAAGCTAACAGTCAACGGATAAAAGTTGTAATTTATGTAAGAAAACCTCCCCGTATTTATAAAAGCTTAATTGGTGCACGTCTTTAATATTAAACATTGTAGTATCACTATACATGTAGTTTGATTATGTATAGGCCAGTGTATTTTGGAGTCGAATAAATTCATGAGATAAGGACCAGCGTAGCCAGGTAGCCCTAAAGGGAGGTTTTTCAAGCGCTTCCTAGCAAAAGGCAGGTTTCTGGACCACCATTGCGGTCGAGACTCAGAGGGTGAACGGATGGCTAGCATCGACCGTTTTAAGCTTATATTCAAAAAGGAGTCTCTGATATTAAATGGTCACCCTGTCCGATAATTCTTAAAAATTGTCAAATCATTATTATTATAATCTGGAGCGATAAAAAAGAAAGTACGTTTATATGAAAAAGCCCACTACAAGTCCTACAATAGAAACTTACCTATTATATCAAGTAACCGGCAATTACTTTTATTGTCGAAATTTGGGAACATCAGAACCTAGATCATTAATAAGAAATACTAATGGCGATTGGAAAAATTATCACAACCTACCCTCAAACCCAGTCAAAATGGTGAAAGTTAATTGAAAACTCTTTATTAATGTCTTTTGAATCTGAAGTAAAATAGAGATGTAAAACGGTAAACCCTATTTTTCTTTCAAAACACGAACATAATTTCATTTGTGATTATTTGAAAATCTGTTTATAAACCTAATCTTTGTCAATATAGCGTCTATACCACCAGGAACCGAGATCGCGGACGAGGTCACCATATATGCATGGGCAGGCGCCTTCGGACGGCTGTTAGTTAATACCCTATAAGCGGTCTGAAAACCTGCTACTACTCACGTTAAATTTGCGAAGGGGTAGATCCCTAAATTCAACCGGTTTCGTCACTGCATGAAGAAGGCGGACACGGTACTTCCAGGCGGCTTCGGGTCCATTAAGAGTATGAATTTCCTTGCGGAAGTGTAATGAGCCTGTGCCAGTTTGTAAAGATCGAAACTTAATTGTATCGCCGACCTTGAAAAGACCTATAAAATGATTAGCTGGGAATAGTACCCTTCTTAATTACCGGTTCCTTTACTCGGGGTAAATATATATTTATTTTCTATAATTTTTTAACAGAATCAAAATTTACGATTAGATAATTTTCACATATTGTTTACTAGCAACTTTATTACTAACAACGATTTAACGGACTAATACGGGTCCGAATACACTGTTTCTTAAGGTTTCGGTATTTTTAACTAAAAGGTATATTGTAATACTATCAGTGTACGAAATAGGTTGGCCGATCCTAATGATATAGCAATTCGTCAGCGTGAAACGTGCTAAAATCCATAATAGGGCCCGTCTGAACATTTTATATTAAGTGTTTACCGCTAAAGGATCTCCTTTAGTTACAATGACAATCGAAAGTGTCGATAATATCGAAATTAAGAAATCGGGACTGCATTCAAACCCAATCGTAAAAGTTTATTACCTAATTCCGGTTTATTCCCAAGGACTAAAACGTTTCATAACTTATTGGTTATTGTAAACGTTAATTACTTAAGGCCTAATTAACGACCAATATGGCGAAGTAATATTTACATAATCCGTATCAGAGTTTATGGCGTCTTTGATTTGTGATATCAAATCAGCCTTAGCAAAAGGCAAAATCGCGCCAATTTTTTCCTATAACGTGAAGAGAGAATTCAAAGCCATTTAATATAACCGCCTTATATCAAACAATCGGCATTTAAAGTTTGATTCAAACTTATTTAGTGTTGTAATAGTAGTCATTGTAGTGCAGTAAGTCAATTTTACTTCCAGTACAGTTGACTATACTGATAGCAAGTTTAGTTTATTGTTTCGTGAGTCTACTACATTGACTGCAAGTCAAATACAGTATGTGCCTACTTCACACTAGGGCATGCGTCAAGCAATTGGCCATAAAAATTAGCGTGAAGATTAGCTAACACTCTGCGAAACCTAGAACAGTAAATCCACCACCTGATCATTCCAATACTACTGTTACTTCGACCAACTGAATCGGAAACGCTGCAAAGTCTAAATTCCTACCAACATTTACGTTAATTCAAAGATTTTTAATAGAAAAGATAATAAGGATTTGAAACTCAATTTGGATTACGGAATTTATGAACATTTACTTAAAAAAACCCTTAAAGCTCCACAAATTTTCCGGTGTTATATATGATTTATACATCGGATCTTATGAAAATTTACTTCTCCCGTATATTTTTATATTTCTCTAATGTTTTGTTTTTCCTAGTATTGGATACCTGAGCAATTAACATCGCGGTGTTTAAAAACGACTAATAGATAGCAAACCTATGGGTAAACGATGATAAGTTTGTTTTTGCCTTAGAAAAATTTAAACCTTTACATATTATAAGCTGCTGGAGTCTGGATAACTTTACGAAACTTGGTTACCCATCCGTTTCATCAGACGTAAAGACATTATTATAGGTTATGAATTCTTTCCTAAATATTGAAGCAATTAGTTTACATCAATTCAGGTTTTAATTAAATCAAGTCATATTAAAAAAGGTCCAAATCAGAGAATTTGTGACCATATTCTTAAATATCACGTGGTATTATAAAGAACTTTTCTGTACAAGATACGGGATTTCACCATATATGATCCTGATAGTTATTACCGTTACCATCGTACCAATTATTATTTATTAGGTTGAAAGTTTGTATTTTGACCGTTGTTAAAAGAGTTATAAAAATAAGTTATAATCCTGTTGGTCGCCGCATCGAGTACGAATTCTCCATTGTATATGATTACAACGAATACCTTTTCTCTTAGAAACGTTAGTTTATCCTCAGTCAAAGTAATCCCAGAGTAATAGAGATGCTGATTCTTCTTTCGCGTAAAAAATATTAACGTTAAACCTTTACTTATCTTCCTTAGTATAATATCTACATTTGACTCTTCGTTAACGACCAAAGAACTAAAATCTGCCACTTTAACAACCGGAGCTATCAGGTTAATTTATTCTGTACCTGTACCTGAATGGCGTATACGACTTCGAAAAGCGGAGACACCGCTTTCATTCGTTCTGTTGAACCTATAAAACATACTACGATATATGTTTGTATATAGTAGAGTAATCTATCATATACTACGTCTAATAATGATTAACAGGGGACTGCTAACGTTTAAACAACTTTTGTTTATATCCTTGCGATTGTTAGTCGGTTTTTTTAAAAACCCTACAGATAAATGAACTAAAGACTTAACCACCGCCATTTTTAAAGGTTTGTTTGAAATCCTCAATATGAAGTATATAACGTTTCTTATAGATTTATTGCAGCAATCATATGACGTATGAAAATATGTAGACTATAAGTACATTGTTTTCTGTAATGATCACGTCATCTAAAAACGGTTTAATTGCCCCTACCTTATTATATATATTTTTAATAATAGAGGTATTGAAATACACTGGTGATTGTTAATAGCTAAACGCCTTTTATAGGTATAGTCCTGGTGCATGATGACAATACTTCAGTTATTTCAAATATTCTATACGACCCTACCAACATATCTCAATAAGCCTTGAACAAATTCAACGTCGTCTCTGTAACACACTTTGACGTTGTAATTGCGAAATGAAACCTTCGGTACATAGGTATTTACGGAAACGAAGTCGCGGACCAACTCGCGAACCATGGAACCAAAACTAATTACTGTCAATACGATGACGGTTATTTTTTACTAACGACATCTAAATTATTCTCTGATCGCAGTTGACGTTTTTTGAACGAGAAAGTTACGGTTAGCATAAAAACAAATTATCTTTATATAAACCATAAGGATTTTCATATTCCATTCAACCCGAGCCGAAATTCGGAAAACCCGGTATTTCAACCATTCAACCCCGCCCTCTCTCGGCCTCCACTATCCCATTTTGTATGATTCAATTTTTAACGATAAATTATAATAATAAAGATTTTACGTCGTATTAGGACGTTTCCAACTCCTTGAAACGGATGGATGTTATATATGGTACAAAAAGGAGCGGAATGTAGTATACTTAATAAATTATCTGGTATTTTTAAAAGTTGGGAACCTTGAGTCTCTGACATTCAATAAGCCTTTCAATGAAAGATCTAGTAACATCTTTACATAACGAATCCTGTGAGATCTTCAAAATTTCCCATTTTCTTGAAAGTTTCAAATTATTATTTTTTTTAAATTGTCTACAAATTACACCACATTTAAAATAAATATATGTTTATCGCCCTCCGATAACAATAAGGTTTTCTACCAGCTAGTAATATTGAACAATTCACGCACTACGACTCACTTCAAATTACAAACCATAAACCTTAATTGCCTAACAACTTCACTTCAAGAATTATCAAAACCTTTACAATCGCTACCTGCTGCGTCCTCCCTTACTACTAGGATAAGGTAAGGCCCGAAAAATAACCAAGGGCGGCGGCAGACCTGGCTGAAAAGAGGGTAACGGGGGCGGTGATGGGGGCGTTAGCGACGGGCTTATTTTAATCGAATTTGTTCCGCTACCGCTACTATCATCATTGCCTCCGTCAACATCGCCTTCGCTGGAAAAGGGGTCCTATCGCGCTAATACCGCTCGAAAACTCACTAATAACGTTGCGAACATAGCTGACTCCGCATTACCTTCCACCACTTCGAAAACGACGCGGAGGGGCCGCCGAAAAGCGGTTAGGCCCTAATAGTATGGAGAATTGACGTTTTTGCCAAGCATGATATATACTAGGGAAATGGCTACCCGTGGTTACGGAAGGAATGTCTGGAGCACAAATAGGTATCTGTGTCGTTAGTCAGATTAGAAACAACGATACAAATCCACCCTTCTACCCCACAAATATCCTCTCAAAAAACCATGTCTCCTATTGTTATTATGTGGTAACCTGTGTAGTTTTGGAAGTTCTTTTCAAACACCCCGGATTTGCAGTCTAAATTCACCGATACGCAAAAATAAAAACGAGAACCAAAACCACGGAAAAGATAAATTACATAACGAGTACGATGCGAACATAAACGAGAATCAGAAGGTGATATACGAGAACGAGAAAACGACATACGAGAAAAAGAAAATATCATACGAAAACGATAACCCCACGAACCTTACAGTTAGCTCGGGTTGGCTACGTAAAACTGAACCAAGTAAAATTAACAATATAAGCAGAGGTAAGAATTTCCAAATACATAAACATTATTCAATAATTTTGACTACCGAATGCTTACATTATACGTAAACATTATATTATTTTGAAAATTGAATAATATTAACAATATATGAATACTATTATATAATTATCTATTATTATGTATACTAAGCATTTCAAAATAGGTTTTTCGGGAATATTTACAGGATAGCCTGTGAAAGTACAAATGATTATATCCAGTATGTGAAAATCATAATAAAGACATAATTATAAAATAACAACCTTATTGAAATGTTTACAAGAGTTATTTTAAAACGAGATTAATAAAAGAGGCGTTTAAGTGGTATTGTAATACATCCAAGGAAAAAGTAACAATAGTGGGATAATTTTAAAATACTTTTTAAAGCCCTTTTAAAATCTTGTTTTATATTAATGAATTATAAAGTTCTAATAAAGTTAAACTCATTTGGGAAACGCGTTTACGTAAAGATGGTTGAATATGTAAGGAAAACGGATAAACACGCCTTATAATGTCTTTATGCGTAGTAAAAGGAAATAAAGAATATATTCCGAGCTTACCTTACAGATAACGGTTTAAACCTCGATATAATATTAAAAACATAAGTCATCAACCTCTTAGTTTCCGAAGACCTTAAAAACTAAAATAAAATGTATGAAAACGAGGTTATATACGATGTTGAATGAGAAACGCTAATGGTAGTAATTGTGGTTTTTAGTCGGGACAACAATCCTTTTTCATTATAAAACGATATATAAAAAAACACCTAATAAAATACTAACGGAAAAGGTACTCGTTGAAATTATTATAAGGTTTATGTAAGAATAAATAGGGAAATTAACACTATGAAGCAATACTAAAAATCTTTCTATAGCTAGTAAAACACTTGAGGGTATTAAAACTTATAATAAATATACTTTGAATTTATCATTTAAATAAAGATACCAGACTCGTGAGGCATATAGTAACAAACTAATAAAACAGATAACGTGTAATAACATTAACATTAACAGACGAAAAATAATGTAAAATATACTTTTATTGAGTAAATGTACATAAATATACTATAGATTCTATAACTGTCCTTACTCCTAATGCTTTAGGCAAGAACCAAGAAAATACGAGATTTTACGTTAGCGGGCATGTCGATCCCTGAGGAACTGAAGATGAGAATTAAAGAGAACGCGAAGATGAATAATCAATAATTTGAGGAATTAATAAATTAAGCCGAGTACTAGGACTTTTACTCTGCTTCCGACATTAACTGTATGGACTTGTTATGTCCAGCGGACTCAAGTTTAAAGGGAATTAGCGTGTGAGATTTGTAGATTAAGCCGGAAAAACGTTAATATAATGATGAGAAATATCGACGTACTTAAGACAATTGCCATTATATTTACGGGGATCAAGGGAAAGGTAAAAAAATCGAAGATATTATGCCTTTAATAGCCGCTAAACTCCGTAACACTCGAACAACGAGGCATGTAAATCAATACGTTCGAATTAAAGACGAGGAGGGAGGTTAATCCAATACTCGTGCGAAATCGAATTCCCCTTATCCTCGTATAATATAATCATAAACTATTTTATCGATACCTTAAGCCGATAAAGGAACGTTTCGCGAAGGACCTTTCCAGTTTGGTACTGCTATGTAAAGGGAATACGGAGCAAATACTATAGGAAATAGAAAAGATACCATGCCGATTAGAGCGTTTTAAGGTCGTTTTAAAAAACGATTGAACTTAACAAACACCTTACGAAAAATTTACCCTAAGACTACTTTCGAATAACTATTGAATCGTAACCCTATTTTACGTAAATAGATAGCGAAAATATGTAGTTTTGATACCGTTAGACGCGCGAGGATAAGGGAAAAAAACTACGAGAAAGAAACGAAAACGAATAGTATTTATATACTCGGAGGTAACAATGGCTGTAAAAGATCGCGTAAAGCTACGTACTATAAAAACCTAATTCGGATATATTTTAGGTTATCTTTTCAGTATCTATATTATTAGGTGCCTGATAAATAATAGCTTTTTCGTCGATTTTTTTACGTGAGATGCGGTAGCCCATATAACAGTTACTATTTAGATGATCAACTTACTAACAATACTTACGATAGACAACGAATATGTACGATACTGACGACTTATATTTTATTTGTATTCGTGATTAATGACATTGCTTTTTAAATTTCCGTATTCATCACGGTTCATAATTTATTATATAATTTGTTGTTAAGATATAACTGGCTCGTTCTTTATTTAGCTATTTATAGTTATGTTAAAAATGTCTTTACACTTTTAGGTGTTGGTAGATACTTAGTCGTTATAACTATAAAACGACGTGTAAAGCCGTTGTTTATTAATGTTTAGTCAGATTATATAGATCGACTTTTAGACGAAAATCATTACTCATCAAATGAGTAGAATACGATTAGCGAGAGAGAAACATCGTAATCAGACTTAGAGGATGAGAATAACGGTGACGAGGACCACGCTTTGGATAGGAAAGATATAAAATGTTTGAGAAAATTGAGTAAATGATTCGATTTTGTAAATTACTTGTAATACCAAGGGAAACTCCTAAGCTGAGGCAAGCTTTATACTTGGGAGAAACTATTCAGCAACCAAAAAAAACAGGAAATGCTGGTATTTATAAGCAAGTGCGTTTTGATGATATATTAATTGAAACAAAAACGAACGAGGATGAGATAGAAACGAACGAAGGAAAAACGAAAATCCATAAGGATAACGCGATGGTAATAATAGTAATTGAGAAATTGAATAAACGAATAAGGAGAAGATTGGGAAAAGTCATTAAGTTTAACGAAATTAAAGGGTCACTTATTAAAAATATCTCGATGTAATTAATTATTTATTATGTTTACCCAGCTTTCGTATATTACCTTAGCGTTCTGGGTGAGAAATAGAACTTCTTAATTGTTTTGAGTTACTATAGTCGTTTGTTGGACTATTAATTTTTAATTATAACAGAAAAACTAATTTAGGATTAGAAGAATAAGATAACAATAATTTGGTATTACTGGCATTAAGTGGTAAGAAAGATAGTGAAGAATTTTTAAAAGTTTTAGTATACAAATATTAATAATGGTGGGGAGGAGTAGGAGAAAACAAGAAAGAATTAAAAGAGGTTTGCCCGGCATATAGTGAGACGAAAAGAATATCAATGACGCAACAAACTCGATAGAAGCATTTAACGTCGCCTCGGATAGAGGTAATTGGGCGCTGTACCGTAATATATTATTAAGAAATAGTTCGATATTTATGGTTTGGATGTTAGAGATATAAGTAAAATAAACGAGGCGAACGAATTCGTTAGCAAGAAATACCTATAACCTTGCGAAAACGAAGGGAAAGGATTAAAATTAGCTAAGAGACTTACATATACCCGGAGAGATGTATTTGCCTGTGGTTAAAGGGAAGTTTAAGTAACTGATTTCGTGATTTATTAACTCAAATTCGAATTAAATAGAAAACCGTTTCGGCCAAAATTACCAAAATACTTATAAAATGAGATTGTATTTGTATAAATATTTTATTCAGCTTTGGAGGCACTCGGGGGTTTTATATCATGTTAGTTTAAATAGGGTATATATTTATGATACTTATTAAAGAAAAACGGTGAATACCGATTATTTTACACCTATATTTGCATTAATAGTTTTTTAATTACATTACAATAGCCGATATATTTACTAGATAAAATATTCGATATTTTTCTTTAAGGCAATTATAATATTTTTTATAAGGTGATGCGGCGAACGGATATTGTGGGATTTCAATTATTTAGGGTTTTTAGTATAAAGACGTATTTATTACACAGAATATGTGATATTAAATATTTAAAATACCCTAAGGAATAACGGGAAGGAGGTATACCTATTACGTACTCGAAAACATTACCTTTGGTAAATGACTATTATCGCATAATGAAAATAGTGTAAGAATCGACGAGAATACAATTAGGCGGAAACGAAAGAATGAAAGAATTAGTGAACTAGTACTACGCTTATTAATAGGGTACAACCATACCAGGAAAAACGTTTTCGATGTGAATATTGACGACTATAACGCCTTAATATATGGATTTGGCGTTAAGTTTAACTTCCTTTAATAATAATATTTTACTCGATTCGAGTTTGGAAGAATTATCCTTACCCCTTAAAAAACTGCTTTATTCGGAAGCCATATTTACTCGTTGGGGTTTGAATTGTTGCAAGGTCGAATTCGCCTGTTGTAAAAATATCGGAAAAAATTCGAAATGTAGGAGAAACTTGAAAGTGAACACTATTTTATCAAAGATGTTAGACGAGTTCCTTTACCTTATATCATACGTCGCGAGGTACATACCTAGTAAAACTTTATGGACGACAATCCTAGAAACATTTTATATGAGAAAAACAACAAAAAAGATTTTGATGGGGAAAATAATGAAGTCAATGTGATAGGTTTTGAAAAAATTGAAGTAGAAAAGGAAATATATTAAGGTTTTTGTTATTATACATAAAGCTATTTAACGAAATTTTGTAATAGTCTTAGATCGCTTATTTTAATATTAATTTGTAACGTATATATAAGATAAGGTGATCGGTAGTGTCGCTTTTGAACTATTAGTTATACCTAGTATTACCGAGATTGTTGATAAGATAATGCCTTACATGATAATTGTGGCTTTTTTCCCACTAAAAACTAAATAAAGACGAAACGAGGTATAACATTGGCGAAAGAAAAGCTTTAGCCGTGGTAAGATACCTAAAAAAGCCAAGTTATAAGTAATTAAACTACCTTTTCCAACAGTGATGTATATGAACTACGCGAACCTGATTTCATTATTAACGAATCCGATAATATTTATAAGGAAACTCGTGTAATGGACAAAAGTTGTAGGAATATTTAACCTAAAAGTCGTATATCGTTTTAACTTCAGATAAAATTATTAAAATGGCGGACGGAACCTGAAGATTATCGAAATTAAGTGTAAAACTTTTAAAGTTAAATATAAGAGAATTACCATAAGCGGTAGGAGAATGTTGACTCGTATGACTAACGATATTACAAGATCTAAGGATGGGAATGCTTTTGCTTATAGGAATGCTCAGCTTAGGACGAATACTATAACTTGAGGGAGTCATAATAGCAATCATATATATCGACGAGACTAACCAATATAAGGATATTCGAAGGTACGTTATAGGTAGCCAAAAGATAATCGAGGACTTGACGATTTAAATAAGGAGGAAAGTAAAGCGAAACTTATTATATTTTACATTGAGAACGGCGTGTCATTAAGGGGACAACTTGGTAAAAGATACGTAATTTACGTGACAAAAAAAAAGGTACCTCTAGCCTTAAAGTAGTTTTAAAACATTTATGAGTATTTCGCGGTACCTTTAACCCTTTAAAAAATCGAAAAAATATTATAGTAGCTGACTTGGTATATTAATACTAAAGAATGCATGAAAACATGTAAGCTGTACACTTTATTCAACACCGTGAGATCAGTTAACGTAAACTTTGTACTTGTTATGGATTTAAAATTATATTATTTCATAAGTATGGATTTTACGGGTAAAACCAATTTTAATGGAGTTAATGGCGAGACTTATCTTTACTTTAAAATTTATTGTTTCTCGCAACTCTTATTTTACCAAAAAATGGGCAAAGTAATAGGCGAGGAGTTATGTCGAATATAAAAGCCTATTACTAATGTTTTCGGCTACCTTCAAATATTATTCGGATAACGCGAGGTACTTTAGAATCCAGATAGTTATAGAGTTCGTTTTAAAGGCGAGTCGAAAATGATAAACGCGCATACATACGTGGTCATGTTAATAGGATTAATTAGAAGATTAGTAAAGCTGGTTAAAAATGGGCTAAAAAATAGGCTTACGAACGTGGATATAGGCAATTCGAAAAGTGGCCTATAGCTTTCGCTAATATGGTAAAGGCTATTAATAATAGACTGGTGAAAAACTTACTATATATACCCTTATAAATTATATTAGATAAGTTAGTAAAGCTTTCAGGAGCCGCCATGATAGGAGTGTTGTTGAACCTGGATTAAAGATAATCGATAGCAATATTTAACGATTCGCAAGTTGACTAGGAGGCAATTAACGATAAATTTATTAGTCGATGTAACAATTTCCATCGCCAGGTAGCCGATGAATAGGTTAAATGATAGGTTGAGTCTAAGACTATATTTTAGGATCGTGGCGATAGATTTAAACTCGGCGACTACGTATGGAGGGTAATATCGAAGACTTGTTACATTAAATTAATAAGGTTCCTGGTTAAAAAAAAAACAAATATCTCAAAAATATTCGGGCGCCTATCTTCAAGCCACGGTGAACGGGGCCGTAAAAGGTTGATATATTCGTATTATTTGTGTCGCTACAGATCGTTATCACTAT
This sequence comes from Anisogramma anomala, assembly GCA_038502455.1. Classification (NCBI taxonomy): domain Eukaryota; kingdom Fungi; phylum Ascomycota; class Sordariomycetes; order Diaporthales; family Gnomoniaceae; genus Anisogramma; species Anisogramma anomala. The sequence goes on from JASMMZ010000002.1 coordinate 22,464,729, forward strand.
TACCAGGTAGAATGAAAAGAAATTCCATGTCAACTCTTCAAAGAAAAATATTTAGAGGGAGAAAAACGAGGAGGAAAAAAATGAAGGAGGAAGTAAGCAAGATATGGAAACGATAAGGGAACCTTACGTCAGTATCTTTAATGGCAACGACTCTGACAATGGCATCGATACCGCCGATTGGAGTACGCTGCGATGGAATCACAACGTAAAACTTTGTTATAAGTAAAGTTAAAAGATTAAAAATTTAAGAAGCCAAGAAGTTAAAGTTGGAGTTTAAATTGGAAAATTATTGTGAAGTATAGTAGAAAGTTTACTTTTTGCTTATTCTTTTATTATTTCTGTTACTCCTATTCTTCTATTATCTCACTTTACTTCATATCAATTTTTGATGTAAACCTTAACTTTCATTTACTCCACTATATTTCATATGGCTTCGTGGATTTATCTATACATTAATTCGAAAATACATGGTAGCATGGAAGAATGACTTATATCAAGGAAATGGCTACCCGTGGTCACGGGAGGGATGTCTGGAGGACAAAGCGGTATACGTGGCGCTAGCAAGATTAGAAATAACAACAAAAATCCACCCTTCTACCCAGAAAATGTCCTCTCAGAAGACCCCATCTCCTATTGTAATTAGCACTCAATTGGCGTCTCCATGGCAAAAACGATGCGATAAGCGGCTGAAAGTACAGCGACAATAGCGGCGATAGAAATACACTCGCCTTTACACTTTATAATCATTACTCATTAATATTAGATTGTTTACACCAAGTCGAAATTAATAAAACCTTTATTAAATTAACCGGTGTATTCAACGCCCTTTTAACCTCTAATAACGTAAATCACATTGTTTATCTCCGCGAAGCGAAACCGTATACAGCTAATATAGAGCTGAGCCCTAGAGGGTGAAACAGCATTAAAACAGGCCGCGTAAACTAGGGAGAGGGAGAGGGAAAAGGAGGAAAAAAAGTTAGGGGGTGGGTAGACACATT